>VYXB01008776.1:188944-381465 GCA_013397135.1 Pachyramphus minor
GACTGGAGTTCTCTGGGGTGGGTACTGCAGTTCTCTGGGATGGAGACTGCTGATCTCTGGGACGGAGAACTGCCCTGAACCCGTGGAGGCTGATGTTGCAGGGCTGACACAGTGTGAATCCCTGTGATTTCTGTGCAGTGTGGGTTGAGTGTCCTGTGCCTGCAGTAAATCCCTTTGAGAAGGATGTGCTCCCTGCAGCTGATTCTCTCTGGTTCTCCCTCACAGGGTCCCTCCTAAGGAGTGCCAGCCCCAATCCTTCCCGTGCCAAGGGACATCTGGCTTTGGGAATGTACTATAGACTGTCATAAGCACTGCAGAAAAGTCCTAATTTGTTTATCCCTGGTGCTGGGATGAGTCTGTCAAAGCAGAAGGGAGCTGGTGCTTCATTGAATTCTCCTCTTGCTGTGCTGCTGGCAGCTCTGAGCCTCCTCCTGTGCTCTTCCAGCCACTTCAGACACACAGAACCTCCCCATGGAGGTGATCCTCCCCCTGCCCCCTGTTTGTCTTGCAGGAATGAGGACTGTGTGCACTGGAGATGGATTCAGGAGCATCCTTGCAGGTGTAGTCTATGGAATAGTAAAAGATAAAGAATTCTGGCAGAGGTTGCAAACAGGAAAAAGGAGAAATCTCCACGTCCTCTCTCAGCAGAAACCTGATTCCCATTGGGATGGGTTACTACTTCATTTGCCTGCAATGAAACAAGTCCCACAGCATTTATATCATGTCTTAAACCAGAATCCTCTTATTATGGGTGGGATGAGTCTCACTCCCCACTTGCCACTTCCCCAACTCTTCTGCCCACAGAAATCCTCCTGGAAGCACGTTAAGGAAGCAGGCAAGGAGAAAGTGTGCCCTGCAGCCAGGGACCAGGGGGAGTCCATGGAAATCTTTCCCTAATTGTTTTGTTTATGAAGCTCTGGGAAGGGTTTCCAGTGGGTTTCCTAATGAACTGGTTTGTTGTTGAGACTTACGGCGATGCCGGTAATTACACTGGAAACGGGGGGTCAAGTCTCATCTTCCTTCCCACAAGCTCTCAACTACCAACCATTAAACACACAAACTCTGTAGTTTAGGTTTTTCCTTCCTCTCCTGGAAGTTTAACTCCTTATTTCCTTGCAGAATACCTGCCATTCATCTTCAGGCTGAGTGGAAGGAAAAAGAAACCGGAGCCCAAACTGGTTTTTTCTGTCCTATTGGAGGAGTCTGAACTAGATCTCCATAACACACCTGGAATATGGTGACAAACTGGATTCCTGCTTAAGAGCTTTGTTCTGGGAGGACTCTGTGTTTCTCCCAAAAGCTGAAACTCTCTGTTTTTCCCTGGAAATGTATGGAGAAAAGCTTAGGAGTGTTGTCTGCCTTAGCACTGTGTGTTCCTGTAATACACAGCGAGAGTTTCTCAGCTGCCTTTGGAACAGAACCATCTCTCCTTCCCAGGAACTTGCTTTTAGGCTTCATTGTTAGGAAAAGCTGATAGAAAAGCTTTAAGCAAAGATTTTTCTCTGGGATTTAATAGCTGAAAGAATTTCAACTCTCAGCCTGGTGGGGTTCTTTATATTTAAATTTCCATTAAGGCAAAAAAGACTCATCTGAGTCTTATCAACCGATTTCATCTAAATACGAAGATTTTTTTTCCAGGAGAACCAGAGGTGCCACTTTAAGTATATAATTTTGGGGAGTATTTCTACATATTGAAAAGGCTTATTTTACATTAACTTTTTATATGTTATGGAAGTGCTGAGGTTCAGTTTAGTGTTAATAGCTGGGAATTAAGGGAAATATCCTTAAATAACTAATGCTGGTGGTTGAGGTTGAATTAGTGCATTTTTCCATCTATCATTTGATTTTATTACTTCAGGGAGATGGTAGTTTTATGTGACTGTTATTTTATATAGTTTTTTATATTTTATTTGTGTTTTTCTGTTAGAAACTACTGCAAATAAGATAATGGTTGTGCATTCAACAGCCACAAATTTCCCACTATCAGTCTTGGAATTAGAATTGATGGGACAGGTCTCCTGGTGTGGTCACATATTTTACCACAGGCTCCAAATTCGAGTAGCAGATAATAAAATAATAAGGAGAAGAAGAATGTTGGGTTTCTGGGTTGGAAAAGGGCTTAATTGTGCATTTCCTTACAGTATTTTTCCATGTGTTTGGATTGCAAGTTGCCTTTGCATGTGCTTATGGTTAGCAAAGACATTAACTCATGGAAAAGGAGAGGGGAGGCGGGGAAAAGCCTTCAGAAGATGGAACAAGTTAAGTTCCTGCAGATTTGGTGAATGTGGAAAGCTTTGTCTTGTTGCTCTTGTTCCCCTGTAACCAAAGGCAAAGAACCAACTCGAAAACTGGTTTGATTTTTGGTTTGGGGTTTTTTTTTTTTTCCACTCCCATTTTCAGGACTTGCAGCTGGTCCTTGGAGATGCCAGTTATGAATATTCTGTTGTTTACTGTGTTGTTTGAGCTGTGGCTCTGCCAGCCCTGCTGCTCCCAAGGAGCCTGGAGTGGGAATCTGGCTGCCAAATGGAGAATGATGGAGAGGAGACGGGATGAGACTTGATTAGATCGCAGAGTTCCTTGGATTTCTCATTTTGACATGAAAGGTGTACCCTTCATATTCCCACTTAGTGCAGGGCTGTGCTTTGGGTGATCTTGTCACCCTGAAATCCTTCCCAGGGCTGCTGGTCCATAGGAATTCTGTGAATTCCCAAACTGGGGCTTTGGGATTCAGTTTTGGCTCACGCAAAAGGAAATGAGGTTTGTATCTCTCCTTAGTGGTGGTGTTTGAGTGTAGACATGTTGTGGGTTTTTTCTATAAAGTTTAATTGTTTTTAGTGGGATATAGAAGTGTTGGAGTTTGAGGGAATATGGAAGGATTTGCTCTGCAGAAATTGGGATAGGAATAGGCAGAGATGGGGGGTGGAGACATAATATCTGTAAGGAAATACGTGTGTTTATGACCACAGTTAAATACTTGAAAAGAAGCATAACTATGTATATGGAAGGGGTAAGGCAATATGTGGAATTGAATGCCATTGCCAGGAAACACTACCTTGCCATTTTTGTCCTGCTCTAATGGGTTGGGGCAGGTAATTAATTGCAAAGGCAATTTCTTGCCCTTCTCTACCCACAGGCTCCTCGTGATCCCCCCATTCTCCCTCTGCCACTCCTCACGCCCACATGCACATTCCCTTTTCCAGCTGTATTGGAAGCATCTGCTGTATCAAGCAGCATTT
Source organism: Pachyramphus minor (assembly GCA_013397135.1). NCBI lineage: Eukaryota > Metazoa > Chordata > Aves > Passeriformes > Tyrannidae > Pachyramphus > Pachyramphus minor. The sequence goes on from VYXB01008776.1 coordinate 192,181, forward strand.
CACTGCAGGCTGAGGGGAGGGTATGGAAAAATCTCCTGCCCATGATGGGAACATGGATATGACACAACTGCAGCAGCTGAGGAAATAAAACTGTACGGTCCGGAAGAAGCCCCAGAGGAAAGAGGCTTTGTAAATTATTCATGCCTGCTGGTGTGAAAGCAATAGAATTAAATTAAAATTGAAGTATAAACATACATCACGGTAGATTTGTGTAAAGAAAGGCATTCAGCTACTGCAGAGGCTGCTGGTGGTGTGGGATGTGGCAGATGCAGCCCACGGAGTCAGCGCTCCAAGAGCTCAGCGTGTGGGCTCTCCCTAATCCTTGTGTACACTTTTGGGAGACTCTTAAGCTGCTGGAGGTTGGAAACTGCTCTGGAGACCTTTAGACCCTTGTGCCTCGGGATTTCCTCTGATGGATTTGAAGGCATGACATGTGTGTGGACCTGTTGGTTCCAGGTCAGCGTTACAAAATGGGCCTGTTCCCCTTTTAAGCCATTTTTCATCCTCTGTGGAGGCTGAGGAGGTCAATCCCTGGAGCTCATTGCTGCTGTGTGCTGGAGGTGCTCCTTTGTGTTCCTGTTTCTAGCCCTGCACAGGTGCTTTTAAAATTTCTTAAGGAAAAATGACTGAAAATCTGCTCAATACAAATCCCTTAAGCCAGGATTGATGGAGGTGCCACTGGGAAGCTCCTGCCTGGGCTGGAGTTTGAAGCACAGGTACCATCTGTGTTCCTGCCGAGCTTTGGCCAAATTGCTTTTCCACCCTTTCTACCCTGCACTGTTTTTCATGAAATGAGTGGAATTTTCCTGAAAATTCCTGTCCATAAATATTCCTTCCCACTCAGGTTACAGGCACTCTCCCAGTCAGAGCCAAAAGTCCTTGCAAAATGGAAAAGAGGAGTTGGGAGGAAGTGGGATAGTGGAGAGCTGTACAGAAAGACTCTTTTCTCTCTCAGTGGCTTATTAGCTAAAGTCATAAATCTTCTAATAAAGGTGGTGAAAAGTGAAGGAGGAAAGGGAGAAACAGGTTTAATTGCAGGTATTTCTGTGAAGAGAATGGGTAGAACTGTTTTGAAAAGGTGTGAAGGAGGGGTGAAAAAAACCCTAAACCAGTCCTGCAAAGTGGCTCTAATTACCTCAACCTCAAAGTTGAAACTCAATTTGGTGCAAGTTCACACCCTGCAAAGCTTTGCCCCTCAGAGCAGGACTAAAAGGGGGCTCAGCCACTCTCAAAAGAAGAGCTGAGGTGCAGCCCCCAGAGCCACGAGGGCATTGAGGAGTTCCTGTGTCCTTTTCCATCCTCTACCTTCCTTCAATTAAGTTTATAAAATGCTCAATTCTGACTGAGATTGGTGTCCAGGGTGAGAATCCCCTGTGCTTCATCACAGCAAATGGATATATCCAAGGAAAACCACCTGGGAGTATCTTTGTGTAGGTTTGTGCAATGGCAAGGGTGCAATTCCAGGTTAGTTTTAATGAGAACAGGCCAGCTGAGATGAATAATGCACATTTTGTCCCACTGCCCACATGATTGAGGTGCAGGTTGTACTTATTGTTGTAGCTTTATTTCTCAATTGTTGCACAGGATTGATGAGCAATGTCATGATGTGTCATTATGTAGTTTAACTGCCTTGTTCTCTAGGTTAGTCTTTTGTTCCTCTAAGGCTATTTTTTTCAGTTATGAAGTGATATCAATAATATCTTTTCAGCCTGAACAACTCTGCCAGACAGGCTAATGGAGGGGACATGGGTGTGAGGTCTGACTCTGACCTGGTCTAGATCAGACAAAGCAGTTGCTGTCTAATGACTGCAGGACAGTAGATGAGCAGAGTGTCAGCCACCAGCAAGGCCTGGCTCTTTGGTGGGCTTAGAGGGAGAACAAAATGCTTTGGAAAACAGTCTTCACCTACCCTTGGAGAGTGTGGCAGCTTTGCTGGTTTGCCAAGAACAGGTAGAGTCGATGCTTCCCATGGAGCTGAAACACCCACATACCCATCAAAGTGCTTCCCAACATTGACTCCTCCCAATAACCCTCTGCAGGCCTTACAGCCCACACTGGGGACGGTTAATCTGCCTCTGGAGAAAGGGAAATTTGGCTGATGAGGTGAAAAAAGTCCCTCAGAGTGACCTGTCCTGTGTTGGGGGTTCTCTTGCAGTGCACCTGCCGCAAGGACATGGTGAAGATCTCCATGGATGTGTTTGTGAGGGTGCTGCAGCCAGAACGATATGATTTATGGAAACAAGGAAAAGACATTGCTGTCCTGGACCACATGAAACCCACAGCTCTGACCAGCCCAGAACTGGATGCCTGGAATGAGACAAAGGCAGAGCTGAAGGCGAAATTGCTCCGCAGGTAAAGAGAAAAAGTCATTGTGTCTGAACACTTTGATTCTAATTGCTGAGATTTTAAATGCTGTAATTCTTAGTTTGAGATAGTTCAAACTCTTTTTTTCATCCTCTTTGTTCTTTTTGTACAGTTCCTCTTGTAATTTGTCTTGGGTAATGTGTCCCTCATTGTTCTCTTTCCTTTAAATGTTATAAAAGCACATGTTTTCCAAAGTAGGACACTGGGTGCCCCCTCACATCTCATCTTATCCTGGAAGACAAAAAATCTATAGTAAACATTTAGAGCTTCACTTACCAGGAGGGGAAAAAAAAGCCCCATGAGTTGCAAAAGGGATTTTATGCATGCCTTTCTGTGCTTCCTTTGATCTGTCTTAATTTTCTCCAAGTCTGTGGTTTGTGTGTGTTAACAGCATGCTTGAGTTGAGAATTTGGCATGCTAACCTTTTCCTGTTGGAATCTTGCTTTATAGGATAGGAGATGAGGAAGAGGACAACAAACACCGGTATGTGACTTCCCTCATCAACTTCAATCACTTCATTCTTTCTCCTGTCAAATTCCTTAAAATAGTAACTCTGGAGGTGTTTTCCTTTATACACTGAGTTTTTTCATGTCACCTTCTTTGAAAAGCCCACAGGAAATCTTTGGGCATCGAGGTTTCTCAAGGCTTCCTCTTGGTTTGGTGCAGTTTTCTGTGATCTCTTGTGTCATTGGAGACCCTCAACTGTCTCATGCTTCACTCTTGAGTTAATCTACTGAGCCAGCAGGGGTGTGTGATGAGAGTAACTGATAAAAATGCTGCTGCTGACTCAGTTGAACTGGAGGGGTTTGAACATGGGCTGGTGGTGGGAGAACCTCCCTTCTTCCTCAAACTTTCTTGAAGAATGAGATCCTGTATTTTAAGAAATGGAGGTAAAGTTTGTGCCCTTCCATGTGCCCCCATATCCTCATTTTTTACATCTGTCTCATTCCTGTTCCCCAAAGCACTTGCAGTGCAGCACGTGGTTTCTTTCTGTTCTCTTCTGGTATTTGTTGAATTCCTGGTTGAGAGCATTGGCAGGCTCTGGAAATTGTGTTGCTTCATCCACTTGTAATATTCTGCTGGTAACTTCAGTTCCAGTATCACTGCTTGGAAATCCAGGAAAAAAAAAGTGTTAAATAGGTTCCTGGGGCCATCTTTGATAAGGACTGTGAGTAACAATTTAAAAACCTGATAATTGGATGATAGCTGATGTATTTAAGCATTTTATCAAAGAAAGAGGCACTTTTAGGAGTATGTTGTCTTTCTTTCTCCATCACTGCTGTTTGTCTTCCAGAAGTTTCAGTCACCCAGTGAGCTCTGGACTGGGGGTCCTGTGACTTGTGTTTCCTACATGAAATATTTTGTCCAGTATTATTTTACAAATACTGAAATGGAAAGGTGTGTTCCCCACTAAATCCATGCTCCAAATGACACAATAAATATGGCATTTTGCAGATGACTGACCTCTGCAATATTGCTCTGCTCCAGAGGTTATATTCCTAAGATGTTTCCAGCTATTCCTTCTATAATGAGCTTCAGAAAAGCAGTGCAATCTCAGAAGTTGCCCTTTATGCTCTCTGGGCAATAACTGAACTCCAGTGGGTCCCTGGAGCTTTTTCTTCCTCATCTGGAAATTGGGAATCTCTTTACTGCCTGTCACTGTTAAGGGTTACTTATATATATAAATATTTACACAGTGTAAGGTACTGTGTGAACACCAAGGATTATTTTCCCTCAGCAGAGAAGCCTCTCTCTCAACCTGAGCCTATTGCAAAAGATCCAGATACATTTTTTTCCTTATCTCTTCAGTGTTTCCTGGATTATTTCAGTATTATCCTGCAGCAGTTTTGAAGCTGTTCAATACTCCTTAGCAGTACTTTCTCTCCTGTGCTTATGTCTTTCCAAGACATCATTTTACTTGGAGCCTGATTTTTCTCAGCAGGATGGAGGGATGGGATTCACCTCTGCCCAAACCTCTTCACAGTTGTAGCTACTTAATTTAAGTCACTTTGTGGTCTGTTCTTCAAAGAGTACAAACGCTGCTTTTTTGTCAGCTCTCCTGGAAAATGGAGCTTTTAAACTCTGCAGAGATGTGTTATTTCTTCTCTAAGGTCAGTCAGGCTTAGTTGCCTTGAAAAACTCAACTTTGTTTACTTTGTGGCTTCAGCAAGAGACTGTTTTAGTCCAGTCCAGTCCCCAGCAGCCCATTTCTAGTGTGTGAATTCTGGCAGACCCACAACATCTTCACCTGTGAAACTGCAGCCTGCAGTTCTGGAAGCAGTTTCTTTAAATGCAGAGCTTTCTGCCTCTCTTCCCCACAACTCCAGAGCGAGAACAGCACTGCCAAAAGATCTTTTTTTTTTGTCTCCTGTGAGTATTTTATCTCCTGTGAGTACAAAGCTTTGTGCTGTAATTTTTGCCTGGCATTTCCACACCACAGGAATAAAACACACCTTCCTAAAACCAGCTTGTAACACCGCTCTGATGCTTTCTTCAGCTACAAAAAGTTCCAGCTGCGATGACAGAGCCTTACAGCTTTATTTTCTCCTCCCACCTGACTTTCCCCCCACTCCAGGGAAGGTGGTGTGTACTTGGAATATGGGTGAAGAGCAGAGCTGATCCTTTTGGGTTCAGCTCTGTGTTCCTGCTAATGGCTGTCTTACAGGTGTGAAGGCAACATCTATACTTGGAGAGCCACCATATGCTCAGAGTCTGGCAATTAGAAATCACTGTGCATATGGATCAACCTGCTTTTCTATTCATCTTCCATCTCAGGTTGAATTTTTTTCTCCCTTCTTTGTCAGTTACCTGATTAAGGGCCCTTAATTGTGTTGTGCTCCAAATCTAATTAGCAGCTGAATTTCTGGGCTCTGAGGATGGGAAGCTGAATTTCAGCTTTTGGACATTTTGAGGCTGATGGATGCAGTGGTTGTGTTTTGCTGTTTGTCACACGATGCTGGATGTGAGGCCATATGGAAAATGCTGCTTTCAACCAAAAAAAAAAAAGTGTCTACATGCTAAAAATGGGGTAAAAATTGCAAGTTTCTGAATCAGGCTCTTTTGAAAAGAGAGCATGTTAGACTTAAACCCAAAATTCAAGGAGCTATTGGATAGGTTCTGTAAAAACATTGGACTGGGACTGGCTGGGATGGAGTTGCTGGGGTTTGTGGATACACCAGTGCTCATAAGACTTTGATGTTTTGGCTGCTGCTGGCACAGTGTCAAAGCTTTATTTCCTCTCCCTCTGTGGGGTGGGTGAGAGATGGGGAGGGGACCCAGCTGGGACAGGTGGCCCAGAGTGGCCAAAGGGAGCTCCTGTACCATAAAATGTGATGGTGAGCAATAAAAACTGGGAGAGAGGAAGAAGGAGGGGTTTGGCTTCTGAGGTGGGGGTTGTTTGGAGCCTGGCTGGGCTCTGCTCTGCCTGTGGGACATGGTGAGTGGATTTCCTGGGCTTATTTTGTTCTCTTTTTAATCTTTCCTCTTTCTTTCACCTGCATTTGTCTTGACTTACAAGTTTTCTGGCTCTTGTTCCTCCTGTTTTCCCTCCCTGACCCTCTTGAGCAGTGGGGAGGGAGTGTCTGTGTGGGTGCTTGGCTTCCTACTGTTCCCAACCAAAAACATATCATCCTGACTTCTGAATTTGCATTTTTCTTTGCATTGTGACCACTGTAATCTCTTTGCCATAGTGGCATTGACTTCAAAAAGAATGAACAGCGTTGCTATTGGCTCATTAGTATTAGTCTGATCATATTAATAAACATATTTTTTAGTTAGATTTCTTCAAGGCCTTGGACCTTGTGAATTATACCACTGAATAATCGTAGTCTGCCTATTGATTTTGCTCTGAACATTCATTACAGTGTGTTTTTAGGAACTGGCAGTGCTGGGTAATGTCTCAGAGCTGGAAGATGATGCTTTGCAGACTTCCAGCAGTTTGCCAAAGGGAAGCACGGCCAGAATGAACCGAAATAATGGAATGGAGGCAGAGGATGAAAGAGAGATTTAAACAAGTTTTCATCTGTATTTTGAAATACAAGCAAAATAGATTTAAACTACAATTAAAATCACTTTAACTGCAGCTTGTGAGCTTACATTAGTAATGGTGGGAAAAAGCTCTTCAGGAAACCCAGACAATTAATGACTACAAGAATGGATCTTAAATGTTGTGTTATGCAAGGTTCATCTGCTCCCTTTCAGATACTTCCTTTGCCCTGTAGCTTATTTTAACTACCTTGTGTTTTCACTCCAAAGAAGATCCTTTGTTTTGTATTCAGCTTTTCAAGTCAGTGATGGTTTTCTGTATTGAAGGCTGTGCTTTCATGTCAAATCCCACTTCTGTACTTCCAGGTCTCACAGAAAAAGGAGTCAACACAGAAGACACAAAACAGAGGATCAGAAGTCTCTTGGGGATGTCATGGCTATTGAAACTGCCTTGGAAGATGTGAAAGTAAAAGAGGAGCTGAAAAGAGGGACAGATCTGGAGGAAGAGGAGAGAAGCAAAGGGATTGAGGGAGAAGGTGAGGGCCCTGCTCGCTGGTGGTAGTGAAGAGTTGGGGCAAGTTATCTCTCTAAAACACCTTTGTAAATAACTTGTGCTGCTGTTTATTTCTGTTGAAATATCAGCAGAGTTTTTCCCAGTATTAAATCCGTGCTCACTGAAATACACCATCATTCACAGCAGCAATTGATTTCTCCCTCTCCTTAAGGATTCAGTCCCAAAAGCTTTCTTGGCAGGTTTTGAAACTATTATAGGTTTGCAAAAATATATATTATGGGAGGAATATTTTAAAAATATTTCATAGGGAAACAAAATATATTTTTGTGTCCTTCTCATGGAAAGGATTGATTTGTGCACTGCCTTGTGCAATTCATCTTTCCTCTTTCCTTCCCTTTTTTCCCCATTTCTCACAGACTGAATCCAGGGAGCTTTAGGTTGGGTGGGATCCACAACTGCTGCATGAGTCCCACTTGGGTTTCTTCAAGTCCAGCTGGAGCAGGAAAGCTTTTCAGCTTCCTTTGCATGGTTGAAAATAAAGCCAGTCCTTGGCAGGTCCCAATCCTTCGGGATTTCTTCTGCACATGATTATTCCCAAGGCCTGAACTCACCCATTGAGCAGGAGGCTCTTTCTGTGCCACCTTTTTCTTGACTGTTCAGCAAAGGTTGCAATTTTTGCTGGGAAAAAGCTGTTTTTCCCCCCCCTAATGTGTGTGGGTAAGTGGTTGCTGTGTCTGATTCACTCCCTCTTTGAGGCTTCTCCAAGAAGTGAATTAATTTTAATCTATTGTATACATCCATTATTTGTTTAGCACTTGGAGAAACTGATGCTGCAAACTGTTTAGAGGACCTTGATAATGATCTTAAAGGAAATCTATGGAAGCTCTGGGAAGAGAATCGAGGGCTTTGTTCAGTTCCAGAGTCTCTTAACTAGACAGTGTATTTTCTCTTTTCAGGGGAAATCAGGAGTTAGAGAATCATTGTTGCACAGAGCAGCAGCACAGTGCAGACAGTTAATTTCTATTGCCCTAAGCCTGGAAGCAGCAGCAGTGTGTTAAATTGTCTGCTCTGAGCTCTTGTACAAGTTTAGCACTTGATGCTTGGAATAAATGGCCCGAAAATGCTGATTTTTCTTCGGAGACAAGAGATAAGTGACAGGGACAGATCTGAGATCATTAGAATGGCCAAGGAACAATAAAAACTCTGTTCTGGCTGAATAGGTTCCAAATCATACACTTCCACTACATTTTAAGAGCTCTTTAACTCTTAGCTCAGGAGGCAAAAGCTGATTTTCAGCACCATTGTAGCAAGTGCCACTGGAACAGGCTCTTGCTTGGTGGGGCTGTTAGCAAATATACAGCTTCCTTACTGCAATATAGCAATTAAATCCCAATGACTTCTCTAGTTTTCCACATCCTGCTGCCTCTCACAAGTGTCTTAGGGTTTCATCTTGAAAAAGAAAAGAGCATCTGCTTGGATGGCCCTGCTTGTGGCAATTCAGCTCCCCCCCACCTCCTTCACTTCCTTTCTTCATTCCTCTGGTTTTAATTTGGCTTGATTTTCTATTTACATCAGTAGAGATGACCTTGAGAAGGAGGAAGAAGGAGATTTCGAAGTAATCATGGTTTCAAAGTACATCTTGTGCTTTGTGCTGGGTATTTGGACGAGCTGAGTATTTATAACTTGAGGTTTTCAGGATTTCTGACCCAGATCCCTTAACGGTGTTTTGTTTTGGTTTTTGTGACTCAGCTTTACATTCATAATTTATTATGTTGCTATTAATATATTTAGAATTCTTAGCAGGTTGTCTTGGGACATGAGAAAGGAGAGTCTTTAGTCTTTGCTCTTCTCTGGGGGTGCTGAGCAGCAGAAATATCTCCTGTGAGTCAGCAGATGTTGCCTGTGGTGCTGTGCCTGGTAAGAGTCCTGCAGACTGGGCTACAAACCTTCCTTCTGGTGCTGAAGTCCATTTCTGACTGTCTTTGCCCCATCCCAGGAGATGTTGCTGCAATGGAGCAAATCCAGACTCCTGTAGCACCTTTTTATAATCCCATTGCCCAGAGCTGTGGTGTGGGGTCCTATGGAAGTGGATTGATTTCCTCACCAAAACCCCTTCCCCTCAAAGATATCACAGAATCACTGAATCACTGAGGCTGGAAAAGACCTCCAAGGTCGTGGAGTCCAACCTTTGATCCCCACCTTGTCCCCCAGCCCAGAGCACTGAGTGCCACACCCAGTTCTTCCTTGGACACCTCCAGGGATGGGGATTCCAAACCTCCCTGGGCAGCCCCTTCCAATGCCTGAGCACCCTTTCCAGGGAGAAATTCCTCCTCATGTCCAGTCTGACCCTCCCCTGGCACAGCTTGAGGCTGTTCCCTCTTGTCCTGTTGTTCCCTGGGAGCACAGCCTGACCCACCCCAGCTCCCCACCTCCTGTCAGGGGGTTGCAGAGCCACAAGGTCCCCCCTGATCCCCCTTTTCTCCAGGTTGAACCCCCCCAGCTCTCTCAGCTGCTCCTCAGCTTTCCTGAACTCTGTCCAGTATTTCACATTATCCCTGAACACGCAGCTCTTCCCTCCATGACACCACATTGTCACACATGATGTTCTCCACGTGTCCCAGCTCTGCTACATGAGGAAGGACAGGAAAGACCTTCCCTCTGTTAACCTGCAATGGATTTGTGCCTGCAGATCCCTTTCCTTGCCAGAAATATTCAGGATAGCCAGATAGGCACTTGGAATTTTACCTCCTTTTCCCTGGCTTCTGATTCTATAGATTCACTTGCAAACTCGTTTGTTCATCTTAATGCAAAGACTTTTAAGCCCAGTTCTACGTGCCAGCTGCTGTCAAATTACCCTTTAAAAGTCAATAAAGCTGGTGAATGGCATTTGTGGTGTTGTTGGGGAGAGAATTCTCAGAGTGTATAGAGAGTAAATATGATCTGGTTTTGTGCAACTGGGGAGAAATCCAATTTGCCTTTCATTCACTGTGTTTGTTTCTCTAAGGAAATTCAATATTCCTTTCTCTGTGATAGAACAAACCAGTTTATCTGAGGGACTGCCTACACAAGTACAGCTATAATTATTTGGGCTGGACTTGTTCCCATGTTTATAAGTTAGTGTAAATAAAGTCATCAGAGCAGACTTCTGGGAAATGCTGAGGTTGAGGTATTCCCTGGAAGATTTCAGCAGGGATATTGCACTTTATCTCACTGTGGGGTTGTTCATCCTTCCTCCAGCAGACACTTCATTTTTGTGTGATGGTTTATCTGGTTTTCCATTTACTGGGCTTGACTGGTCAGGTTTGGGGTAGTAATGGAAGGGTCTGGGTAGGTTGGGGTTGGTGAAACATCGTTATTGGGGTGAACAACCTGTCTCTGGTTGTCATCAGCTCTTCCTCCCATCCTGTTATGGGAAATGACCTTTTGTCACAGCATCTGGAGGTGAAAAACAATCTCCTGTGGAATAAATTGAGCCCTGTCATCTGCCTGTGAGCATCTCTGATTTACCTTCCTTTGGGGGAACTGGTAACTCCATCTGTGGAGTGAGGGAGGAGCGGGGCAGAGGGAACACACATCACTGCAGAGGGAAGAGGTGAAGGCAGCTCCTGTCCTACCCTGAGACACTCCCTCAGTGGCCAGCAGGAGTTTTAACTACTGTGGAAAATCAGTGTGTGGATCCCATAACAGAGTTCCATTGGGAAGAGAGGTGGGGAAGTCTTTTATGGGCCTTTTATGATGATATTGAGGTGTTTATCTGTTCAAGGAGTGTTGTCAGAGCCATGTGAGAGACCTGTACAGATAAAATGAGTGACAGTGAGCTGGGAGAAACAAGGACAGTGTAAAGGAAATCTCAGTATCCAGAGCTGGTGTGGTGTCTGTAACAGGCTTAGCTCAGTGCTCTACCTGATTTATGCTTTAAAGGCATCTTTTTTAAAAGACTTTCTAGCAGAAATCTTCTGGTAATAATGATTCAGGTGTCTTTGTTCAGTTCTTCATTTCCTGGGGCTGTTGAATACATTGACACACAGTAATACCCAGATAAGAGCTGTGCTTGCAAATAAAGGGAGCAGCAAATGGGGGAGGACCAGAGGTTTAGCACAATATGATACAGAATGAGGGGCTCCAAACTTTTTTGTTTGCACCTTTTTATCAGCCAAAAAAAATTTGAGCACACCTCCTGATGTATGTCTCTATTTATATACTTATTTATATGTATATTTTATATTAATATGCCCATTCCAGACATACAGAAAAACAGAGATTTAAAAAAGGAAGACCTAAAGATAAAATAAACACTACTCTAAAGATATATTTTATTTTGTTAACGGTACAAAAATATTTCCTTCCTGCACCCCAGTGGATGATTTTGTGCCCCCAGCTTTGGAGACTGCTGATACAAAAACCTTGAAATACAGTGTCAGGGCTAATGTAATATATGACATGAGTTTTGGCACACTGTCCAGTTTCTTAGGGATTTAGATATTTTCCCTCCAGGAAACATTCATTTTGGCAGCCTTTCTGCTCCAGTCAAGAATTTAATAGTCCATAGAAATGACACAAGTCTTTTCTTTGTAACGTGGGCTTCTCTAGGTCAGTGCTGAGGCACAGCTGGATGTCTGCAGCTCTCAGGGGGCCTGTTTGAGAGGAATAATCCATGAGGGAGCAAGTTAAAGGAATAATGCCAGGATGGGACATGATAGAGGAATAATACCATGATGGGAAATGTTAGAGCAGTAGTGTCATGGTGGGACATGTTAGAGCAATAATTGCAGGGTGGGATATGTTAGAGGAATAAAGCCGTGATGGAACATGTTAGAGGAATAATGATGGGACATGTTAGAGCAATAGTGCCCTGGTGGGACAGGTTAGCCCAGCACTGGAGCTCTTTGTTGGAAGGAGGGAAGTACTAAATGTTGGATCTTGGCACAGGAGCTCACTGTTGCCTGTTCTCTTGAAACAGGGGAGTGCAAAGTAAAGGCCCGTCCTCCGAAAGTGAAAGGCGAGAGGAAGAAGAAGCACCTTTTCCATCAGCACCAGCACCACCTCCAAGCCCCTCAGCCCCCTGTGCAGCCCCCAATGCCACCCCCAGCCCCCCAGCAGCAGCTGGCAGAGGGTGAGGCGGCGACAGCGCGGCCACCAGTGCCCCCAGCACCAGCCATGGTGGAGAAGAACCTGCCCCCAGCTCCCCTGAACATCATCCAGCCCTCAGAGGCGCCGGTGGAGGAGGATGATTTCAAACCCAGGCCCATCATCCCCATGCTGTACGTGGTGCCCAGGACCAAGAAGGTGATGTTTGACAAGGAGCACATGTCCTGCCAGCAGGCCTTCGAGCAGTTCGCCACCCAGAAGAGCCTGGGCTGGAGGGAGCAGGCAGTGCCCCTGGAAATCCCTGGGAAGGAGGAGGAGAACGCAGAGCCAGCGAACACAGAGGTCACTGCAGAGGTCAGTGAGCTTTCCATGAGCAAGCACTGTAAGATTTGCTGGTTTGAAGCAATAACTTGTTGTAGTGAGAGGAGTCCTCAGTTGTTATCCCACCCCTGGAGGTGTCTAAGGCCAGGTTGGATGGGGCATCCTGGTCTAGTGGAAGGTGTCCCTGCCCTTCCTGAAGGATTTTCATAACCCAACCCAAACCATTCTCTGATTCCATGGTTGTTTCTAAGCCTCCAGTGGAATAGTGCCATGTTGGAGAGCCACAGAGGGCTTTACAGGGAGAGAGTGAGTATTTTCTCACAGCTCAGTCCATAGTTCAGTTCAGGATGGGAAGCTCCTGGGATGAGGGTGAATGCTGTGGGCAGTGGGTCCAGTACAATATAAATATGCTGGAATGTTCTAGTAAAATGTTTCTGGTCCTGTGTGCCCTGTACCTACACACCACAAGGGTATGTAGTGATAGAACAAAGGGTGAAGATTTCCCACTGTCAGAGGGCAGGATTGGGTGGGTTATTGGGGGGAAATCCTTCCCTGTGAGGGTGGGGAGGCCCTGGCACAGGGTGCCCAGAGAAGCTGTGGCTGCCCCATCCCTGGAAGTGTCCAAGGCCAGGTTGGACAGGGCTTGGAGCAACCTGGGCTGGTGGAAGGTGTCCCTGCCCATGGCAGGGCATGGGACTGGATGTGTTTTAAAGTCCCTTCCAACCCAAACCATTCTGGGATTTGATGATCCATAATTTTCATGGAGTTCCCAGCTGTGTATGTGATTAACCAGACATTTCATAAGCAAATGGAATTGGCAGGTTGCAGATGTTCTGAGCCTGTTCTGATTTGAAGAAAACTCTGTAGTTTACCCAAATTCTGAAGAGTTAGTGTTGGCTTTTATCAGCTACAGGAATTGGCTCAGAAAACTGAAGAATTTCAGCCAAAAGGCAGTGAAAAGTTTGCTGTGTGAATTTCAGAACTCTTTATGACAAGAGTTCTGCCTCTCTTGTCCTGTTCCCTCCTTTGGGATGCCCGTCCAGCTTGTTCTGCTTCCTTCCAGACTGCTTCTGCCTTCTCCAAAATGAAGATGGAGATCAAAAAGAGTCGTCGTCACCCCCTGGGCAAACCCCCGACCCGCTCCCCACTGTCCGTGGTCAAACAGGAGACCTCAAGTGATGAGGGTGAGTGAGCACCACCAGGAATGTTTGTCTTGCCTGATCCACAAAATTCCTGAAGCCACTACCATAACTGGGTGCCCTGAAACTTTGTGTGTTACACTTAACTGGTAGAAAATGCAGCGTGTTCTCATTTTGTTAACCCAGCTGGAAACAAAACTCCTCTGTGGGAGGTGTTCCCTTCTCACCTCCCACCCTTTTTTCTCTCAAGAAAAATATTTTGCTGGCTGCAGAGTGAGGCAGCATTTTGGGCAAAGGGAAAAGAGAGTTCACAGAAAATTGCATCTTAAAGGAAAAGCGCCGGGTTGGATATTGGAGTGGAAAGAGATCCGTTCCCCTGGGAGGGCACTGGAGGTCAGGTCTGCTTTGTGTATGTGGGGAGAGTTAATTCCAACCTTTTAATGGCTTTTAATTCATGTCAGTGTTGGGGCCCAACTTTTCTTGGCAGATGCAGAAATGAGAATTAAAGTCTGTCAGTGCTTAACTGCACATCACTGATTCTTCTTTTCCCACATTCCAGTCCCTGTGAATGCCCCAACAGTCTGGACCAAGGGGCAAAAAAAAAGACTTTTACCTCTCACTCTGTTTTGCAGCATAATTTCCCACTTTTGGGTCTTTCCCATGAATACAGACAAGCCCACAGTAAATTCTGTGTGCTGGGACAGGGACGTGGGTGCAGCTGCCAGTCCTTACTCACAGCCCCTCATTCCCAAGGACAACATCTTCCCTCTTCACTTCCCCTCAGAGAATATATCCATTGGTTTTAGAGAAGCCTCCTGCAGGAAGGGGTTATCCTGAGCACACCTCTCCTCACCAAGGAGGATGCCTTTGTTGTCTTGGTGTGTGTAAGGTGGAGTGAAGAGCTGAGAGGCAGCAGAGACTCGTTACCATTTTTTGGGTATGAGGCCTTGCAGCCGCCTTTATGCTGCAGGGTCCTCATTAGGCAGATTCTTCCCACTGCCTTGACTTGTTGGATGGTGTTTGGGGACTTGGCTGGTGGAGCAGGAGCAGCTCTTGTGAAAGCTGGCATTTCCTGGGGACTGATTTACAGCCCTGCTGGGCACAATCTGATCAAACAGATTCTTCCCTCCCCACCAGGGAATAGAAGCAGCTCTCTGCCCTCCCGGCTCTTGCAGGGAATGATGTACCAGGATGATCTGGAGGCTGCAAGAGGAACAGTGAGCATGTAAATTAAGAGGATGCACATGCTACACTAAGATTCAGTCCAGACAAATTGTTTGTCCCTTCTGCTTGCAATGTAGGAGCTGTGTGGCCCCCAGGGTCCATCCTGGGAGGAGAGAGGGTGATAACACACAGCAGTCATTCCCTTTTTCTCTCCCTCTGTCACTCTGGATTAGGATGCTGCTTTCATTGATTTCACTGGTATCATAAATCCCTGCCTGTCACCTGATGTACCTCAACTGAAATTTGGAGAAACATGAGGTCTTTGGCTCATGTCTTAAAAAGAAAAGGCACTTTTTAGGAAGTAACCCTTGTTTGAAGTATGACAGAGCCACACAGACAGCATCCATCACCTCACAAAGAGGACTGATTAATTAAACACAATCAAATTTCCACATTGTCTGCCAATTATAGATTAGATTAGTTGAGGGGAGCATTTAAAATCTGAGATGTGAACTCAGCCATTAATGTTTTACTCCAAGTTCCTTTTATCCTTTCAGGTAACCTGAGAGTCAGAAAATCTTCAAAGGGAGGGAGAATTGGGGAGGAGACTTAAGATTTGTAGAGCAGAACATTAACTGCTTATTTCTAGTAATTAACAGTGAAGCAGTGAACAATTTGGTTTAATGTGCTGAGCTCTGGGGATAATGTTCTACCAAGATGTTCTTGAGTTCCCTGTTCTCTTGGAAACTTTGCAGATTGGTGATTGCAGGGGGTGATTTACACTTAGTCTTGTGTGGAAAATTTCTTTAACACTTACAGTTGACTCCAATTTCCTTCCTAAGGAAGGGTAAGAAACTTGGCCCCCCAAATGGATTCTGCAGTGGTTTAATCCTGAAATGCCAAGGGCCTTTTAAAGGTTTATGAAAATAAAGAATTAGCAAACTGATTAGCAGGAGCAGTACCTGGCAGAGCTCTGGTAGAGGGAGGGATGGTGGGAAGGGCAGAGGGGGGGTTTAGTGGTGTGTGCTCCATGCAATGGCTGTAAAAGGAACACTTGAACCCAGGATATCAGGTTTGTGTTGGCAGAACAGACACAGGATGCACCCTGGGAAGGTTGGAACACACTGGGTGGTGGGAATTGGGAACTGTCCTGACCAAAGCAGCACCAACTGCATCCACATCTCCCAGAGGATGCAGCTCCCATTTGGAGAGAGCAAAGGGGGATCTCCTCCACTGACATCATGTTTTCTGAACTTATTAAAGTTCAAATTTAAGCTTCATTAGGATGCAGTAGGTTTCCACAGCCAGAAAGTGGAATTGTGAAGGCAGTAAATCTAGATTTTTTTTTTTTTTCTTCCTCCTTCTCATGGCCTGTTCCATTAGGTCATCTCTGCCCCTGTCTTGTCCATCCTACCCATAAAGTAGGGATTATATCCATTTAGGAAGTATTAAAGGCATATGAGGAACCATGGATGAGTTGAATGTTTTTATTTATTGCACTTGTATTGTTGAGACATGAGCTGTTTAACTCAACCTTGCTGCCACTTCACCTCTTCTATCTATAAACTCTTACCTCTACTGACTGTCCATTGTTTGGGATTTTTTTCATTCTAGAAACGTTTCCATTTTCTGGAGAAGAAGATATGAGTGATCCAGAGGCTTTGAAATCTTTACTTTCCTTCCAGTGGAAGAATAAAGCACTTAATTTCCCAGCTGAAAGGAAATTCAACGCAGCTGCTGCCCTGAGTGAGCCATACTGTGCTGTCTGCACCCTCTTCTACCCCTACAACCAGGTAATTCCTCACATGGAATCATTAAACTTGGAAAAGACCTCAGATTAAATCCAACTGTCAGTCCAGTCCCAGCACCACGTTCACCACTAAATCAAGTGCCATATTCCCATGTTTTTTGAACACTTCCAGGGATGACTCCAGCCTGTGCCAGTACCTGACCATGCTTCCCATGAAGAAATTTTTCCTAATATTTAATCTAAACCTCTGATACTGCTCAGGTGGATAAATTAGGATGTAGACATTTATAATAAAGACAGACTCCTACAAATTTCCACCCCAAAGAAATGTGTTTGGATTTGGCACAGCCTTTTTTGATTTTGGTTTTTTTTTTCCTGGCTTCTCTGGCTTTCTCAGTGTTCATTTTTTAAAATCACACATTTAAAGAGCTTTGCAAACACTGTTTCATGCAGAAAACTCTGCCACATCAGGCACATGATTGCTCAGGCCCAGACTGCTGAATATATGCAAACAAGCAACAAAATAAAAATTTACTGAGTAAGCACATCCATCATCTCTTTTGGAAACTACCAATATGCTCTGGGAGATGTTATGAGCAGAAAGGCAAAATTCATCAGATGAATTAGTCATTTGCTCAGTTGTGTATTGATTTGTTCTCACAGAAAGCCAGATTTGGCTTTGTGTGTCCACCAGGAATATGTGCTTTAGATTCCTTGTATATGTGTTGGAAGCTTTTTCTGAGAAAAGCAGGACCCACCTCCCCCCTTCAATAAAATCCCTTTGATTTATTATAGAGACTGAAAATAAAATATCTGTTCTGATTGCTGGATGTTGTTTGATGGTTCTGAGGAAAACTGGGTGCAGCTGAGCTGGTTTAATCCATTGCTTTTAACTCTACTACCAGAAACCTTGAAATGTCCTTCAGGAGAAATTCTTGCAGGAAGAGTAGGGAAGGATGCCAGAGGGATGGGAGAGGGGGAGGGAAGGGTTTGCTTTAAATAAGATTTTCCTTTTTATTTTTCCTTGGTGTTTCAGCTGCAATTTAGGAATTCAGATTTTTACAGAAGAAAACCAGGAGAAGCTGCTCATTATTCTAAAGCTTCTCTGAGCTTTCCAAACAAATCACAGGTCCTGGGAGAGGCCTAAGGAAGGAGGAGCACGGCAGGGGTGGGGTGTGCCTGGGAATCAGGTTTTGAGGCTCAGTTTTTGGCTGTCTGGTGGCAGGTGTTGGATGGGATTTTTGCAAGGGGAGTGCTAAGCCTTGAAAGTTTAAACTGTGCCCAGGGAAGAGGGGATTCCATGTGCTGACCTGTTCTCTCCAAGTCCTTACAGGTGGATAAGGAAGCTGTCCCAGTCTCCGGAGGGGAGCCGTCCTCTTTCATCCACCTTTCCAGGTGTGGACAGAAGACCAAGCCCCTGATCCCAGAGATGTGCTTTACCTCAAGTGGGGAAAACACAGAGCCCCTTCCTTCAAATTCCTACATTGGAGAGGATGGAACCAGTCCCTTGATATCCTGTGCCAAATGCTGCCTGCAGGTTCATGCAAGTGAGTGTTCCCTCCTTCCCAAAGCCTTTTGGGCATTGGGAAACTCCCAAGTTTATCTGTGTGTTGCCTGTATTTGAATTCCAGGGTTGCTACACCTGTTACTCCCATTTTTTCCCTTTTCTGGTGCAAGTATGTCTTGGAATCACAGAATGGTTTGGGTTGAAAGGGACCTTAAAGATCATCCACTTCCAACCCCCTGCCATGAGTAGGAACACCTTTCACTAGAAGGTATATCTGTATATTCAAGTCCACCTTGGCAGTCACTGATCTTAAAAATACACACCAATATTCTTTTTAGGGCTTGTTTTGTTGGCTGATCTTTTTCCTGTCTCCCAGAAAAGATTCTTTCTTTTGATATCTTTCATTTTTTGTAATAAAGCAGAGCTCAAAGGCTTATTGCACTCTTTTCTCTCAAATATTTCCTCCCAATATTGCTCTGCTGGGTGAGGCTGTATTGTTCCTGCGTGCAGCAGAGATTATGGAGGAGTTGGAGATACATTTTATTGGTGTCTGTGATACTGTTTGTAGTAATGGCACTTGATTACAAAAGGGAACATATGTCTGTTTGCTTCCCTGATAGTTGTGTCTAAAAGAAGATCTGATTAATCCTGGTGGAGTGTGTACCTTCAGTGTGGATTGTACAACATCCAGTTAACATTTGGGCTCGTAGGAGATGTGACGAATTACTGTTCAGCTGTTTGATCTTGACAGATGGGGAATCTTATTTGACTTGCATCAGCTGGAATTACTTTTGTTGTTCCAATTTTAGAGCCTGCAGGTCCCCATGCAGCTCAGCAGGGCTGGCTCTGGTGGAGAACTGGAAGGCAACTTTTATTTCTGTGCTGAATTTCTGATTATGGTCATTCCTGGCTAATAAGCAGAGTGAGGATGTCCTTACTTCCCAAACTGTGGCCTCTGTAGCAATCAGAGATGCTGCATTTTGTCCATCCATATGTCTGCAATAGTCCAGTCTATCAAAATGATTTCAGTGGCCAAATTCTGTTCAGGGACAGAGGGATGTGGGCAAGATGATGTTAATCTGCACACTCAGGGTGTAGAGAAATGGAGCTTTTTCTTTTGGCTGTGCTCTCCCCCTGAGGACAGGACGGACCTTAAATCTGATGGAGTCTCCAGTGAATTCTTGTTTCCTTGCCGCTGTTTGTGCTCCGAGTCTGTGACATCCCTTTGACTTTGCTGCAGAGGATCCATTTGCTTTTATTGCAGGATTGCAGTGTTGAGAGGTGTATTTTGGCTAATCTGTGCTGTAAAACCAGTTGGCAGCCTGAGTGTTCTTGAGAAGTGTCCTCACAAACTGTGCTGGGTTACGGCAGCAGCCGGAACAGACGGAGAGGGGAGGTTTTGTGAAGGTTTCTGGGCTTTTGAGGTATTGACAAAATCCATAAAAAGAGCATATTTTTTCTAGGTCTGCTAGGATTGTGCTTATGGGACAGTCTGAGGCTCAGTAAATATGATTGTTCTCCCCTCATAGAATCATTAAAGTTTGAAAAGACCTCTAAGATCATCAAGTCCAGCAGTGACCCCATCACCACCACTGTGTTCACCACTAAACCATGTCCTTAAGTGCCTTATCCACTCATTGTTTGAACACCTCCAGGGATGGTGACTCCACCACTGCCCTGGGCAGCCTGTGCCAATGCTTCACAACCCTCTGCATGAAAAATATTTCCTAATTTTCAGTCTAAACCTCCCCTGGCACCGCTTGAGGCTGTTTCTTCTCTTCCTGTCTCTTTGTTATGTGGAAGAAGATCCCGACCCCCCTCCTGGCTCCAACCTCCTGTCAGGGAGTTGTGGAGAGCAATAAGGTCTCCCCTCAGTCTCCTTTTCTCAGAGCCCATATTCCAGGTGCCTGTGGTCCTGGAGGAAGAAACCCAAGCTGAAATGCCAGCCTGTTCCCCCCGCTCTGTGAGGTCCAGCAGTGTCCAGCTCAGTTTTTGGACTGAAAACCCTGCCCATGTTTTGGGACTGGGTGGAATCTGCTTTCCTGATTTGCCATGTGATGAAGAGATCTCAGCTGTGGAGAACAGCTGCAGATCCATAGTATTGACTTTTTTTGACATACTGTTTATCTGGCTAAGTGGATGATATTTATAAATCAGGTTGTGGTGGCAATCCCAGTGCTTTCTGAATGACTTCTTTTAAGTTTAATTCAGTAATCTGAGATTGTTGTTCCCAGCTGAAACTTTCTGCTAAGCTTTTTAGGATAGGTAAAGGCTGGATGGGATGAGCTGTGTGTTATTTGGGATGCTTATATTTAGTTTTCCACTTGCTTTACAAGCTTGCAGGAATCACATAGATCCACTTTTTCCAAACTATTTCTGTGTCTTTTCCCCATTGTTTTCAGTGACAATCCTCAATGCCTTTTGTAGAATTTTAGGGACTTTTTTGTTCTTATTTCTCTGTCTTTATTATGGCTTTAATGCCACTTTACTATTTTGGTGTTGCTGTAGGAGGATATGGTGCTTGCATGTTACAGTAGTTGATGCTCCTTAAAATCAGATGTTTCTAACACTTCATATAACCATAAATTAAATACTGTTAAATGTGTGAAATGCAGGTATTTAATTTCCTTGGAGTATTATTGAGCCTGCCCTTCCTCTTAACACCATGTAGCAAAGAGAACTTCTTCAATATTGCCAAAATTCAGTGGCCTTACCTGTTTTGATGTGTGAGTGCCTTCCAGCAGTGATAGCATCACTTTGGAGCCCAGCTGCTGCCTGAAGGATCAAAGTCCTGTTACTGTATTCCTTAGAAAAGTGAAAAAACATGTTGAGAGTTTCCTGTATGTGGATTTTTTGTTTATTTTTAGACCTGCTGATCCCAAATGCTGCCCCCTCAGACTTTAGTCTGAGCCTATTGAATATAGTCATCCAAATGCTGCACCTGCTCTCAAAGATGCTTTCTAACTGAGAAGTCAACGAGTCAATACCACAGATATGTTGGGAAAACTCTGACCTGATGAGGGTATAACTGTTTTCTTTCAGGCTGTTACGGAATTCGTCCAGACCTGGTGAATGAGAGCTGGTCTTGCTCGCGGTGCTCAGCCAACGCGTGGGCAGCGGTAAGGACCTGCCCCTCTGGAGAGCAGACAATTCCCACAGGATACTCTGGGAGTCGTTCAGATACTTGTTTAGTTTCAGGTGGTGGGAGGGTTCAGTTTGCCTGTGACATCCCAGGTGGGGTGCAGTCATTTCTGGGGGGAGATAGGCCGAGCTTTCCGGTCGAGTTCTGAAGGAGCTGTGTTCCTGCAGGAATGTTGCCTGTGCAATCTCAGGGGAGGAGCTCTTCAGATGACCACTGATGGGCGGTGAGTGTTGTATTTTGGGACATTTTCATTCCATATGCCATCTAATCTCCTGCTGTTGTGAATTGGGTCTTAATGCTCAGTGTAGCATCAAGTTATGGTGTTCTGGAGGTAACAGCTCCTCTCTTGGCAGGAGGAGCCTGAGTTACTGTGCTGTCTTACGCTGCACCAGGTGCTCCATAGCAGAGGTTCAGAACACTTGTTGAATGTGGTTGTTTCTCAGAGAATGTTTAGTTTCATGCAAAATCAGATGCACAAGCAGGTTGATCCCTGTTGTTTCAGAGACATTTACCTCGTGTGACCGTAATTAACAGTCGATAACGTTGCCAAGGCTGCCAACCCATATAAATATGCCTTGATGCTGAGGGAGGCAGGGAAATGTTAACTGCCCTCCTGAGCATTTAATTCAACTAATGGCAGACTCTGATTTGTCTCTTTGCTTTGTTCCCCAGGTGGGTCCATGTAATCTGTGCTATTGCTGTCCCCGAGGCCCGTTTCCTCAATGTAATGGAGCGTCATCCTGTGGATATCAGCGCTATTCCAGAGCAGAGATGGAAACTGGTGGGTGTCTCTTACCTGGGGAGAGTGTTTGGGAACAAGAGCCAGAGGAAAAAGCTGTAACTAGACAGAAAAACATTGTGTGGGTTCATAAAGTAGCTGAGATTGGAGGTGATCTCGCTCTTATTTCCAAACAAAATCTCTGGGAAGCTGCAGCGTTTGATATCTGCTGAGCACTGTCTCAGTGCTTTGACACACAAACAGCTTGTGATTTCCAGATGTGCCTTTACTCTCTGGGAATGTGCTCATCCCCTGGGCAGAGACCAGGACCTTTCCCCACCTGCAATCAGGTGTAAACTGCCTGAAAGCTTCATTTACTGCAAGTGCTGCGCAGCGGGACTGCAAAGTATCCTGAGTTGGAAAGAGAAGCTGACTTGTTCATCTCTGATTTAATTCATCTTTCTTTACAATATTTCTCTTTTTCTATCAAGAAATCTCCTGTAGAAATGAATAAACATTTTGTGACCCTGACTGCAAGGCGAGACTGCGAAGATTTTAATACCAGTCCAGCTACAAGTTGTTATTCAGCTGCGTGGCCTCATCCCAGGGATTAGTAATGGATGATTCACTAGCTCAGAGCAATTAATCTTAATGTTAGTTAATGCTCCATCACTACACTGTGTTATTGCAAAATAAATTGTGCTTTTGCTGCTTTTTTTGGTACAGAAGTCAGCTGGGTGACACAGTGTGGGACGGGGAAGGTGCTGGAGCAGTGATACATGGGATAGCACTGATGGATTCCTTAGCAGAGCTGCTGCTTAGTGCAGGGAGCCCGGGTGAGGGATTAGGAAGAATCTATCCCTGCCTCCAGAGTTATTTCTCTGTTGTGCAAATGGGTTTTGTACACAAATGTGAATGTAAAAAGCATTCATTATTCAGGAGGAGTGCTGGAGCAGAGCGATGCGAGGGCGATAAATCTTGCCGTGGCGGTTCTTTATGGATCAGCTGACATTTCCAACCTGCATCCTCTTCATTACCAGCACTTGTAACGCTGAACTTAAAATCCTTTTACACAAGACTCACTTGTATTGCTTAATGGAGCCTCACAAGGAAACATGGCTTAATTCTTTAACTCTTTGGCTGCCTGGCAGTCCTGCAGAGCCAGGCACTGTCAACCTACATCAAAATCTGTTGCTTCATTCTGCTCAAAAGTGTTGGCTGGGCCTCTGCAGGGACTTGCTGCACACCTTTCTCATTCATTCCTGAATTAGAACTTCATATTTTCATAGAATCATAGAATATCCTGAGTTGGAAGGGACTCACAAAGATCATCAAAGTCCAGCTCCTGGCTCTGCAAAAAATAACCCCAAGAATCCCACCCTGTGCCTGAGAGCGTTGTCCAAATGATCCTTGAGCTCTGGAAAGGAATTTTGTTTGATTTGTTCACTGTTGTGTTCCATTTCCTGTTTGCTTTCTGTCTCAGGGGAGGTAGAGAATGTTTGTATGAAGTACCTTGATTTGCACAGTCCAGTGTTGGGATTTACAGGCACACATTCTTATGTTGATGTCAGCCAGAGCCTGGCTTGTAGCTTAAATGTCAAAGCCTGGCTTTGAGCCCTTCACTTGGAAAGTTTTAGGGTTGTAAACTGGATTATAAAGATTAAACAATTAATTTGGAGGGCAGAATGTAGGGGCAGAGGTACTTCCAGCAGCAACAGCAGTGGGGTGGGGTGTGAAGTACAAAGGAAATTTAAATTGGATACGACTTTGTGGAGAAACACATTCCTGAACCATCATGGGAGTTCTTGGATTCTTTACAGGAATTTGCAGGTAATTCATGGAGTATGTGAGGAGTCAGTGGAGGAGTTGGGGGTTGTCTGTGCTTTGGAGGTGAGCAGCTGCATTCAGGAAGATAAACTGAGGGTGACCAAAAGGTGCTGCTGTTGGATCTGATGACTTTGGAATGATGGAGTTGATGCAGCACTGGGTAAAATTGGAGAGGTGACCTTTGTGGCTGAAAAAGATGGAAAAGGAGAGAAGGAATGATGTGAAGGTTGAGGACAGGTGAAGTGAATAGATGAAGGTAATGGAGGAAAGAAGGGGTAGGGTTTATCCATGATTATTATTTGATTTTTTTTTTAATGTGTTTGTATTGTTTTAAGTTACTGTGAGAGGGCTGAGGTACCAAGGCATTGCAGTGGTCTGGTTAAAGGTATATCCTGTTCTTTAAGCTTGTACCAGGTCTCCCTGTTCAAGCAGACTTTTCAGTCCATTTGTGGGTATGGCATCATTTTCAGGAATGCAGTTTCCATGCTCCCTGATTGATGGTGTATTACAGGCCCTTGCACGTAAATTATTTATGACGTGGAAATTTGGAATAATTAGCTGTCATTCCTCAGTGGAGTAAATGAATTGCAGTGTTCATCATGCAGGAGACAGCCCATTTCTTACTCTCAGCTGTGACCTGACTCTCTGGTGTGCATTTATTCTGAAGATTTCTCTCCTGTGTTTTAGACCTTCTCTTTTCCCTCCCACAGAAAGCGGCTTTAAATCTCCCTGTGCTGCTTTGCCACAGCTCTTGGCACTGGTGTTTCTGTCCAGCCCATCTCCCACACATCCAGATCTTCTGCATTTTCACAGAATCACACAACACTTTACATTGGAAGGCACCTTAAAGCTCACCTTATTCCACCCCCTGCTGTGGTCAGGGACACCTCCCGCTATCCCAGGTTGCTCCTTGGATCCAACCTGGGCACTTCCAGGGATGGGGCAACCACAGCTTCTCTGGGCAACCTGTGCCAGGGCCTCACCACCCTCCCAGGGAAGGATTTTTACTTCTTCCATCATTCTCTACACTTCAGGCTCACTGTAACTCGCATTTTTCCTCATTTTTGATCCTATTTGCACTGAACATCCCACTCGCTGTGGCAGCTCTTCCTCCTGTCACACGGAGTTTGTGTTGGCACAAGGGTGGCATTAGGTGTGTGCTAATCCTTTCCCTTGGAAAAATCCTGTTTGCATCAGCAAGGGCAGATTCCTGATCCAGGAGGGTTAATGCTCCCTTGAGCCCCCCATGTACCAGCAGTTGTTGTGCTGCTGGGACAGTTGGGTATTGACAGGTTAATAATGGGATCTCTATTGACTGGCTCTCAGACCGTGTCCTGCTGTGCACTTTCCTGGTGCTTATCTGCCTTTGGAACATGGTTTGCAGAGTGATAAAGGCTCAGCTTATTAAAGGCTAAACCCACGTTTTGGCAGCACTGAGGCTCTGGCTTTGAATTTCCTGGTTTTTGTTCATTTGTGTAAAAAGGCCAAATTAATCTTTGGTGTAAACAAACTGCCTTCAGTTAATTCACAGGAAGGAATGTGGCTTATTTCATAGAGAGCCCAGGCAGGGAAGGGGGATGTTGCACAGAAATAGGGAATAACACATCTCCTTTTCTTTGGCATCTTTTGCTTTCAAGGAAGGGAGAGAATCTTGGAGAAGGAATTGCAGAATCATGGAACAGTTTGGGTTGGAGGGACCTTAAAGCCTATTCAGTTCCACCCTCTGCCATGGGCAGGACACCTTCCACTATCCCACATTGCTCCAACCTGGCCTTGGACACTTCCAGGGATGGGGCAGCCACAGCTGCTCTGGGCACCCTGTGCCAGGGCCTCCCCACCCTCCCAGGGAGGAATTTCTTCCCAGAATCTCATCTAAACCTGCTCTCTGTCACTTTAAAGGCATTGGAATGGTTTTTGTCTTGGCAGTGGTTTGTGGTGAGTTCAATGGGACCTCTGCTCTCAGCTGTGAGAACTCAAATAAAACATTAAAATTTGGCAATTCCTATATATCTGGCAGTATATATTTTGTATTATAAACTATGAATAGTTTATAATATGGAACCACTCTTCAAGTTTTTTGAGGTTGTACTTTTAAGATGGCTCAGATCTAGAAACAGGGTGAACTTGTGTTTCTGGGGGCTGTGTTGGTTTATTGTGTGATCTCAAGCAGCTTATGTTACATTCCCAATCCTATGGGATGTAATAATTCATATGGATCTTAAAATTTAGGTCATGTGTTCTGTACTGGTGCATAGTTTGAGCAGTGTTTTAATGGGAGTGAGGGGAAGGAGAGGCTGAGGAGGGTGAGAGGGAAGGGAGGCTCTGTTGGATATCAGGTGCTGCAGAGACAAAAATCCATCATTTCTAATGTGTTTATAGGACATTTATGTCCAGCTGAGTGGATGGATTGGGAAGGGGACAGTGGCTGGAGCAAGCTGTGGTGTGTTTTGGGGATGGCCAGCTGGAAACAGGCACTAAAAATTCCTGCTTCCCTGTGTTCTTATATATGGAATTCTTGTTTTGCAATAAATAATGTACACAGCTGTATGTTCAGAGTCATGGACATCTGATATTCCTCAGTATTTAATTTTTATGGGCTGTTCATTTTAACAAGCAAAGTGCACATTTGTCTGGTGGGTGACATTAATTTTGCCCTAATTTGCCTTGTCCCAATCTCAGATAAGGTAAAGAAGCTTCCCCATCCCTGGGAATGTCCAAGCCAGGTTGGACAGAGCTTGGAGCAACCTGGGATGATGAAAGGTGTCCCTGCCCATGGCAGGGGGTGGGATGAGATGATCCTCAAGGGCCCTTCCACCCCAAACCAGTCTGGGATTTGATGATCAGTGACAGATTCTCTAGACTGGAAACACTAAAAGCTAAGAATGATATTCCCAGCAGTTCCCTGGAAACATTATGCAAGCATCCAACTTAAACTTCTTTCGGTTAGGATTCCCAAGATCTGCTTTTCTGTATTTTTGAGGGGCTGGAACCAAGAACTGGTGCTGTTTTAGGGAGTGAGGAAGTGTATCTCGTTCCTCCCACACCTCATACTCGCTGCCAACTCTCAGTGCCATCAGGCTTAGGATTTTTAGCTTTGAAAAAAATGTAATTTCTTTTTAAAATAGTCACACATCTTACATTGATTTACCTAATAACTGGAGAAAATGGGTGTAAAAATTACTGAACTATTTCAGACCTTTTCCCCCCTGTAATTCTGGTGTTTGGTACAATGTTTTTATTTCTTTTGTTTGCAAAACTGCCTGAATTACCTACAATGGCTCATCTGCCGTGGGTGCCAATAAAATATTTATGGTTGATAGGCTTATGCATCTAAAATAAACACACGATATTTTTGTTCCATTCTATAAAATTATATTCTATTAGATCTAATCGATAGAATGTTCCATTAAATATAATAGGGCGAATTACTCCTCAGTTATTGTGTTCTGTTCTTTCAAAAAATGGAAACATTATCTTCCAGCAGCACATCTGTGATGATCCAGCTGAGTTAGGAGTTAATGTAGGTACATTCCTGTGTGTGAGCAGGATGAGGATGGAGTTGTAGCAGTTCTCTGGTGACACTGAGGGGTCTTTGCCTGCTTTGCCCTCCCATTCTCTGAACAGAGTCTTAAACTGGGCTTAAGTCACTGCCCAGTGTGGCTCTGGAGGGCTGAGGGACAGGGAGGTGCTGTCATGGCCAAGGGAATGATGAGGTTTTTCTCTTGAGTTTTTCTCCCTGGGTTTTTTCCCCTCAGTTTTTCCCCCCTGAGTTTTGCCCCCAGTTTTTCCCTCATGAGTTTCCCCTCTTCCACCCCGAGTTTTTGTCCCCAGACTTTTTCTCCCCAACTTATTCCCCCAAGTTTTTTCTCCCTCAGTTTTCCCCCTGAGTTTTTTCACCAAGTTTTCCTCCCTGAATTTTCTCCCCTTGAGTTTTTCCCTTCACTTTTTCTCCCCTGAATTTTTCCACTGTGAGTTTTTCCCCCCAGACTTTTTCCCCGCGGACTTTTTCTCCTCCCATTTATTTCTCCAAGTTTTTTCCCCCCTCTGTTTTTTCCCCTNNATGAGTTTTTCCCCCTGAGTTCCCCCCCACGTTTTTCTGCCCCAAGTTTCCCCCCACCAAGATTTTACTCCCTGAGTTCCCCCAGCCCTGAGTCCCCCTTTGCCCCCACCATGAGTTTACCCTGTGACTTTTTCCCCCTGGACTTATTCCCCTCCTCTCCTGCCAATTTTCCCCCAGGTTTTTGGCTTCCAAGTGGTTCTAGGCAGGTGTCTATAGACAATTCTATCAGTGTGGGACCAATCTCTTGACATCAAACCCCATTTTTGCCTGTGGTTCCCATGCCCTGGACACATCCCACAGACTTCCCGCTATGCCAGACACCGGTGCTGTGCATCCCATTGGATCTGTTGCCTGTCTGCATAACACAAACCTCTGTTTCTCTCCAGAAATGTGTCTACTGTCGGAAGAGGATGAAGAAGGTGTCAGGTGCCTGCATCCAGTGCTCCTACGAGCACTGCTCCACGTCCTTCCACGTCACGTGTGCGCACGCGGCCGGAGTGCCCATGGAGCCGGACGACTGGCCCTACGTGGTGTCCATCACCTGCTTCAAACACAAAGCAGCAAACCAGAATGTAGGGCTTTGGCTTGGGCTTTTGGGGGTTTTTTTGGGTTTTTTGGGGGTTTAGGTTGAAGAATCACAGAATAGGCTGAGTTGGAAGGAACCCACAAGGATTGTTGAGTCCAGCTCCTGGCCCTGCACAGGCCCATCCCCAAGAGTCACACCCTGGGCCCCAGAGGATCATCCAAACACTCCTGGAGCTGTGGCAGCCTTGGGGCTGTGCCCTCTGCCCTGGGGAGCCTGGTCAGTGCCCAACCACCCTCTGGGGGAAGAACCTTTTCCTAATATCCAACCTGACCCTGCCCTGACACAGCTCCAGGCCATTCCCTGGGGTCCTGTCCCTGACCCCACAGAGCAGAGATCAGTGCTGCCCCTCCCCTGCCCCTCACAAGGAAGTTAAAACTGCAGTGAGGTCTCCAAGATTCTTTCTGGATGGTGGTTTTGTTTTGTTGTGGGGTTTTGGGTTATTTTCTTTTTTGTCAGTATGTTTTGGAGTTTTTTGTTGTTTTTTTTTTTAAATTGTTTCTCTGCACCTGTATTGGCTCAAGACTTATTACACTTTTCTGACAAATGCAGGAAGATTATCCAAAAAGCCATTAAATGGCTTTAATCTCAAAGGTAGTAGGTGTAGATGGGATATTGGGAAGGAATTCCTCCCTGGGAGAGTGGGGAGGGGCTGGGATGGATTTCCCAGAGCAGCTGTGGCTCCCCCAGCCCTGGAAGTGTTCCAGGCCAGGTTGGAGCAACCTGNCCATGAGCTTTAAGTTCCCTCCCAACCCAAACTATTCCACCATCCTGTGGTATTTTTGACGCAGCTTTTCCATTTGCAGGTTGCAGACGTTTCCCTTTTCCCTCTCCCACAGATCCCATTCCGAAGGGAGGTGGCCCTGGGGCAGACTGTGATCACAAAGAACCGGAATGGGCTCTACTACCGGTGCAGAGTGATCGGCACAACAACACAGACGTTCTACGAAGTCAACTTCGACGACGGTTCCTACAGCGACAACGTTTACCCCGAAAGCATCATTGTAAGCAGCTCTGTGGAGACTGTGACTTTATAGATGAGTGCCAAGTGTGATTTGTGCCTTCCTCTTGTGTGCTTTGGGCTGGAACAGCAAAGTAAATTTTAAAAAAAAACACATTAAAATTAAAAAGTAAAGTCGCTGCTTGCTTAGAAAATCTCATCCTGCTCTTCATTGCAGTTCTTGTTTTTGACATTATCTCATTTATTTTTTTGGTTCCTTGACAAAGATGTGATTTTGCTGAATGCAGATGACTTCACAGAAAGCAGTGTTTGTTTTAAGTTTCATCCTCTTTATTTTGTGGTTGAATAATCTTATTTTTCAACTGACAAGTGTGATTCATGGGGGAAGCAGATTGTCTGTGAGCTGCTTCTGCTTCAGAATAGGGAGTTCACTTAATAGAGGGAAAGTCTAGAAGAGGCTGATTTGTCTACTCATGCATTCCCTGCCTGATTGTGCCACTGAGTCACTGAGCTGCCCTGCTTGTTTTTGCGATACAGCAGATCTGATGTTTTGGGATTTGTGATGAGAAATGTCCTAGAACTGGGTGCTGTCATTCCTGGTTTTGTTTGAGATGCCCACAATTAATCCCAAGGGCAGAAATTTATCTTCTACCTAATTGTGGTGCTATGTAGCAGCTTCCTTGAGCAGTGATTTAAACCCCTCTCTAGTTCCTGAGCTTTGGTGGTAGACTTTTGACCTGTTTCCCTCTGTCTTCAGAGCAGGGACTGCCTCCAAATGGGACCCCCTCTGGAGGGGGAGCTGGTTCAGCTGCAGTGGACGGATGGGATCATCTATAAGGCCAAGTTTATTGCAGCCCAGATCAGTCAGATTTACCAGGTGAGTGTGGCAGAGGACCCAGGGACTTCATGGCAGTGTGTCTGATGGTTCCTGGCACTGTGCAGCTCCCTGGTCTTGAACACTTGGTCATGAAGGAGAATTTACCTCCTGAAACTAATACTGCTGGGAGGGTAAAGAGAAATAAGGTGTTGAACAGGGTCAGGGTAAAGCCTTTCTGTGGCAGAATGTGGATGTAGGGATGGACACATGTCTGGACTGTACCTGCTTTTAAAGTATAAACCAAATTTACCTTTTTCCTTATAGATCAGGCCAAAAGTGCCCTACTTGAAGTACTCTGATGGCTGGAGCTGAGCTCTTCATCTGTAGTTCCACATGAATCATTATCTACCTAATTAGAATAACTTTCCTTGACACTTTAGAATCATTAAGGTTGGAAAAGACTTTTAAGATCATCAAGTCCAACCATCAAAGCAGCACCAGCACTTTGAGGGGAAAGGGAGGGATATAAAGGGTCAGGAGAATGGGGGATAATCCTCTGGTTATGGGAAGGTGCTTTGTGGAGCAGCAGCAGCAGCATTTGGAAATTCCTGCTGCTGTTGTGTGAGGAATTGGAAACCTTCACTCTCACCTTCTCTGGTTTTAAGGTGAGTAAAACAGCAGTGAGGGTTTTTTGTCTCCATGATGGGAACACTGAGCCTGCGGAAGGAATGAGCTGCTGGAGCTGGACAGAGCAGGAGGAGGATTTGGGAACACAGATGCTTTATTCCTTCTGAATTTGTCCAGGCTGAACCTGACACCTCTATTAAACTCTGATCTGTGTCCTTCTGCTTTATCCAGAAAACTGTATTAAAGTCTTGAGCAAAGGAAATAAGAATCTCTTAAAAAACTTTTAATAGTTTTAACATTTTGCTGTGCACGTTTCCTTGAATAAACATTCCTGGAACATCTGATGCATAATTCATGGTATAATCAGTGCTTAGCAAAAAGGGTTGATGGGAGGAGTTTTTTTGTACCTGGCTGACTATTTCTCCTGGTTGAAATACAAATGTACTTTAGCAGCTGGAATTGTTTCCTTGTGACCTGTGAAAATGCTTTGTTTAAGATGAAAGAAGTTCTTACTACCATATTGGCCTGAATACAGGGCTGCTTTTATTATAAATGAAAAGCTGCTAATTTTTTTCAGGATTTGACTCAAAAATCAGTAGGAATATGTAGTGGGAGGGGGGAACAGAGGTGCTGGGCCAGCTGGGGGTGCAGATATTTTGGGATCCATGGGAGAACTTGGGCTGGATAAGACAGAGGTGCCTGAACAGCACTGAAACCAGCACTTTGTGTGTTCAGCATCCTTAGCTGAGCTTGGGAATGTTCATTCCAGAGCAATCCTGGAGACCTGCAGTGCTGAGGAGAAGATCATCCATTGGAGCTGGCCCCTGACGCTTCCCTGCTATTCCCTGAAGGGACAGGCTGGGAATGGACCATCCAAGGGCTGGAAATGTAGAGGCCAAGTTGTGATTTCATCTTCTGCCTCTCTGCAGGTGGAGTTTGAAGACGGTTCTCAGCTCATGGTGAAGCGTGGAGATATTTATACCTTGGAGGAAGAGCTTCCCAAGAGAGTGAAGTCTCGCCTGGTGGGTACTAAAATAGCGACACCAAACCAGCTGTACTTGCACAACCCCTTCACATCTTCTTCTTGGATTTTTTTAGTCATTAAGTGAATGCAGCCTCCAGTTTCTGTGGCTGTAAAACCACTTGTCATTCCCCAAATGCATAAAGTAGAAGGAATCCTTGCTGTGAATGCTTGAGAAGCACAGAAATGATTTTCCCTTGCACGTGTTCAGATCGGATTTTTATTTCCTCTGGTTAAAAGATTATGTTCAGATCATTTTACACCATATGAGTTTAGCTATATTGGAGTCATTTTGTCCAAATGAGAGGTGGATTTGGCTACAGCTCAGTGCTTTCTGGAGAACTGATTATCAACCTGGGACCAAACCCCCTTTTCTCACCAAACAGGAGATTTAGAATGTAGCTCTTACCTATAAATCTCTTAATCTACAAGATCAGGGTGTCTTTAAGTGCATACAGTGGAATTACTGGGCCTAGAAGAGATGAAGGATTTATTTCATAGCTTTTTTGGTTCCAGGCTTGCTGGGTGTTTTCAAACCTGGTGCTTTAACCTTTAAAGCTGTTTCATTTAAACAAATGATGAGACTGGAGAATGTACAGTTTTCTCCTTCATTCTAAATGTCTGCCTGGCAGGCACTGAACACAGGGCCAGGTCCAGAGCCAAGCTGTGACAAGGTTCTGGGCTCCTTTTTGTCTCTTTTAAGACAAAAAGGAGGATGATTCAACCTTCCCAGTTTAACCAGTGCATCATCAGAAATGGCCCAGGGACAGGCAGTTCTGGGGAGGGACTGAGCACAAGTTGGAGGAAGTTTCTGTTCCCTTTTCCATGAAATCTTCAGGGTTTTTACCCTAAAAATCCCACGTGTAAAATGTTTTCTGTGATCCAGCCCCAATGGCTTCTCTTGTTTGAGGTTGTTTAACTCTGTGAGACCTCATGGCCTAAATTTTAGAGGTTAATAATGATTTACCTTGTTATCCTTGAAGGGTTTCTGGTGGCAAAGAAGCACCATAGCAGTAATTTCTAAGACATGCACAATATACCAGTCTATTTAAGTTTGTTTAATAATAAAGGCAACACATTGAAGCCCTGAAATCCAGGATTTGGAAAGAAGCATATTCTGTGCAGTGGAGACTTTATAACAGTTCCAGAGGAAGGAATGAAAGCTGGAAAGGGAGTAAAGGGAGTAGAAACCTTCAAGTCTGGTTGAAAGCTAAAGCTTTTCTCCTGTGTTTCTGCTGCCAGAGCTTCAGCCTGTGCTCTCTGGAGGGGATGATGTAGAGCAGGAGGACAAAGGGACAAAGCTGTAGGAGATGATTTCTACCAAAGAATCCCAAAATCCCAGAGAGGAAAAGGTTGGAAGGGACCACAGTGGTGCCACCTGGTCCCACTTCATCTCATTTGAGTGGAAGCAAATGAAATGCACCTCAGTGGAGTGTGAGAGCAGGAAGAGGAGAAGGAACTGTTCATGCAGTGATCCCCAAACACTTCCTGGGGGTCTTTTTTTAAAGGCATTAGGGAAGCCCCAATTTCTATTGTGTCTGCTACTGGGAGAAGAGGCAGAGGAGGAATAGGCATAAAGAGAGGATTGGCAAGGAAGTGAAAGACATTCTGAAGCAGAAAAAAAGGCAACTTGAGGGTTTCTCCTCCCAGTTTGGTTCCAGAAGCTCAGAATTTTGAACTCCAGCCCTGTGCTTCGCATGCTTTGAAGTTCATTTTCTCCAGGAATGCTCTGAACCAGGTTGTTCCCTGCTGTCCTGTTCCACAGGTGTGCTCCATGATTCTCTCCCTGTTTTCCTGCTGTACCTCTAATGATTGTGTTTCATGTCCCCTGCAGTCCCTCAGCACTGGGGCCCCTCAGGAAGATGTATTTTCGGGAGATGAAGTGAGACCAGCCAAGCGTCCCCGGCTGGGGAATTCAAGAAATCCTGAAGAATATGGACAGAACCCAGATTACTTGGCCTTTATGGAGAGCCTGTTGCAGACACAGTACCAACCTGGGACTCAGAGCAACATGTTTTAACCAGGATTAATTAAAAAAAATCTTAAATTAACCCTTTTTTGAGTTCGTGGAAAAAAATAAATGGGAAACTGTGGAATGGAAGACCAGCCCTGTGCAATAGTTTGCTGTGAATTTCTTTCATCTCCTCTTGGTTTGGACTGCAGGAAAACCCTGTCTGGCTCCATGCTACCTCGACCTTGCCAGGTGTTGCTGACCAAGAGAGTGGGGAGCTTGGAAAAACTCTTCAGACAGCGTTTCCCACGGAGACTTTGGAAGAGTTTCTACAGATGGAGCTTTGTGACTGGTTCTTTTTTTTTTTTTTTTTTTTAAATGAGGCTTGGAAAGGGTTAAAATTTCACACACACACATGAAAAAGACTTTTTCAAATCTGTCAAACTTTTGTCTTTCAAGGTGCTATTACATTGACTACTGAAGCAGCCTTTGGAATCGTGTTTTCTGTACATAGACGTCACCTTTGTGAAGTTTTCTATGAATGAGCATTATTAAAAAAAAAAAAAGCGAGCAAAAACAGGAAAACAAAAGTTTCCACAAAACATTTTTCTAGATTATGGCTTTAAAACAGAAAATAAATGAAATCCTCTCCCCCACCCCTCCCCTCCAAATGAATCATGACTGATGTTACCCTGGGGAGAGGGAGCTCAAGAACAGATGTCCTGGAACGTTCTGGGTTCTTTTTTTTTGTTTTGTAAAGAAACACTATCTTCTTTGTAAGCTGGGGAAGATGGGGAAAGAAGTGTTTCACAGCTGGGATGTTTCTTACCTTTAGCTCTCTTAAAGCCCTGGGACAGACGTGCCCATCGCTGCCATGTCACCAGGAGGGCACTTAGGGAAGAAATGGCCAGGTTTGGGTCACTCTTGTCACCTTCCTTCCCCATCTTTGCCATCACAGTTGCTTTCTAGATCGAGATCAGCATGGCTTTCAGTTCCAAGATGCCACTCTGTTTTTGGCAAGTGTTCTGTTGCTGCTTGTGTTAGTTCCTTCCGAGCCATCCCCTTCCTGCTGCAGACGAGAGCTCCGAGGGCTGCTCCGGCTCTCTGGTAGGCACTTCTCCCTTAGGAACCTTCTTCTTTTCTTTGTCTCCTTATTTTTATTTTTTAATTATTATTATTATTTTTTTTGAGTTGTGCTCCTTACAGTGTGAGAATCATTCCATGACAGAAGCCTGGGAGGTGTTTGTATGTTTTTCTTTTATTCTATTAAAGAAGAAATTCCCCAACCATCTTTGATTGTCGTGACATCCTTTCCTTAAGTAAAGACTGAGCCTTTTGAGTTACTCCTGGGGAAGAGGAATGCGAGCCCTGCATTTGACTGGACTCAGTTCCCTGAGGATTGAAGGAGCATTAAAGGCAAAACCAAACCCCAAAGTATTGAGTGGGCAGCTCCCACTTGGACGCTTGGGAATCACCTCCGGTCGAAGAGCTGTCGTGGAGCAGCGTTTTGGAAAGAGCCTGATCCAAACTGAAGTCACTGGAAAGTCTTCCACGTTCTTTGGAGGACCTCAATCAATTCAGAGGGAGAGAACAAGGCAGTGCTAGGACAGAGCTGGAGAGGGACAGGGGGAAGGTGGGCGAGGGCAGTCGGACCCTCCCCTCCCTGCCCCGGAGCCGCTGTGAGCCAGCGGAGCGCCCGGAACGCTGCACTGCAATCTTTTCCACTTAATTCCCTGAAATTACTGGATGGAGAGAGACAATATTCTGGGCTTTTATTATTATTTCTGTAAGCCCCTTTGCAAGGTGGCCGTTGTTCTGGGGAGAGGCTTTTTAAGCAACGCTCTGGCTGGATCTTTAAGGGAATAAGTGGGAAGGATTTGTTGGGCTGGCAGATGGTAGATTAGCATCTTAAGAGACTCCATGGGTATTAAACTGTCCTAGTGAAAGAGTGGAGATAGAATAAAGCAATTTAAATCTATTTTTTTTCTTTTTAACTTTGGTTTTGTTCTCCCTTGAGAATTGGAGTTCCCAGCCCTCCCTTCCTGCCTCTGCTACGGGTTATTTTCTGTGTGTGCGTGGCTGCGCGTGCGGGTTTGTAAGACCTTGGAAAAACAGGGTTGTGTTTCAGTTTGGGCTTTTTTGTTTGGGTTTTTTTTAAAAATTTCTGGGTTTTTGACGTTTTCAGTAGATGTCTCCACCAATAAAACCAAACTGAGACTAATAAAAGTTTCAAAAAATTGGCAAGGTTCTTCCAGGCCTCGGTTGTTCCTCCTCCAGAGCTGTCTCCTGTCAGTTATAATTTAATTTAATAGAAAACTTGCTTGTATAAAAGACTGAGAATGTTGCCAGGCTACGAGAGAAATATTTAAAACAATTGAAAGAGAAATTTAACCAGCAGAGGATTTTTTTTTTTGGAGGTGGGAGGGGAAGGGTGGGATGGGATGAGTGGTTGTTGGGGAATTTCCTCTGCATGTTGAAATCCTGACTGCAATAGCACCATTCCTGTATCCATGAGTACTACCTTTTTAAAATACTATTTATATTGTAAAAACAAAAGTGTGTTTTCTCCCCCCATTTTCAGATGCTGAGTTATGTTGAAACATGACCCTGGAACTGTCCTTCCTGGGTGCAATTTCCTTTTTTTTTGGGTTGATTTTTAAATCCTTCTTTTTGGATTAGGAATGACTTGTGCAGATTTGGGGTAATGACCATATTGGTGCCCCCTGGGCATCAGACTATTGAAAAGGAAATAGGAAATGCCCATTCCTACCCCTTCCTCCAGTGAAATATATTTGTAAGTGTCTGATTATGTGCTATAAAAATAATGATTTTTTTTTTCCTTTCTCCCCCTAGATTAAGGCTGTGATGTATTTTTTGCCTATTTTTTTCTTTGCCTCTAGGTTCAAAATGAATTAAAGGCTGTTGAGCATTTCAGAATAACACTTTTTGGGGGGTTGAAGTCTCTTCATTTCTAACTTTAAAAGTCTCTTGTACAGCAGGAGGAGGTGGCTGATAAAACTGAGCCAAGACAAGCTGAGACTGATGAAGAAGAAGGTCTTTTCCTTCCTCTCTGGGATCTGTGCAGGAGCAGAGGTCTGTCATTGCACCCCTTCCCAAAATTAAGAACCAAGCTTGCAATGCACTTTTGTCCAAGGTCCAGGATTTGCTCCACCTGCCTCATTGAGGAGAACTGTGGCTGCTAAAGAGCCAGAGGTGGTTCCAAAATCCTTCATCCTTTAAATCACCAGTTTGCTACTTCCCTTTTGGAATCTGCTTCATACCCTTTCCAAGCCTTGGAGGATGTTGAACCTCCTAAAACAGCATCTTCCCAAACCTTCATTTGAACACCTTGATTTCCCATCCTGAGCCCTGATACTTTTTGACAAATTCCTCTCCAGCTGTTGCAGGATGAGGCTGATGCTGCAGGTTATGTGGAAGAAATCTCCAGTTTCCAGTCTTTTGCAGCTTAATAATGTTCCTGGAGATGATCTGAGGAATGGTCCTAGTGGGAAGAAGCTGCTGATGGGAATTCTGTTGGAATTCACAGCCACACAAAGCTTACCTTTGGGTGTAAGATCTGCTGTATTGCTGTACTAAGAACTGATATCATTTTACAGATGTCTTAAGAAGCAGCACACACTTCCCAGGAACTGCCTGGATCCGGGATCAAAAGGCAGGAATCAGCCTCTCAGGGTGGAACAGGTGTTTCCACACAACCCCTGGAGTCACCGTGGGTTTGTGTTCCTTGCTGAGGTTGCTGCACTGAAATATGGGTGATGTGGGGTTAGAGGAGATCCTGCTGGGCCGAGGGAGTCCTCAGGGAGATGATGGGAATGCTACAAGTGCTGGAGAGTTGAGCTTTGCTTCCTGCGCTTCCCTCTGGCTGAGCACTGCTCGGGGCAGGATGGAGGAGTGTGGATGAGCACAACTCACTTCTCCTCCTCCAACCTCTCTTATCACTGCAGAGGGTCATTTGTGGGTCTCTCTTCACCTGCACAGCTGAGCTGCTTCTCCTACTAAAGCATGTTTTGGTTTCTTCCTTTGGCTTTTCTGTGCTCTCTGTGCCAACTCCATCCACTGGAGATCCTGCCCATGTGTCCTCCAGCCCTGGACAGGAGTCCATGACTGGTCCCAGTGCGTGGTGTCTGTGCCCCTGCCCTGCAGGGAGCTGTGCCCAACACCAACCTGGGTGCCCAGGTAGGAGGAGACACCTGCCCGTGGTGCTTTCCCTGGCTCCAAGGGCTGTGCTTTCCCCAGGGAGCACCAGGACATGGGCACACGAGCAGATGTTCTGAAACCTGTAGAACAGAAGCTGGTGAAACTCCCTGAGTCAGTCACCAACTGTCACACACACCATAAAGTCATTAGTGCTAATTGCTGGCAGCAGTGGGAAGATGGGGATCAACAGCTTCTTCCTCCTCTGAGGCCAGTGGAGACTTTCTCTGTGTGCCTGGAGAGTGGGACAGGGGATGGAGGTTCATTAACTAAAGACCCTTATCTTGGCAAGGAACAATGGAAGAGACAATTCCTTTTTTAATTTGTGAAGGACAGGATTATACAGAAAACTAAACCCAGCAGTGGTGGGTGGGTGAGGGCTGAATGGACAACCCCAACTTCCCTGAAGCCCATGAGACACCCACCCCTTTGTCCTCTGCTGGGTCATGCTGCTCTCACTTCAGTCCTGTGGAACCAAACTTTTGGTTCTCACCTTGGTTTCCTATGGAAACAACTCCTCTTGCCAATGCATTTGTGCAAATCTCCAGGGTGCAGCCCCGTGTCCACACGTGGGATTTTGTGCCTTTCCCACCCACAGCCTCTCCTGGCTCCCAGCTTCACTGTTTGCACAGGGAAGAGCTCTCAGGTACTCACTCCTTCCCTTTCTGCTTTTCTTTTGTGGCTGTTCAGCTGAGGCAAAGAGCAGCTGATGGAATAACCTCATCATGTATTAAACAGGTGCAGCTTCGGCCGCTTCGGCAGAACTTCTGTTTCTTGAGGTTATTCCGTGAGGACTTTGCTCTGTTCCTCTTCCCTTGCTGTTTGTATTAGTTCTTCATCAGTAGTTCTCCTTCAGCTTGAACAAATTGCACCAGTTTAATAAAACTCATTAAACAGGTGCAGTTCCCTGCTGGAAGCGTTCCCATGTTTTGGTCGGAGCCGTTTACTCGGGGAGGTTTATTTTAAGGTAATCAGGAGCCGTTTTAACCTAAACTTGGCTTTGAAGGTGCTGGTTGAGTTTAAATTTGAGTTGAGCTCATGGAATTTCTCACGAGGACGTGTCTGCTGTGGTGGTGGGCAGCATTCCAGTGAGCACTGGGAGGGAGGTGGAGGTGGATCAGCACCTTGTTGATGTCGGTTCTTTCCCTGAATTTCCTCACAGCACA
Source organism: Pachyramphus minor (assembly GCA_013397135.1). Classification (NCBI taxonomy): domain Eukaryota; kingdom Metazoa; phylum Chordata; class Aves; order Passeriformes; family Tyrannidae; genus Pachyramphus; species Pachyramphus minor. Next base: position 231,100 of record VYXB01008776.1, read on the forward strand.
AGGTGAAGCTTTTCCTGCAGCAGGTTCCTTTGGCAAGTCCTCATTACTTTTCTTGTTTGGGCTTCTTTTCCCTGCCCTCCATCCAGCTAAAGGTGGTCAAAGAAGCTTTTTGCACCCTTTTTGCAACAGTTAAATGATTGCAAAGCCCTGACCTGTGAACAGACTTGGAGGGAGTGCGGGTTTGTGGAAGAGCTTTCCCAGGCATGTGATTGTACTTGGATTAAAGCAAGGTCTGCATGGACCTCACTGTCCCTGTCACCAGGTAGGTGTGATAACAGCTATTTCCACACTCTCTGACATCACTGCTGCTCCCAGGGCAGTCCCCTGCATGGCTGTATGGGATGCACAGAGGAGCCACGTTTGGAACACCCCTGGTGATCCCTGTTGTTCCCTGTGGCATTAGTTCCATGTTTTGTGGGTCAGAAGGACTGTTTATCCCTTTATCTCATTACAGGTTGGTGAGAATCGTAAATTCATGAATATCCTGAGTTGGAAGGGACCCACAAGGATCTTCAGTCCAACCCCTGTCCTGCCCAACAATCCCACACCCTGTCCCTCCCTTGTCCAAACCCTCCTGGAGCTCTGGCAGCCTTGGGGCTGTGCCCACTGCCCTGGGGAGCCTGGGCAGTGCCAACCACCCTCTGGGGGAAGAACCTTTCCTGAGATCCATCCCAAAACCCTCTGATAGAGCTCCAGCCCTTCTCTGGGGTCCTGTCCCTGGTCACCAGTGAGGAGACCCTGAAAATGAGTTTAACCCTGTGAAATTTAAATGGTGGCAGCAGAGTACCTGCTCCAGGTGGTACCTGCAGTGCTCCTGGAGCTTTCCAACAGGAATAAAGATGGAACAAGTTGCTTGAGACTCCAGCAGAAATGCTCCAAAGAAGTTCCTGTGGGCTCCTGATTTCCAGCCCCACATCAGATCATCTCTTGCTCCTTGCCCCATGAACAATTGTGCTGGCACACACACACAAAAAAAGGCAATTTTGGCACAATACCAAGACTCCAATGAGCTGGAGCTGTTGACACAGAATTATTTGGCAGCTTTCATAGCAGAAGAAGTGAAGTCCTTGGGTTACTTGCTCACCAACAGAAAATCGTTGGGAGTTATTTATTCTGTATGAGAGCAGCAAAACAATTAAATTTTCAGTTTCCAAGAGGGGAAATGTAAAGGTCACTGTGCAAACAGTGTTTGGAATGACACAGCCACCACAGCTTAACCACTTTTCCTGTGGAATAAATAGGAATTTGGCTCTATTTCAGCACAGTTGACTTTGGCTTACCTCTACACCCCAGCCTTGCCATTTCAGATGCCAGCTGCTAATGTCCCCCAGCAAACGAGCTCGTAGCCAAGCTGTCTCTGAAACAGGAGTGAAACCCTCCCCTGTGCCCCAGATCAGGGTTTAAAAATAAATAAATGGCCAGATCCACTGCTCATCTGCTTCATTTAACGGAGCCATCTCTGAAAAACACAGCAAATTGTCTTTGATTAGGAGTGAATGGTCACTTAGCCATGATCCAAGCCAAGATGCTGCTGCCGTGGAGAAGAGCAGGGATTCATCTGCCTGACTAAAAATATCAAATTTGGGTTGATTGTAGGTACAGAAGGGTTGCTGGACAATTTTATCCTTGGAGAAGCAACAAGGTTGTGATGCAAGTTTGATTTCCTCATGGCTCTGATTGGAGATGAGGTTTTCCTTCTTTTTCTTACCTTAATAGTTTGGAGCCACTTGGAGCTGAAGACGTGGTGTGTCTGATTAATCTGGGATTCAGCTCTAACATGGAATTAGCACTGCAATCCACGAGCTTTGTGGCCTGGGTCGGGTGATTAGCGTGAGATTTTTGTCAGCCTGTAGTGAAAAATCTGCCTGAGCACAACTGTGGGAGATCCCACTGCTCAGGGATGGTTCTGGTTTACAGGAACAATTTATCATCACATTTTTCACTAATTCAGCTTGTAGACAACTGGCTGCTTGTTAAATGCTGTGATTTCTCTCCCTTCTGTGATATTCCCAAATTAAGGACCTGGGCCATTTTGTCCAAATTAATTTCTCTGCAGTTTTTCTCGGTCGTAAGAGATGTTCTTGGTTTTTTTTCTAGCTGGGATTGAGATGTTTAGCTCAGGCCTGAGTGGTGAAATACCTGCAGGTGACTGGTCCTGGTGGAGCTCTGGGAGCAGCAGCACTGACTGATGTCAGCACAGGTTGCCCAGAGAAGCTGTGGCTGCCCCATCCCTGGAAATGTCCAAGGACAGATTGGAGCAATCTGGGCTAGTGGGAGGTGTCCCTGCCCATGGCAGGGGTGGCACTGGATGATCTTCAAAGTCCCTTCCAACCCAAACCATTCCCTGATACAGCAGCAAATGTTGAAGCTCCTTTATTTGAAAATTGCCCAGGGATTTCCCAACACTTGTGTGACAAATCCAGGAAGGGAACCCTGACACTGAGCCTCCCAACCCTGCTGGGATTTACACTTGTAGGTGCTTCCTTTGACTTAGGATGTAATTTAACGTTTTTAAAAGATTTACTCCCTGAGCACTGAGCCCAAACAGCACTGCCACAACCTCTGCATTGTTTCACTCTCAGGTGACTGACTGCAAAGAGAGGAAACAAAACACTGCCCTGTTCTTCCACTGAGCCACTGTCAGCTGAGTTTGGGACTGCCAGGAAGGGGAGTTGGACCCCCAGAGAAGTTCCACTTGCACAGCTCCAGGTGAGTTAATTCCCTCCTGCCACCAAGCTCTTGGAGATCCCTTCTGGAAGTGTCTGATGAACATTCCTCCCTAAAGAACAGGAGGAAAACCCATCCTCCTTTGGGAACCTGGACCTGCTTTGCCCTCCCAGCGTGGCTGTGCCACCTCCAGTGATGGTGTTTAAATTAAAGGTGAGTTGCCACAAGCTCTTGGTGGTCCTTGGTGCTACCAGGGCACTGATTTAGCTCCTGTACACCCTCACCTCAAGCTGTTGTTGCTGTGTGAGCAAAGTAGCCCTCAAGTGTCTCCTGATCTCAGGCATCAGATGAATTTTAGAGATGGAGTTTGTTGAAATTCAATTTCTCCCTTGGTTTTCCTCTCCCGACTTCTGCCCAGAGCACAAAAAATCCTGCAGCTGAGAAGTTTTTATAGTTGCACCGAGACGTCTACAACAGTTTCTCCTAAAATATTCAGGCTTAGTCACTGGTGTGAAGGAAGAGGGAACTTGGTCTGGGAGCTGCCGACGCAGATGCGCCGAACGCCTCCAGCATCGCACCTGGGACCTGTCAGGAGGGGTGAAAACAGGGATAAAATTAGCTCCTGAGAGGCTCTGGAGCACTCCAGGCTGTCTGCCCCCAGAGCTGCCGTGTCCTGGTGTAGTTTCCCACCACTGATGTTCCTCCTACCATTTCCTTTTCCCTTCAGTGCAGCATCTCTGTGCTGCAGTCCCTGAATCCGGGTGGTTGTAATCCTGCCATCCTTCTCCTTCTTGTTTTTACCTCAGTTCTCAGTGGGAGTTTTTCCTTTTGAACAGCTTTGCTTTCAGTTTACCAACTCTGTGGAAGATTGCAAATAAGTTCTTCCAGCTGCTTTATTCCTACCCCAAGTTCATTCCTTTCCTGCACTGTGTTGGGAGAGGATGAGGAAAACGCTTTCCATGAGCAGACTGTTGGTTCAAGGAGCTCCTGGTGTTTCCCTTAGGGCTTCCTCCAGTCCAGAGCAAGGAAAACAAATTAAAACCCAGGTAGAGGAACCCAACAGAATATTTTACAGTTGGTTTTGTGATTTATTAACTCCAAAGTAGGTGGGGGAAATTCATGGCATTGCATTTTTGTATTGGTGTAGCATCCTGCATGCAGAATTAGGAGTAAGATTAATTCCTGTGTGATAAAGGAATAATGAACATCAGTGAAGTCAGGCCTGTGCCCTGGAAATGGTTTCAAGTCTCTGCTGGGTGGATACCACAGCTCTACCTTGGTGAAACAGGATGATGGGAAAAATACTGGGAATATGTGGTTTGCTGTGTAACCACTGGCCTTCTGGAGATCTGATTTTAATGATTCAGCAGACACTGAAAAATTAAACCTCAGTGAAAACTCGAGGCATTTGGCACTGCCAAGGTGGTGGTGGTTGCTGTTACAGCAGGATTTGAAGTTTACAGTTTCAGGGTAAATTTGGGGCACAAAAAAAAAAACCAAGAGTATTCCATGGTGTTTCTGGCAGCCTTGGCAGCAGCAGTGGGGTGGAATGGGATTAGGAATGGAGAGAATTATTCCAAATGCTGAATATCTTTCAAGTGATTGTTTGTTTCCAAAGCATCTCTGCCCTGCTCTGCACGGCCCCTCCAAAGAGCTCAGGGGAAAACAAAACAAACCAGGGAATTTTTTGGCATCAGGAATGTTCTGGATCCATCTCAGATGTTCTGAGCTGAGGTGTAAAACCAGCTTTGGCACAGCTCCAGCATTCCCCCCTCCAGGAAAGGCACGGGAATTACCCTGGAGAGAGACATCAAATGCACAGTCAAGGCTGGATCCTGCTGCCACCAGGATTCTCCGAGAGAGAAAAAGCCTCTCAGATGGTTATTTAACAGAACACTAAAATCTCTGGGAATTATGCAAGGCTCCTTTGGAGTCTGGGAGGGAGCTGATATTCCTTCTGCATCCCTCCTTGGGAAGGGAGTGGGGTGGGAGCCAGATCCCTCCAAGGGCACAGCCCAGAGCTGTGTGTTGGGGGCTTCACCCACAGACCCCCAGCCAGGGCTTGGCAAGTCTCTGTTCCCCCCCTGAACAAGGAGCAGACAAAAACCTCCAAGATCTGATAATAGAATCTGGTTGGAACAGCTGTCTGCTGACAAGTATAATAAACTGTATTAATGGTGTCATTATTATTCCCTAATTAAAAGCTAATAACTAAGAGTTAATTGCCTTTAAAAGATGAAGCAGCACCATGGCAGGGATTTATCTCTGTTTTTCTTTGCTTGCCTGGCTGTGCTGATATTTTCAGGCTAATTAATTGAATCAAATCTTACTGAAAACTAATAATCTCTCTGTGTCAATTCAACCAATTGAATTAAAAGGTGTTTGCTGTGTGCTGGGCTTGAAAAAATGTATTTGTGTGTTCTTTGCAGGTTGTCACCTCAGGTGACAACAGTCAGCAGGGCAGAGACCTTGATGGGGAAAGGTTTTGGTGGGGAAAAGTTTCTCCTGATGTTTAGAGGAGGGAAATGGAACTTCAAAGTGCCAGAGGGCAGAGTTAGATGGGATATTGGGAAGGAATTCTTCCCTGAGAGAGTGGGGAGGGGCTGGGATGGATTTCCCAGAGCAGCTGTGGCTGCCCCAGCCCTAGAAGTGTTCCAGGCCAGGTTGGAGCATCCTGGTCTGGCAGAAGGTGTCCCTGCCCAGGCAGGGGGTGGCACTGGNTCAGTGCAGGATAAAGTATTTTAACTTGATTTTTTTTTTTCCACCTCAAGGGCAAGAAGCCATTCCCAGGCCTGGGAGCATTTGCAGACACAGGTGCTGATTTCTGCTCCTCCCCATTTCCCCCCATCACTGCTGTTCCCTCTGGGGCTGTGTTTTGGGGTCACAGAACCATGTGTGAAACTCCCATCCCTGCCCCAAAAAATAACACCTCAGCATCCCTTTCATAAGCTCCTGACAGTCGTGTGATGCTAATTGAAAGGAACCAAATGTTCTCTTTGGAAGTTCACTTTATCAGTGTTAATCTTCTATGTGGAGTAAATTTTATTAAAGTTCCCCAAAGAGCAAACTGTAAATTCATTAGTGCCCGTTTTGGACTGCACCTTCCCTCATTTTGGGTAAAAAGGAGATTAGAAGTCATCTGGGCTCTGTGATAATTAAAAAGAAGATGCTCAAACATAATTCTTAATTAAACAATAATGAGATAAGAACTTGTGTAGTCTGCTTTTGGTCTGTTGGAAAGATGCAGAGGTTCCCATTGTAATTATGTGATTTATGATCTTTCACACAAAGATGTAATTAGTTTTTTCCTCCCCCCCTCTTTAAAATTTAAACATTATTTAGATAAAAAATTGAGCAGCAATTTGAATCTGCTTTTCCTGGGGGAATAGTAATTTGGTTTGATTTATCTTTAGGTTTCAACCTAAAAATATTCTTTGTAGCTAAAAGGGGATATCCTAAAATAAAACCCCCTCCTGCAAGTCCAAGAGGTCTAAGGAGAGGGAGGAGGGTGTGGTGAGATGGTGGTGGGAGATGGGCACTGGAGGCTCAGAAATTGTGAAAGTGTTTCTTCCTGCTCAAAAAGGTGAAATTTCTGTTCCCAGATGACACCTGTGGAAAGTTTCCCCCTCTGACACCGACTTGTCTTGTGAATTGGACCCGTGGATGGTTGGTTTGTGCTTCTCCCACCCTCTGTGCAGATGGAGCGAGTCCTTAGAGCTGTGGATCATCCTCCTGGAGGGCTGAACCCCCCTCAGAAATGCTAAAACCATGGAATTACTGCACAGGGAAGGGTGTTCTGCTCTGCAGGTGAGTGTGGCCGAGGTGAGCAAGGGGGTTGTGGCCACCTGGGGGTCTGTGTTTGTCCCAGGTGACACAACAGGACAAGAGGAAATGGCCTCACGTTGCCCCAGGGGAGGTTTAGATTGGATTTTAGGGAGGGAAGTTAAGCACTGGAACACTGGAGTCACCAGCCCTGAGTAGAAGTGGCACTTGAGGACATGGTTTTGTGGGCAGGGTGGGATTTGGTTGAAGTTTAGACTTGATGATCTTGGAGTCTTTTCCAACCTTAACAATTCTATGCCCAGGGGGAGCAAATTCCTCCCAGTTTTTTTGTTTAAAAACCCCTGTTTGAGTCTCTTTCAAAGCTCTGCTCTCTTGGACAAGCACTGCCCTGCAGCTCATCCTTGTGTCCCAAATTCCCTTAGACCCTTTTCACTGCAGTACAGGCTGTGGATGCCAACCAAGGTGGAAAACCACTGCCCTGGCACAGGGAAAGGGCACAGTGGGTTAAGGTCAGATTGGTGCCTGAGGGGAGGGTCTGTGTGGAAAACTGGGAGAGTAGCTTGGAGTCTCCCCGGTGGAATAAAAATCCAGCTTAGAGCAATGTGATTTCTAGACCTTGGTGCTTCACCGGGGTGGTGCTGGATTTGCTTTAGTAACAATTAATAAAAGAACTACGACCAAATCTCTCCAAGGCCAAACCAAGCCATGGTGCTTTGCGTGGCTTTTGCAGAGGGTTGGCTTGAAGTGGCAAGGATTGGGCAGCTAAGGCACTACTGGCTTCTTTAGCAATGGCCCTGCAGGCTTCTTCTGCTTTGATGTTATTCACTTGTCCCTCCTCCAAGATGTTTTTGCCTTCCCACTGTTTGTGCCCCTGGTGCAGGAGGGCTGAGGGTTGAAATACCAGTGTCTCACCCCTCAAATTCATCTTGTTTGCTGGTGTGAAGCACCAGGACACTCCTGGAGGGTGGGAGGGGGTTTGGTGGTTGGAAAAGCTGATGTAGCTCCAGGTCTTTTCCAGAGCTGTGGTGACCACATGGCATCAGGGACACCCCCAGGCAGACTCAGGTCCATTCTCCTGCTGCTGGTGACTCACTGGCATCATTTCCCTGAAGGCACATTCAGCATCTCCTCCCCAGCCTCTAAATATATCCCCTCGCCAATATCTGCAGGGCCCAAGGCAGCTTTTTTTAAACTCATTTGCCTTTTTTTGTGTCATTGTCATTGTATTTCTGGCTGTGTGATTCAGAGAGGTGCTGGTTCTGCCTGGGCTGTGGGAAGGGTTTGCACCTCACCCCCGAGGCAAATGCTCCAGCAGCTCATTTCATTGTGTGTTTTGGAGGAAGTGATGGATGCATTTTATACCAAAACCTCACCATCCTTCCTCCCCCAAATTTTGGGAGAATACAAACAAATCTCTGCTGTGTCCCCTTCTGTTTGTTAAATATAACAGTACAGAAGATGTTGCTTCAGTTTTATCTATTTTAAACTGATTGCATGGATTAAGAGCCCAAGCAGAAGGTTCAATGTGGTGTCACTGTGTCCTTTGGGAGGACTTGTGGCTGCAGGTCCCTGGCAGCACTTGAGCCCTTTGTTGGTGTTCCTGCTTCCCCAGACACTGAAGTGATGCTGGAGGGGATGGTGGGAGAGCAGCAGGATGGGTTTGGAACATACTGGGGGTGCCTTCCAAAAATCTGGCCTTGTTGAGGTGTCCCTGTGGGATTGAGCCCTGGTGAGTTGTGTTGGAAAGCCACAGTCAAGGTTTATTAATGGAACTCCCTTTGTAAGGGGCTGAATTAAAAGTAAGAGCCACAAAAATTCACATTTCCACTGGCTTGTTTGTCTGCCCCTGGTTGTTGTCTGGGTTGGGCTGTGGGAAGTGAAGGAAGTTGTTCTGGTCTAGTCCTGGTGTCACAGTGAGGGTGAAGAGCAGGGAATCCAGACCAGGAGCTTGTTATCAAAACCAGACCCAAAGCATTTGAGATGGGTTAAAAAAACTGCACAGCAAAGGGCTCCCAGGCTCCCCCTTCCCCTTTACCCACCCCTGGGACATCTGTTTATTTAATGGTGGGTCCTGGAAATGCAGGAGCTCAGGTGGGGCTGGGAGCTACTGGTGTTCAGCCCCTCAGCTCTGCCTCCTCCAGGGATTCCACAGATCCAGGAAGGCACCAGGATCATCCACCCTCCTTCTCCTGAGCCTCAGCACGTGAGCAGACACCTCACAAAATCCCAGAGTGGTTTGGATTGGAAGGTCCCATGGGCAGGGACACCTTCCACTAGACCAGGTGCTCCGAGCCCCATCCAGTCTGAGCCTTAAGTGGGGTGTTTGTTGCTCTAAAAGAATATAAAAATACATCTATTGAAGGAGTGTGGGTTGTTCTTTGTTCACAGCAATACCAGTTTGCCATCCCCATCCTGCCATGGCTCTGGAAAGTACCTGGCTCTCCCAGCCAGGAGATGGGGAAAGGGCCTGGTGGAGTGGAACCTGCATTAGGGATGTTTAGCAATTTCCTGAACAACACCTTACATGCAGCTCAGGCAGAATGTTATGTATTTAAAGAAAAGAGAAATATTTTTTTTAATCATTTGGACACTCTTTTTTTTTTTTTTTNAAATTTTTTTTTTTTTTTTTTTTTTTTCTAGAGGGGTTTATTATCCTCAGTAAGCCTGGGATAAACCCCTTGTGTAACCTGTTAATCTGGGTTTGCCATCTGCATGTGTGTGTGTGTGCCCGTATGGATGCACGGACACAGATGGAACCCAAACTCCCTTCATCAGGAATTCCTCCCTTTAATGACTGCGGGGAATTGTTTGTGTCAGTGCTTCAGGAGTCCTTCCACCCCCTGCCATGGGCAGGGACACCTCCCACTTTCCCAGGCTGCTCCAACCTGGCTTTGGACACTTCCAGGGCTGGGGCAGCCAGAGCTGCTCTGGGCACCCTGTGCCAGTGTGAGGGGGGTTTCACAGGGCTCCCCTGTGGATCTGGGATGGCTCCAGCTGTGCCAAGAGCTGGTGTTGGATGAGCTGAGGGTGGTGCCAAGATCAGGAGGGGTGTGAGCAGCTGGTGGCAGGAAAGTGGAAGCCGGGGTGGATTTTCCCTCAGACCCTGCAGAGGTGTGGGCAGCTTTCAGGCTTTGGCACCCCTTGTGCTCCAAGGTGGGATTTGCTCTGGAGAGGAGGGAGATGTGCAGAGTGGGTGCAGTAGAAGGGCTGTGGCATCTCAGGTGACACTGCAGTGGAAGTGACTGAACTTGTGGTTTCATCCTTAGGAAATCTGGAGCAGGTTCCCTGTATCCCTTTCCCGGTGGATGAACTTGTAGCGCTCATAAGACAATTTTCTCAGTGCCTCTGAGGGTATTTACTTTTTCCGTTTCAGTTCTACATCTGTTCACTTACGACTTGGAATTTGCAACCATCTTATTTAGGAGAAGGAATTGGTTTCTTGGTCTCTTACTGCTGCTCTTGGTATAATTAAAGCATATTGCAACGTGAGGAATTTCTCCTGGCCTGGGAACTGCTTTGCCACTTGGGTAATTCAGTAAACCAAGAAAAGCTTTTCCTTTTCCTCTGGAATGTAAATTACAGCTACAGCTACTTTAAAGCCTTTGTTGTGCTGCAGGGGACTGAGGGGCTCCTGGTTTGGGGCTGTGCAGAGGCCTGGGGGCTTTTGCAAATCAATCCCTCGGGGATTTGGCATCCAGGCTGCTGCAAATTCGGACTGAGGCACAAACTGCTTTTTCCCAGTGTCGTGTAAAGGGGAACTGGGCCAAGCCTGTTCCTTCTGAGCCCCTGGGAAGGGCTCTCTGCTGCTCTGAGCTTTATGGGGCAGCCCCAGGGTGGCTGGGGGGGTCTGGCTGCCCCTCCCTGGATGATCCCTGGTGGGATGTCCCGTGGCAGATGGGGGTGGACATGTGGGGTCTCTGCTGGCTGGGGAGGAGGTGGCCAGGCTGGAGGGGGCAGGGTGGGGTTACCCCATGCCAGGACATGGTCTGGGGGCTGCAGGTGGCACTGACATGGGGGACCTGGGGCTTGGTGGCCTTTCAGCAGCTGCACTGGAGCAGAGTCATTCAGGATTGACCTCTGGATGTACATAAGGTTATGTTAAAGGGAGATGAGAGAGGGAAGGGCTTGAAGAGACATTTATTAAACTGTGAGAGGAATCTGTGCAGGATTTGCATAGAAATGATGCCAGGAATGCTGTGGGATCCCTCGGGTGCTGGAGAGGGCTGTGAGGGTGATACAAGTGCTTGCCCTGGAGATGGTGTCAGCATTGGCCAGGGCTGGGGACAGCTCTGAAGCCTGACAGGGATGCTCCTGCCTGAATCCCCTTCTGTGGGATGCTGCTCCTGGGAGCAAGCACTGAGATAAGCCCTGGACACTCCCTAAGGGAAATCAGCGCTGTGCCCTGTTCTGGATGGGTGGGTTTGACTCAGTTCTCAGTGTCCTCATCTTCAATAACAGAAGGCTCTGAGATTCCCTTGTAAAACCACTGTCCTGCTTTAACCCCACTCCTCTGGCAGGAATCATGTCCATGTAGATCCAGAGGCCTTCTGACAGCCCTTTTCTATAAAAATATTACCTGCAATGAATTACTCTTTCCACCCCTGCTCACATCTCTAATAAACTCGCTGTCAAAGCTGTCAGAGCTCATGTGAGAGAAAGAAAAGGGAGAGACAGAGAGAGAAAAAACCCCTGGGATCAATAAAGAACAAGGGCCTCCCCTCCCGCCCTCCTGAAAGGGCATTAATGGGCCATCACTTAGTGGTTAATTAAAATGAAAGTCAGCCACTTGCCAGGTTTCAGGCTGGTGCTGTCTGGCACAGGGAGCCCTGGAATACTGAGCTTGGAGCAACAACTCCTGTTTCATTTGCTCTTTGCAGCCGGGTCGGGCACCAGGGTGGGCAGTTGGGGTGAACCACACACATCCCAGAGCCTGGAATCATCCCTGTTATCATCCCTGTTTTCAGTCATTAATCACAGCTCCAGCACTCTGGGCTGTCACATCCATAAACCACGACTGGGAGGTAATTCCAGCAGCTTCTTTCACCAGTAAGAGGCTGCACCACTGAGACTATTCCAGGTGGATTTTTTCCATGTCTGTGGTGCCTCTGAGGCTGAGGGTGTCCTGGTCTTCAGCAGGGACAGAGCATCAAACCTGCTCTTACCTGGTGTGATCAAATGAAGCTGGGAAAAGCTTTGTGGGATGAATTACAGGGAGCTGAGTCCAAGGAGCAAGTGTTCCAGTGAGAAGGGTTTGTGGAGCTGAGGTCAGGTCACAGCAGGTCCTCCCTTACCCCTCTTTGCCCTTGGGAGCTCTTTTGTGGTCTCTACTCTTGGTTAACCTCCTTTTGGCTTTGCTGCTGGAATCTTTAGGGATCTAAAAGTGCAAGGACTGGCACAGTTTGGTTCTGATGGTTTCAGTCAGCTGTGTTTCCCACTTTGGTTCGGAATGGTCCATCCAGAGCAGCTGCAGGGAACCACAGGGGTGTTTATGGCAATGAGCATCTCTGTTCCCTTCCTTGTCACTGGGGGTGTCTCTGGATGGCCAAATCAGGACACCTCAAGGGGTTTTTCTGTACCAGAATCTTTATCTGGAGCATCCCTGAGCATCAGCTGGGGGTGGAGGGCTCTTCTGCCTCCTTCCTCCCACAAGCTCTTCCTCACCTCATGATGTGAGAGAAGGAGGGAGCCAGGTTTGTTAATAGAGCTACAGGCTCTGCTGGAATTTCTGCTCATGGGTTTTACACTTGCAAGGAGGGATGCAAAGGGGACCAGGAGGCAAAGATGGGAATGGGATCCTGTTCCTTGACCTTCTGAGAGGAGCTGCTGTAGGACCATCACAGCTGCAGGGCCAAGGTGGACTCAGCATGGTTGTAAGTCTGAGTAACCCTTACCCCTTCAATGAGATTTCATTCTATATTTGCTTCTCTGACTGGCTTCCTGTGGTGTTGGTTGGGTTTGTCTGAGAGATTTACTTAGTTCCCAGCTGTTGTTCCAATTCTCTTTGTCACTCACCTTCCTGTGCTCCGTGTGGAATTTATTTCAGTTCTGTGAGGGTTTTGCATCTCAACCCGGGGGATGGTCACGCCAGCTCAGAAAAGGATGGAACCAAAATAAGAGCCTGGAGAGCAATGATGGGAGTGATTAACGTCACAGAGAGACAGGAATAGCGTTGCTGGGAGTGCAGGGGAGCAGGTAGGGAGGGAAGGAGGGAGGGGGAGGAACAGAGCTTCGCAGAAAAATCAGTTTTTCCTTTCTATTCTTCACTGAGAACAGAAAGTGAGCATCAAAAATCACCCACTGCAAGGCTGCAGAGAGGTGTCTGTCCTGTATCGTGTGGCTGAGCTGTGAAGCCACTCGTGCTACAAATCATCTTTGAGTCCAGATTATGAATTTTCAAACCTCATTACTGTTCCCACAACTGCCTGGAGGGAGGCAGGTACACGAGACATGGTAATAAACCAGATTACCTTTTTTTTATGGAGGTGAGGAAATTCCCTGGGATCTCAGCTCACCTGATTGCTCATCAAGTTCTGGGTGAACTTGCTAATTAATATTTTGTTCTTTTCTTTAAGCCTGGTTCAAACTGCTGCTGGTGGTGTCAAGGGTAGCAGGGAGAGGAGGGTTGTGCTGGTCCAGCCCAGCTGTGGGAGGGAGGGAGGGAAGAATCCCTGATGCAGAACAACTCCATCATCCTCCAAACCGCTGTGTCCTCTCCAGCCTTTCCTGCTGTGTTCCCCTCTGGCATCAGGTGGCTGAGGTGAGGAGCTCAGGTTGGGCTGAGCCTACCTGGGAGGAGGAGCCATGGTTGGCACAGACCTAGGAAAGCCTGGGGCTTGGCTCAGCAGGGTCTGGCTCAGTGGGACAAGAGGTTTGCAGCAGCTCATAGAATCACGGAATGGTTTGGGTTGGAAGGGACCTTGAAGCCCATCCAGTCCCACCCCCTGCCATGGGCAGGGACACCTTCCACCAGCCCAGGTTGCTCCAAGTCCCATCCAACCTGGCCTTGGACACTTCCAGGGATGGAGCAGCCACAGCTGCTCTGGGCAACCTGTTTCAGATTGTCACTGGGATGGAGCTCAGCCTTCTGCATTTGGCATCCCCACCCTGTTGCTCTGCAGGTGATAGATGGGCTTTTCCAGGGATCTGCCTTCTCTTCCTGGACTGTCTCAGTGCAGACATGGGAACCTCCACCTGCTGTGGCCACGACCCTCACATGGAACAGCTTTCACTGGCTCCTGCTCTGGGAGAGGCTCTTTATCCACTGAGGGTTCTCCCACTCCTTGGCTGTAGCTCAGAGCATCATCCTGAGCCAGGATGGCACCTGGACTGTGGCTCTGCACCCTTGTCCCACCTGGGCTCCAGCCTGAGCAGGGACAGGGATGCTGAGCTTTGTGCCACATCAGGGAAACACCATCAAGGCAGCAGAGACCATCACCAAAGGTTAAAACCTCCAGGTAAGCAGAACCTCTTTGTCCATCCTGGTCCTGGCTGTGCTCCCACACACATCCATCACTACACCAGCAGCAAACTGGTGCCTGTGTCACTGCACTGTTTGGCCAAAAGCCCCCAAATGATCCTGTTCCTTTGCAGCCACATTTGGCTCGTGCAGGGGTTTATTTTTAGCAGGAGCATAAGCAGAGCAGAGGGAGAGCAACCTGTTACCTGGCCCTGGGCACCAGCAGGAAGGATTTCAGAGTGTTTGGGCTGCACAGAGCAGCTGCTGCATTCCCTGCCCGCTCCCCACAACACACGGGGCTGCAGCCAGGCTTCAGACAATCTTCCTTTAATACAAAGTCAATATATCTACATACACCGTGGTATGAAAACCACTTACTGTTTCAGTTTGAAATAACAGTGTGAAAGCAACAGCACTTTGCTCTCATACAAAGGAAAAAACCTCCCCCCTCCCCCAAACTTGTCCAGTAAGATTTTGCTGCAACATACTTAGAAATTTGGGCAACTTTCACACAAATAAGTAAAATCTCGAAGAAGCCTTTCAGTTGGTTCTTTTTTTTTTTCTTTTTCTTTTTTTTTCGGTTAAAGACAGGAAATGGGTTGTGTGGGGGTTTCTGGGCAGCACTTGATGGCCATGATTACCCCTTCTTTAAAAAAAAAAAAAGAAAAAAAAAAGGGAAAAGTCAGAGGCAAGCAGAGCTCAGGGCAGTGTGTGTTTTCCCAGAAATCCTGTCCTCTGTGCAGGAAAACTCCTGGAAGAGCATTTCAGCTACACCCAGCACACAGACAGACCTGGGCAATACACCTGTGATGTTAAAACACCTGATGGGTGTCAAGGCTTCAAAAGAAAGTCTCACCAGTGCTGTTGAATCTCCCAGTTCACCCCTGGCCCTGTGTGGCCACAGCTGAAGGGGAGGGGATTGGCACTGCCACCACCTCTACACCTGCTGCTCTCCCACCCTTCCAGGGACATGGGATATGTCTGTGATTGGAAACAAAAGAACCCATAAAAATAACAAAAAAACCCAAAAAATAAAACAAAAAAAAATCCAGAAAGGACATTTTGTTCTTACATGAGCAAGTTAAACCTTTTAAATGGTAGAAAAGCAATATGTAGAAGTAGCAATTTGCACTGCATTTTTATATATCACAGCCATTACACGTAACATTTCTACAGTGAAAAAATAGACTGTCTTTGAACATAATATGAACAAATAAGCAAATTTTTCTTTTAAATTCATTGACTGATATTCTTTGTCTTTTTTTTCTTTAAAAAAAAAGGAAAAAATACACTATTTAAAAAAAAAAAAAGGTAATGTCACTTGTTACAGTTACATCGATACTTTAAAGAAAGCCACTCACAGTATTTGCCATTGGATGCACCTTCCTGGATCTTTCCCAGTTCTTTTACAGCTGGGGCACGTTGGGAGCTGTGCCAGGGGACAGGGTGGGACTGGGAGCACGGTGGGAGCTGTGCCAAGGTGGTACTGGGAGCTGAGATGTGGTACTGGGATAGTCCTGAGAGTAGCTCCACATGGCTCCCAGAGGTGAGGGGCTGGCAGCAAGAACCACTTGCATGCTGGAAATAAATTTGTTGGAAATAAATGTATTGGAAATAAATTTCTTTCAGGGTGTTTCTGGGGCTCCTGGCAGGGAGATGCTCCCAGCAGGAACTGAGGGGGGCACAGCTGCTCACAGCAGGAATGGTGGGGTCTGAATGTGCAAAGAGCCTGGGGAAGGGGCTGCCTTTCTTCCTGGGGTGTCCCACCCTGCTCCAAGGAAAGCCAGATGTGCTGGAAAGGGGACCAGAGGCAGCAGTCAGTGACCCCAGCCCAGGTCCCACACTGTGCCAGGGGAGGGGGCCACCCCACACAGCCAACTCTGGGGTTTGATACTTCTCTCTCTTTCTCTATCATTTTAAGTATCCTAAAAAATAAATTTTGGAATTAGAAGAAATGAGGAATGTTCCAAGTATTCAAAATGTGAGCTATAAAACCTCTGGTGTGGCAGGGGCATTCCGTGGATGCTGTTTGCAAGGTGCCTGCAAGCCCAGAATCCTCCCAGTGCTGATACTGAGGTTATTAAGACTCCAGCTAGAAGAACTCCTGACCCTAAGTTTGCCCAAGTGTTGAGATTTAGTCCCTTTTCTTTCACAGAACACCTTCAATTCTGCAAGTGACTTCCTTTAAAGACTGCCAACTATATTAGTAAATAAACTGAACTCTAATGATGTAACCAAAGTCGGTTTTTTTTTTTCCTTCCCTTCTCCAGCAGAAACATTTCCCAAGGTGTGTTTTAGCTTTTGGATCTGTTTTTCACCATGTCCACACGTCCTCCACAGCAAACACCACTTGAGGTAACAAGAGCAGTTCTCCACTTCAAGCAGCCCCTCAAGCACCTCCCGAGCTGCCTCTGGGCGGGCCAGGTTACACCATGGAGTTCCTGAAGGGGTGTTCCTTCCAATCCTCCCCCCTGCTCCCCGATGCATTGTCCAGATGAAAAGGTACTTCTTCTGAGTCAGTTTTGTAAGTTCAAGCTCTCCTCCTGGGTCAGAAGAGGCCTTCCAGGACTGAAGTGGTTGGTAGAGTCTGCACAACGATGGCTTTTTATGTTGCATAGTGATCAAAACTTCCCAGATACTCCAGAGCTGCCTGGTAACAGAACTGGTATTCATCCTGCCAAGAGCAAAGAGAACCAGCTTCAGAGGTGGGAAACAGCTCCTCAGGATCCCTGTCCTGCTTTCCAGACAGCACAAAGCTGAGCAGGAACCTCCCTGATTCTCCTGGGAGAGGAAAGCCCAGCCCTTCCCACTGTGTCTGTGTCTCTCAGGCACCAAACATCTCCCCCCTGCCCTGTCAGCTCCACAGCCAGGGTGGGCTGTGCTTGGAGCCAGGTGAGTCCCCCCACACCCCAGAGCTGGGGATAAGAACGAACTGAGGCTGCCAGACTGGGAGGAAATCTTTAGGAGACTTTAGAACAACAGGGATTTGTATTTATTTATTTATTTAGTATAAAATCAGGAGCTGTTTGGTAACAGGGCTTGGAATAACCTGCTCCCTGGGATGGGCTTTAAGGTCCCCCCAAACCCAACTAATTCCATGATTCTAAAGGCAGGAAGCACACTGGACTTGGCCAGGGCAGGGTTCCCCCCCCCTCACCTCTGTTTGCACCATCGCAGGTCGTTGTGTTCGCAGCATCTTTACAGTCTGGAAAATATCTACAACCCCCTCGTAGCGCATCCGCTCCAGGACGATGCTCAGGGTGATGAACACTCCAGTCCTGCCCACGCCAGCACTGCAGGAATGGCACAAAAACCCAGGGAATTATTTGTTACAATGGTCAAATGTTCCTCTAAACACTCAGGTTGGGGTAGGGTTCAGCTGTGCCTCCTGAATGTGTTGGAAGTGGAGACTCAGTCCTCCAGGATAAATATCCAGAAATAGCCAGAGTGTGACCCAAAAAAATGTTTCAGAAAGTGAAATAAAAAATAAAATTAAAAGCTTTGGGTAGTGGTAAACAGCATTCAGTGGGAACATTATTACTAACATGTAACATTAAAATTAAGTATTTTGAGGAATGGATCATCCTCTCCTGCCCATTGGTAGCGAGGTACAAAATTCTTGCTGTCAGCAAGAATTAGTGGTGCACAACTGGGCTGAAAGTGGTAAAAAATATTTCTAATTTTGCAGGTTAAATATTATATATATTACATACATTATATATATAACACTAAAATTCCCATCTCCTCTGGAGTATCAGCATTTCATACCTCTCCTCTAAATACAAAGGGTCAAAAGCCTTGTGGGCAGTGCCCAGGCCTGAAGGGGAATGAATAAAAATCCTGGAAGCAAGTGCTTGGCACTGACACCCCCAAGAAATCTGCCTGCAAGGATTGGGGTGGTAAAGGAGGGAGATATCTGGATTTTAATTCCTTTTGCATCCCCAGATGAATGAAGTGTTCCCATTTGCACCTGCCTACCTGCAGTGGACAGAGATGGGGCCATCCTGGCCAAACTGCTCCTTGGTCTTGTGTACCTGTCCAATGAAGTCGATAAAACCTTCTCCTGATTTTGGCACACCTTGTTCTGGCCAGTCAGTGAACTGGAACTGACGAACAGTTCGTGACTGACCGTCCTGGGGGAGAAAACAGCAATAGTTAAAACATCCTGGAGTTGTGAGAATGAACAGAAAAGGCAAAAAGATTAAAAAAAAAAAATAAAAATCCTGGCTAGTTTGTTAAAGGGCACAAAAAGTTGAGCCAAGTCTGTGTTCTAGTCAAGTGCACACGTATTTATTATCCAGATCCACCATGATGAAGCTGCTTATGTTGCAGTTGACATTCCCAGAGTCAGCCTGTCAGCACAGATCCATATCCTGGCAGGTGCTGAAAGCTCTGACCACTGCAGACAGCACAGATGGAGTCTTCAGCAAGGGAACATTCAAGGTGAGGTGATGGCCTCTCTATCAATCTTCACAAAGTGTTGCCACAGTGTCAGAATTAGAGCTGACAGGAAGATAAATCTTGTTCTACGAGGACTGATGAGGCATCCTCCTTCTCAACCTTGCAAATTGAATTATCAGGTTCTGGAATACTCTGACAACCTCAAAAGCAACGACTCTGCTGTGAGAGGGAGGGTTACATTTGCTAAACAAATTTGAGAAGGTATTGAAATGTTCCTCTGGATGAGAAATCTGACATGGAATCGAAGATTATTGGAGTGAATGTGTTCCTTTGAACATGAGTGACAGCCAGACAAGTGCACATTTTCTGTAGGGTGCAGAGAATCCTTTGCAAGGTTTTTATTAGTTTCTGGAGGAAATATTTTCTGCTTTCATCTCAAGCACACCCAAAAGCTGGGCATGTCTCTAACAAAGTGACTCATGAGCTTAGGAAGTACTTTCAATTTGTAAGAACAAATAGTCAAGCACAATCTGTGTGTGTGTGTTCTGTTCCTCATCACAACTCAGCTCTCACTGGGATTCTTGGGGTTGTCACAGGATCAGTGAGGTTTGAAAAGACCTCCAAGGTCATTGAGTCCAAGCTGTGACCGACCCCACCTTGTCCCCCAGCCCAGAGCACTGAGTGCCATGTTTAGTTGTTCCTTGGACACCTCCAGGGATGGGGACTCCAAACCTTCCCTGGGCAGTCTGTTCCAGTGCCTGACCACTCTTTCCATGACAAAATTCCTCCTGATGCCCAAGCTGTGCAGCTTGAGGCTGTTTTCCTTTCATCCTGCCACTGGTTCTCTGGGAAAAGAGCCTGATCCCCACTTTGTCCTGTGCAGGGCCAGGAGTTGGACTCGATGATCTTTGTGGATATTCTATAAGCTCTCCTCCATTGATAATCCCAGACTTTCCCAGGGGTCAGCCTTTCCTTAAAGAGTCAAACCCACCAAAAGGGCCCTTAAAGCTCAGCCCCCTTCCCCACTGCAGGGTCCCAAACTGCTCCATCCCAGCACTTACCCTGGCATCCGTGACCTTGAATTCCCGCAGGATGTACTGGGGCATGTTGTACTCTGCCATGGGATCCACGACGAAGTACTGGTACCGTGCCGAGCGCTCCGCGGGCCAGTACTGATGGCACTTTTCCTGCCCAGGGCCAAGACAAGTCCCTGTTAGTCCCTGTCCTGCAGGACTGGCCCCAACCCCGCTCCCCCTCGGCCCCCACCCACCCGCCCCCTCCCCCGAANNACTCACCCGCCCCATCTCGCGAAGCTTCGTCAGCATCACGACGATGGTGGAGTTGTTTTCCCACAGCATCCGCCAGAAATCCTCGGTGGTCTCTGCCAGCGGCCCCTGCGTGGCAATGTAGGCCTTCTGCTGCCTGGGGGAGAGCCCAGAGCAAGGACAGGGTCAAGGGGTGGCAGATCTGCCTGGGTAGTAGCAAATGGAAATGCTGGGGAAGAACTGGAACAGCTCAAGGTCCAAAGGGCTGGGCCTGTCTTTGGTGCTAATGGTCAAAAGAAGAGCCAGTGGTGAAGCTTTGCCTAAATATCACCTTCAAGGGGTAAATGAAGCTCACTTCACCATGGTGCCCTACATGGAAAAAGGCATAACTTGCTTGATTCTGGATTCCTGGAACTGGGAACTGGAGAGGTTGTGCAGGAACCAGAACTAGCATGGAAGTTCCTGGAACTAGGAACTGGAAGGGTTCATCTCCTGAAGCTGGAGAGGTTGTGGGCTCTTCATCCATGGAAGTGTTCAATGCCAGGTTGGACAGGGCTTGGAGCAACTTGGGATAGGGGAAGATGTCCCTGCCCATGGTAGGGGGCGAAAAAGGATGATCTTTAAGGTCTCTTCCAACCCAAACCATTCTGGGATTGATTCCATGAACTAGAATCCATGTTTTCTGGGCCTGAAGAACATCAAGAATCCAATCACCAGGCATGGAGCTGCCCACAGCCTGGGCCAGCACATGAGGGAACCTGCACATGCTTTGTTGCCTCAGTCTGGGCTCCAAATCCAGCCCTGGAGGGCTGCAGCTCTTAGGGCTAAAGCACAGGGCTGTGCTGCCTGGGGGCAGCTGTCAGCACTGCAGTGGCCCCAAATCACAAACTTAATGAAAAGACTAATCCATGCTTAGAAACCCTCACTGCCACTCTGTGTTTAGGACCTGCAGCTGGAGAAGGGCTGGGTTGCTTCAGGGCATCAGTAATTTAAGACAACAGGGGGAAAAAACCAGCAGGCCGGATTTTGAGGGGGCGTGTGGGAATTTACCTGTGGCATTGCACCACCGTGCTGACACAGAACAGACCAAGTGTTAAACCCTAGTCCAGCCCCATCCCAAAGGCTCAGACCATCAGCCAGACCCCCCTGGGGCAGGAGGTACCTGTAGCCATCGATGAAGCTGGCGTTGATGTAGTCGGAGCCCTCCACGCCCCGGATGGGCTGCAGGCACACCCGGGTGGTCTCGTAGGGCATGATGTTCACAAGGCGGTTCTTGAACTTGTTGCAGGGGAGGTTGGCGCTGATGAAGCGGGAGGTGTGGGCTTTGGAGTTGGCCAAGCGCTGAGGGCACAGAGAGCACAACCATCCCCTCAGCCTTGCTGTTCTCCTCACCCCTGTGCCAGCCCTCTGAACTGCCCCTCCCTGTTCTACCACCTCTTGTGGGGGTTTTTTTGGGGGGAGGTGGGGACAGAGTCTGAGCCCTTTCCCCCAAGCAACACTTCTAGAACAGTACTAAAAAAACCAACCAGTTAAAAAACACAGTTTAAGAGGGAGCAAATTCAATCTTGATTGGAAATGACCAGAGGAGCCTCCAGCACCAAAAGGCAGCTCTCCCCTGGGAACTGCAGCAGCTCAACTCAGAAAAGTAATTACCTCTAACATGGAACCAGAAAGCTCCCATCAGCCCCATAAAGGCTCCGTGTCTGCTCTGCCTGAGTGCCAGAACAATGCTCCAGTGAGGAACACTGAGCCCTCCCCAGTGACTGCTGCCCCCACCCAGCACCCATTACCTTGAACTCCAGCTCCATGCCCGTCACGTGCTCCCTGGCTTCGATCTGGGCCAGTTTCTGGATGTAGCTGTAGAGATTCCGAGCTGGGACCTCGGTGTTGCCGCAGGCGACGGCCTCGAGCAAGGCATCGTGGATGAAGCTGTACTGGTCTTCTGTCTGCACCATGTAGTTGCGCTGGGACCTCATGAGAGTGACGTGCCCGTAAATGTCCACTGTCTTCTCATGTTTGATCCTCTCCAGCATGGCATCGATCACGATGAAGCAGCCGGTCCGCCCGACGCCCGCGCTGGGGAGGAGAGGGAAGGGATGAAGGGGTGGATTATTCTGCCACTCAGAAGGTCACCCCCATGAGGAAGGATCTTCCCACTGCCACAAACACAGGGTACAAGCAGATGCATGAGGCAGAGGGCGACCAGCAAACACATTTGGTGATTAGGAAGTAACCACAGCCTTGGCAAACAGCTGGTGATGGGCTGAGGCAAAGGAAATCCTGGCAAACCAGCCAAGAATGGTGGGGTTTGGGGCTTTCCTGTACAGGGCCAGGAGTTGGACTTGATGATCCTTGTGGGTCCCTTCCAACTCAGGAGATTCTATGGGTGTGGGTTCAGCCACAGGATGATTTTTGTTGAATTAAAGGAACTTCTTGCATGGAACTGGTGCTGGGAGTGTTCCTGCCCACTCACCTCAGCGTGCTGCTCTTGATCCAGTTTAGAAACACCGTGTTGGAGGGTTTGGAGAGGACAGTGGTGACACTAAAGTCACTGCTGCTCTGTGTCACTCTGGTGTGTGAGCACAGTGCTGCACTGGAACCTAAAACCCCATTTACCTGAACCCTGCTTGGGCCAGTGCTGCCACAGCAGCTGGGAGGGGCTGCTGGGACAGAGCAGTGGATGGAGAAGCCCCTCTGCCCCACACAGCAGCACTTGGCCTCAGCCTCAAAGAGTTTGTGATGTGCAGAGGTTTGCTTTGAGCAGCTCAGGTTGGCCAACACTTCCCAAACTCAGCTTTTACCTCACCTGAGGACAGGCTGCAAGAGGACAAGCTGCCTCTGCTGAGGTGTCTGTTGCCCTTCCACATCTCCTCAGGTGTGACACCCTGGGCAGACACAGCTGTGCCAGCTCAAGCTGGGGCTCGAGGCTTGAACAAAGGGCTGGCACGATGTAAAGGCTGAAAAAGCCTGTTTAATCACTCAGATCTCCCAGCAGCTGAGAAAGCCCTGATGTGGTAATGAGTAACACAGGTCACCTCTCTTCCAAAATGTTTTTGTGCATCGGGGTAACATCAGACCTGTGTGTAACAGCCCCAGCAGGGCTCAGTGCTCTGTGCCTGTGCCACTGCTAATAAAGGGCTTCCTTTTACCATTCCAGTGATGTCCCTTTTTTCATGGAGCCCCCTTGATCTCTGTTAATTAGACTGCCTAACACCTGAACCAAGCAGGTGACTGGAGCTTTGGCAAGAATTTAGCAGCTGATCTGGGAGCTGGTTGTGAGCTGACAGCTCCTCTTTATTCATTTTTCGGAGGGTGCACAACAACTGCCATCTGCAAGGGCAGTGATAAGTTGCCCACTCACAAAGACTGTTTGAATGGCATCCTCTAGCAGAGGCAGGATTAGCTTCCCCAGCAGCCTGCACAATTCAGAGCTTCCCTGAGTGCTCAGGAACCCGCAGGCCCCTCCACACCCTCCTGAGGAACACAGGGATTTATGTGCATTGAGGCTTCAAGAGCTCCTCGTTGTTGTTGTAAATTGAATTAGGGAATTCTACCTGCCTTCAGCTTGGCATTATCACAATGGCTGCAGCACTCAGAAACCCCCTGTCAATCACTGCCAGCTCTGCCTTGGACAGCTGAGGCAGCTCTGCCTCCCCAGCACCTCACACAGCTTGGAGGTCACACCTGATCCTCCTCCTTTCCCACTGTGACCTCAAACAACCCCACCATGCAGAACCAGACACCAGTACAGCACTGGGCACTTCCAACTGCTTAACAAGATCATCAAACCCCAGAATGGTTTAGGTTGGAAGGGCCCTTAAAGCTCATCCTGTTCCACCCCCTCCCCTGGGCAGGAACACTTGACACTAGACCAGGTTGCTCCAAGCCCTGTCCAACCTGGCCTTGGACACTTGATCCAGGTGGTTTGTTGCAAACTACACCCCTCATCATCTCAGGAAATACTGTGATCAATGGAATCCCCAGGTATCCTCAGATGCTGCCTGGGAATCCTCACAGGACACTCCTGCCAGGAGCTGTGTCTCCCAGGTGCAAATCCACCCCTCATAAACTTTTGCCTCCCTCACAGGTGGCCCCGTGCAAGAGCCAGGTGAAGGGAACTGGTACCTGCAGTGCACCACGATGGGACCAGCATCAGGGGGGTTGCAGGTTTTCACCCGTCTCAGGAAAGCCAGGAACGGGGTGGGATACTCGGGAACACCGTGGTCAGGCCACGCTGTGAACTGGAACTGCCGCACCTCCCGCTTCTCACTGGAGCCATTCTGCAGGGACAGAGGAGCACCAGGAGTCAGGGGGTACCTGCACCCACACACCTGCCTGTAGGGCAGTGTGCCATAGCCCAACCTCCAGGGAAAAACAGGAGCAGGAGTAAGCTCACCTTGTGAAGGGAGAACGTTCGGACGCAGAACGTGGCCAGTTCAATGGTGTCCAGTAGCGTCACCTGGATCATCCCATAGGTGTCCGTACCTCGGCCTGGCCAGTACTGGTCACACTTTATCTGGAAGGCAGGAGGGATGGCTCAGTGCTGGGACAAAGCATCCTCTGCTGGGGAAGCTCAATCCCAAATTGCCCTGATGGTTACGGGTAGCAAAGGGAAGAGGAGGCACAAGAAATGTCTTTCCAGAGCAGCAGGACATGGAGAGACCCAGCAGGAAACGCTCCCACTGACTAAGCACAGGCTTTGACGCCACATCAATCCCACAGATAACAGACTGGAATGATCCTGAAGATCAGAGTGAATGTACTTGGGCTTGTTAAACAAGAGAACTGATGTGAAACTTGCCACATGATTAACTCCGAGACAGAACTACGGAGCAGGCAATGGGATCTTCTGGAGTTGCAAAGGAGGCTGCAGCTTTCCAGGGTGGATGGTTTGTTTTTTAAAAAGCAATGAATCACTGAACTTTCAGGGTGCTGGCAAAGCAGGCAGAAATCCCCCACTGGCTGCACATCAAAGGGATTTGCTGTTCCCCAACTCTCCCCTCCAATCCCCCAGGATTATGACTAACCAGTCATCCCTCTCATGCATCTCACCCGTGATTTCTCCTCCAGCTTAGTCATCATAACAATAGTAGCTGAACGCTGCTCCCACACCATCCTCCAGAAGTCGCTGAGGGTTTCTGGCAGAGGTCCCTGTGTGGCGATGTAGGCGTTCTGCTTCCGATACCCATCGATGTAATTGGCGTTGATGTAATCACTGCCCACAATTCCTGTGTGAAAGCACAAAATCAGGGAACTGCACAGGACTTCATACAGCTGGAAGCATGAAATCTTTGCAGGGATGTTGTTAGAGAGAATTCCCCTGCAGGAACACCCTTCATGGCTTGGTGGGTCAGAATCAGAGCTGGGAGAAACAGGCTCTTGGTGTGTTTTTCCCAGCTCGAGCTTCTGCATTGCAGGGAGACAAGTAACTCCTTGCAAAAGATATTAAAGAGACCAAATATCAAGCCTTGAAATCGTGGGGTTTCTACTGCTGCTGTGGCAAACAGGAGCAGGCCCAGGGCTCCTGCTGCACTGATCTCCAACAGGACAAACCCAAGTCCTTGTCCCAGCACGCCCCAAGCCCAGGCACCAAATGCACCTGGTTGATGACTGTGTGGTCCATAACTCAATCCCAGTCAGTGAGCTACAGCTGGACAGTGCAAGGAATAAAACCAGGCTTGATTCAGACAGTGAAGGATTTGAAATTACAGGCTTTGACTCACTGTAAATTGCCCGCTGTCAGTTTTAGGAGTGGGGTTTTTTCTACTCACATGAGTTACAGGCTATTGAGTTACAGCTGCTCGCCTGGGTCCTCGCTTGAGGGTTTGGGATGAGCAGAAGGCACTGCCAGAGTGAAGAGGGTGATTGGGACATGGCAGGAGGAAGCTGCTCTGAAGTTAAAATGGACCCTGGCAAGCAGTGCTGCTCGGGTTCAGCTCCAGAGAGCTGCGCCTGGCACGGAGCTGGTGGGTGGCTTGGCCCGTTCCTAATTCCAGCCGAGCGGCTGGCAAGGCTGGCAGGATCTGCTAAGCCATGATTAACTCAGTGCAGAGCCCTTCCCTCCTGTCTCGAGGGGAGCCAAGGGTGGGGAGCAGCACCAACACAAAACTGGGCTGCAGCAAAAGGCATCGGTGCTGCTGGCGAGGTGCAATCCCAGGAACTGCCTGCCAGCCCTCAAGGGCACTCAGCATTTCAGCTGCTGGTAGAGATGGCTTTTGATTAAATTTCTGGAGGGTTCCCTGCCCCCATTCCCTCCCAGTCTGAAGTTTCAGGTGAGAAGGAAGGGAGGAATGTGATCAAGGCTGAGTTTCTGGAATTAATCTCCTCTCCAGCCCCCTTGGATCCACTCTGTGATTTAAGGTGGTGGCCATGAGCTCCTGCAGTGCTTTGCTGTGTGACAGGCCCAGCTTCAGAGAAGTCACACAATTAATGCTGCTACTTCTTCCTGACCAAGCAGCCAATGACATTCTGCAGCCTTGACAAATCCAGACTTAAAACAAAGAGAAAGCAACAACTGTTTGCTCCAGCTCCTTTCATCTTCCAGCCCTGAGCATAAAATAGAGCCCGGCAGGAAGGAGCACACCAGCCAAGACATGTCAGAACATCTCAGATGCTTGAAAATTCAACCTTGGCCCATCATATTTGCATCACTGGTCCCTCACAGAGCCCCTGGGCAGAGCTGGGACTGCTGCCTGCATCCAACCCCGTGATCCAAGACCAGCCCAAGTGTCCTTCACTCTTACACTTGTGTTCTTCTCCTTTCCCTTGAATGACAAGGCAACTTTTTAAAGCCTCTGCTTTCCTTGGCTCATACAATATTAATCTCAGAATTAAACCAAGCCAGAACAGAGTCAGCTTCACAAGGAGAAACACTTAAAGCCCTCTAATAGCCGACCAGAGCAATGCAGATTCGTGCAGTTTTCTGGCAAGTCACCACACTCTGCTGCTGCCTCAGGACCAGCTCTTTCCCTTCCCCATGTCCCTCGGAGTTACTGCTGCAGAGGGAGATTATTCCAACAATTCCCTGCTCACAGAGGTGCCTGAATTAACCTCTCCATTCACCAGGCAGTTACCAGGACATCCCACATCCTCTCTGCTCTGATGATCAGCTCCTGGCAACGCAAGACTGGCCTCAAACGCTTTATCCCTGCGGCGCAGCCACGACCTGAGCCCGTGACACTCCAGCATTATCTTGGCAGCAGCAGCCCAAGCAGGTGCCCTGTTCAACTCCATCTCAAGCCCCTCTTATGTTGGCGTGCACCGGAGCAGCTCTGTCAAGAGCCATGAGTTGTGAAATTTCATGTAAATTTTCTGACTGCACCATCGCTCACAGAAGCAGCTCAGGAAACGATTTATGACCACAAGGCTCACGCTAACCCCTTCTTATCCCGAGCCTTTTAGGGGCCAGGGCTGCAGCAGGAGCTGCATATCAAGTGATCTGTCTGCCTGTGCTGCTGCTGCTGCTCACATTTGTACAATTAGCCCTGTGTTACCTCTCATTCATCCCTGTACAGCCACGCTCCGCGTTCCCTGCCACCCACCACCCCATCCCTGCTCTCTCTAAAGTATTATGTGGTCTGAATTTTTCCTGTTAGTCACAGATGTATCAAACAGGGATCTCCAGGCAAAGGGAAGACAGTTCCTTGATAAACCAGCCCTTGAAATGAGGGATTGCAGCTCTAGGGAATATGTCAGTCACCGGGATTTAACAAACGCCTGGTTTACAGAGGTATCTCCTGCTTGCTAAACTCCCAGGGAGATGTTAAGAGAAGAATATAAATAGAGACGAGAGAAGAGCATGTGATGTGTTTCCCTGCAGCAACTCCACCCCAGCACTAACTTGTGGGAGCAGGGATGCTCCACAGGATGCTCCTTACCTTCGATGGGCAGCAGGATGACGCGTGAGTGGTCGTAGGCGATCACGTTTGCGTAGCGGTTCTTGGGCTTGTTCACTTCGAGGTTGGAGTGCTCCCAGGTGAACTGCTGGCCAGGATCAATGGACTGGAGCAATTGGGAAAGAAAATGGAAGAGTCAGTGAAGAGCAAAGCAGGAAATCAAGCTCTGAATTCCTCATTCCACGGGGGACACTGTGGCTCTGGAGATCTTGCTGAGGAGCGCAGCGATCGCTGTTTGTTTCCCCCAGCTTTGCTGTGGGAAAGCCCTGGTAGCACAGCTCATGTCCCATCTCCCTTGGCCACCCAGAGAGGTATATCTGAGGTAATTCCCCCTCTGGCTTGATGCAAGCCCGTGGCAAAAGTATCAGTGCAATTCCAGGCTGCACTGGGTTAGTTACAGCCCCACGTGATAAATGCTGGGAACTGGGAGATAACAGGAACGAGCACATCAGTGTATTTAGGGAGTGATCAAGAGGCCAGATCTGTGCATGGTTAAACTACATCATGATTAGGAGGGATGTACCAGTGTCTTGGTGAGTGCTAATACCTGGGGAAGAAGATACTTAAGCCAGGACAAGGTTTATGACCACATGTACAAATGGGATATGAGACATCAGGGGAAACAGGGGCTTACAAGGAGGCTGGAGAGTGACTTTTCACAAGGGCTTGTAGGGATATGACAAGGGGGAATGGCCTTAAGCTGAAGGAGGGTAGATTTAAATTGGAAATTGGGAAGAAATTCTTCCCTGTGAGGGGGGGAAGCCCTGGCACAGGTTGCCCAGAGCAGCTGTGGCTGCCCCATCCCTGGAAGTGTCCAAGGCCAGGTTGGATAGGGCTTTGGAGCAACCTAGGATAGTGAGAGGAGTCCCTACCCATGGCAAGGGGGTGGGATGAAATGGGTTTAAGGTCCCTTCCAACCCAAACCAGTCTGTGATTCTATAATCAAAAATCATTCATGGGCAGCAGGAAGGGACCAAGCTGCTCTGTATGGAGCAGGGACAGCAATACTTGGGACCACAAGGACTCAGAACCAAAGGTGTTCCAGTTGCAACGAAAACCCCACAGGAGGCTGGCAGGAGGCAGCTTCCTGCTCACAGGGCAAGGAGTGCATCTCCCAGCACAGAGCAAGGGTAAGGACCCCAGCCCTAAGATACTCAATCAACATGGAGTTTTCCTAGAAGGGATGAAGGAATAAACAATGAAATGCACTGGAGAGAAAAATCCCCTCTGCCTGTCCTAGTGATTTATGCCAGGTTTGGTGGGTAGTTTTTTTCCTCTCTCTAAAGTCCAGCTGTCCCAGATATGGAAATTAGGTTAATTACGTTTACCTCTAAATCCTCAGCCAGAGAATTAAATAAAACAAGGGCTTAATTCCTTCATCATTTTGCAGAGCCCTTGGGGTTTGCCTCAATTGGAGGCCTGGCAGGAGCGTGCTGAGCTGTTCCCTGCTGTTTGCTCTCCCTCTCCCTGCCAGGAGAGGGTCTCAGATCCATCCCTCTGAGCTGGCAGGGGTTGACCTTTGCCTGGCAGCCTCTGCCCTCCCTGTCTGTGCCCACCCTGGAGCTCCCCGGGCCGGTTGTGGCAGCGCTGCTACAAAACCACCCAAAAAATGTCCTCCAAACCCTCCCCCTGTGTGCTCTCAGTGCAGAGAATTCCTAACTAATGGGTATTTATACTATTGTAATGTGTCTGTTTGCTCTCCATCCCTCTAATCATGCCTCGCCTTCACTTCATTAGCGATGTTTGTTCAGCTCTGGCTCTCCCACTGGAGGAGGTTGGGCTGGCACTGAGCCAGGGCACTTGGGATATGGCATTATGCAAATCAGCCTCTGGAATCTGGATGGAGAACATTAACAGGCTGCTGCTGCCTCCCCCGTGCCCCAACGTGGGGGAGAGAGCCCAGCAGGGCAAAATGAGTCTTCTCCAACATGTAACCCCCTGCCCCGGGGGTGCAGAGCTGAGAGCACGGCGCTGCTTCCCATGTGCTGATGTCTGGAATTCAAGAGCAGGGAGAAAGCATCCCTTTGTTTGGAAAATATCCCCTGCAAACAGACCTAGGCAGTCTAGACTAGTTATTAGGCTAAAAATATCAGGGCATTTTATGTCTTTCAACAACAAAACCAGTAGCGGAGAGAGACTTTTTACAAGGGCATGGAGTGGTAAAACAAGAGGAAATGGCTTTAAAATGAAAGAGAGAAGTTTAGAAGAGATTTGAGAGAAATCGTTCCCTCTGAGGGTGGGGAGGCCCTGGCACAGGTTGCCCAGAGCAGCTGTGGCTGCACCATCCCTGGAAGTGTCCAAGGCCAGGTTGGAATGGACTTGGAGTAACCTGGGATAGTGGAAGGTGTCCCTGCCCATGGCAGGGGGTGGAACTGGAGGGGCTTTAAGGTTTCTTCCAGCCCAAACCATTCTGGGATCCCATGATTCTGTGTTCCCTCTGCACTGGAGGCCTCCCACACCCTGAGGGTCCCACAGCACCCAGCTCTGCCTCTGCACAAGGAGGGTACAAATCACCCTGTTTTCCCAGCTTTAGCTCAGCTGTGCAGGACTCTCTGCTCATCTCAGCTGCCTAAAACTGAGTGTCACATTCCTTGGCTTGGTCCTCTCCATGTCCAGCAGCAAAACACAGGCAGACCCAGGACAGCTCCCCACCCCATCCAACAGTCACCTTCCAGAGTATCCCCCTTCTCCACAGGAGCTCAGCCCCTGCTCCCTGGGCAGGACCAGCTCATGGACCAAACCTCTTTCTTTTTATGATCTGCAATTGAACCCAGTAAAGCACAAAGTAACTTCCAATCATAAATATCTTTTAAATTTCAACTAACCAGATCCTTACAACAAAGCAATGCTTATTTGGATGAGGGCCTGTCTGAATTCCCTAATTCCTGGCTCTGCCAACCCATGCACAGCACTCACTCTTGCTCATACCTCATACTCTTGGGATAATTTCAGGTTATCATTAGCTTTGAGATGCTCTGTGTGTTCAGCCAGCTCAGAAACAGGGATGGGTGGATGGCTGAGCATACCTAAAAGACAAGACAGCAGGAAAAGAATCTCATTTAATAACAACTAAAATTCACAACCGTTGCACATTTTATAAGAAAGAAGAAACAAGAAAAGAAAATAAATTACAATGTAAGATCTGCAATGAAAGTAGGGAGGTTAGAAGAGAAGAATTCAGGGCTCGAAATTGTGTCCTTGGAAGTAAAAAAAAAAAACAATAAAAAAAAATCAAGGAAATAAAAAAAAATAACAGTAAAATGAGAGTGTTCCCATGATGGCCCCATTTTCAATGTGTAAATCAGAGCAAAACAAAAAGGAAAATCCGAAGAGCAGATGCGTGTTAGCGATTCCAATAGTGGACTTGGAATGAGCAAACGCTGCCAGAGGAACCTACGCAGCAAATGGCACAGCACCCGCTGGGATCAGGAACCAACTCCAACAGAAAAGGAGGAAAGGGGCAGGATCCAGCCAACCATGGTGATGTGGGGCAGGGGATGGGAATATGCAGATGTGGGGAAGCAGGGGAGGCTTTTCAGGAATTGGACTTGGTCTTTAAGGTCTTTTCCAACCTCACGGACTCTGAGTTGTCCTTGGCACAACATCAGCTCTGGAAGTCCTCAGCCCTGAGGTCTGGCCTCCACCATTCCCAGAGTGCAGCCAGGCATGGAAATGCCAAGTGCTGGCTCCTCTCCTCCCTCATGGCTAGTGGATGATGTTCCTTCCTCCCTCCCAGCAGGTCAGGCTGTGCCCCCCATCCAGGCTCTGCTGGGAATGTCGTTACCTTTCAGGATGGAGAGGGAAGAGATCCCCTGGCCCCTTCTCAGTCAGGGGCATTGGAACAATTTGCTGCAGAGCCTGATGACTCCTGACCTGGGTCACCTGCTGCCCCTGCAATCTTCCCCAATGCTTGCATGTGCTGGTATTGAGGAGCCAGAGCTGCCAGGAAACACACTGGATCCTCTCTGAGCCATACTGGGGTCCTGCTGGGTCGGACTGGTCAGACTGGGGCACATCTCAGCCCCCCACGGGGTGAGCAGCCACGGCTGACTCAGTTCTCAGCCTGTGATTTGCACATCTTGCCCTGAAAGGGGCAGCTGGAGCTCTGGGAAGAGCAGGGACCCTTCCCTTCCTGTGATCTCAAACAGCTACGCCACAAATCCGGGTGGAAAAGCGCTCCGTGCTCTGCTCATCTGCATTGGATTATGTTTTTCCAAAGGCTTCCCATGCTGTCTGCCAGCCAATCCTGCTCTGGATGGCCTGGGAGAGCAGCATGCTGAGAAGCCCTGGGCAGTGCCCCCGATGAGAAGGACAGGAGTGGAGAAGAGATGGAAGCCAGGGAGAATTTCGAGCCCCGTGGGTGTTGGTGGGTGACAAAGCAGCAGTGGTGGCAGCAGCATGGTCAGATACTCTGAAAACTCAGCACAGAGATGGCAAAGCAAGCATGACATCCTCAGTTTTACAGTGATTTGGGAGAGGTGCTGCCTCCCCCAGGCCTGGGCACATGAGTCTGTCATACCTGGACAGGTTTCTCCTAAGCTAATGGGGTATCTATTTTCAGCACAAGGAAATCTGGCTGAAAATAGAAAAAGGGGGGTAATAGATCAAAAACTCACAAAAATAACCCAAAGTACTCTGGAGGATGCACTGGCTCCATTTTAATCTGCTGGGGGTCAGGGCAGGAAGTTTCTCCTGGTGGAAAAGCTCTCAGTTCATCTCTTGCCGTGCTGTCCCAATGCACCTGGAGAAGGATTTCTCCACTTGGATGGAGGGAAGATGCTGTCCAGTTCATCCCAGCACCACAGCACCGATGTGGACTGGGGGAGTTGGGAGGAGCTGGTCCTCTCTATGTCTGTGTGGAACTGGAAGGCCAACCTGACTGAGCTGCTCCAGATCAGAGACCATCAAACCAGTTTAACACCATCAACACTTCTCTCAGGGTCTGTCCTTCTGCCTCTGGAAGCAAAGGCTGAGGAGGGCAGTGAACACACCTTGAGCTGGAGCCTTAGAGCAAAGTCAAACCCTACCCAGAACAACTCCTGGCACCTCAGTCAGCTGTTTCCAGACCCCTGGGAGTCACTGACTCCTTCTCCCAGGCAGCTCCCAGCCCAGCTGCCACCTCCTGACTCCAAAAAGCCAGAGATTATGTGCTGAGAAACACAACATGAAATCCCAAGTGATGGACACATAGGTTAAAAGGAAAAAATAAACGCTCAGAAGCCCCATTAATAATAAGCAAGAAAAAAACCTCAGAGTCTCCTTGGCTCAGAAGTCCTGGAGCAACATGTGTTATTCCCTCTGAGCCAGAGGTCTGCATGGGAAAGGCCCACTGTGCCAATCTGGAACAAGGAGTCACATTCCTCTTGAAGGAATTTCACAAGTTTCCTTTGTAAAAGCTCCAGAAAAAAATCCTCAGTGTGACCAGCTCCTGAAAACCAACCCTGCCCTTTGCTGGGGAACATCCTGCTTTCCCTCCAACCTCCTGTGCACAGGCACTGGCTGGGAGCACATGGGAACTCGCCTTGTTTTGCTGCTGTTAAGGACAGAATCTCCTTGTGGGATTGATTTCTGGGGCTTTTTAAAATAAAAGGAGACTGGAAACCTCTGCAGTGACAAACAATTCCCTGGTCAAAATGCCAAGTGCATGGGGTTCCATGAAGATCGAGGAGTTTGGTATTAAATGAGGCAGGAGCACTTCCAGTAGCACCAGCTCTGCTGCTGTGTCAGCTGAGCAGCTGCTCTTTGCTTTAATTTAATAACTCATTTTAAGGTATGAAGGGAAATGGCTCAAAGGTTCCTCTGCTCAGTGGCCTCTTGGCTACTGCAGAGAACTCAGCTAGAGGAAAACACACACAACCCCCCTGTCACAATAATGGGCTTGAGAGGGGGGTGACAGCAAATTGGGACAATAGTGACAGGAGCATTCCATACCAAAGAGACCAATATTTGGACTGAATTATTCAGGAAAACATCCCAGCCCTCGCATCTCTGAGCACAAGCAGCATCTGTGACTCTTCAGCTGAAACCTCACATCTACTTCCCTGCCCAGTATTCAAAAAAAGCCCCCCAAAAAATCCAGCCCAAACCACCCAGCCAGGCTGGGATCTTGGCTCCTAATGGGATGAACTCTCTCCGAGCCAGTCTCATCTAACATTTCAATCACTTGAATCTCTCTAATCTTATCACAAAAGACTTGATTCTTTGTGCACCAGCCAGAAACGTCACCCTAACATCTGTTCCACGGGCCAGAGCCCATTTATCCCACAAAGCCACCGTGGCTGGATGGCACTCTGTGTGAAACCACGGGGTGGAGGCCTGTGGAGTGGCCTCTGCTCTTTGTGCTCCTGGAACAAGCCAGTGCCAAGGAACAGACACCTGCCACAGATGGGAAACAGCCCTTTTCCTCATCTGACATGAAAAGGTGCCTGTGTGGCTCTTTCCAGAAGGAGGGATCATGAGCTGTGGCTCCCGTTTCTCTGTCCCTGCATTACAAACAGCAAAGCACACACACAGCCCACACCCACAGTGTGCCCATGAACGAGTACAAGGGACATTGAGCAGGGCTTCAGCCATGAAACATCTTCCACAAGGGGGTAAAGGCAGCCTGGGGAGCCAAGTCCCTCTCCTGGGACAGCAGAGAGACACCAGAGCACGGACAGTGGTGCCACAGGGTCTGATCTCCTGCTGCTCCCCTTGTCCTGCCAAAGGCCTGTTCTGGGATACTGTAAAACTGGAAGCGCAGTTCAGACAAACAGATGGCACAGAAAAGGGATGAGATGGGCAAACACCGCAGGAACACGGAGAATTCAGCAAAAAAAATCAAAAAATAGTAACAGGAACGGAACAAGAATCGGAAAGGAAAGGGACAGAAGAGAAAATAATAATGGGAGGGGGGAAAAATGAAACCAACAGGAACAAAAACACACAGGAACTAACTTTCCAAGTCAAACTCAGGGTCACTGAGAGGGCTGCTCAGACCAGAATCTGCAGAAAACAGTAAAAAATAAATAAATAAAAGATACACTTTTGTAAAAATTTCATGCTAATAAAAAAAACCAAAAACCAACATAAATCTAAAGAGGAAAAGAAAGGTATTTTTTGTGCTGATTAGGCTAGGACAGGATATCTAAGAGGTGCTATGATTTCCCCTCTCTGAGCTGCACATTCCCATTCCCACCCCCACCCTGTTTCACTGCTGGGGACACAGTGGAGATTCTACCTGAGGTCACCTGGCTGGAGAAGAGCCTACAAGCCCCTTCTGAACCAAAGGGAATTGAATTTAAAGGCCTTTAATTCAGACAGCACCTGTGGTGTCTTCCCCTGCAAACTGCACCACCATCTCTCCATCACCACTAACACACTCCAAGCTGATTTTTCCATCCATTTCCATTTTCACCCAACGGTTTGCAAAATTCTGTGGGAGGCAGCTGATCAACTCTCCCAAATCCTTTAAAACATTTTACTGCTTTACAAATTACAGAGCAGAATAAACCAGCCAGGTCAACTCCATGGCCAGATAAACTTGAAATGGCAGCATCTTCCTACAGGCAGACCTGACACAGGCAGTGCCTTTGGGATCTGCAGAGCCCTAATGCAGGTTTGCATGTCTCAGCTACCTTTTGGAAGCCTCTCAGACCCCGAATTCAGAGGTACAGCATGACCAAACCAGTGGGGTCAACACAAGACTGGCTCACTCATCCATCAATCCCATTACCTGATGGAAGCACCCTCAGCAGACTCTGCTGTCCTGTGGGACAGGGGGAAATTCCCAGTCAGGGAAACACATGAACCAGCACTTCCAGCTGCTTTTTGGCACCAAGACCAGGCAAGACCACAATCTTTTATCTTTATTTTTGCCTCAGCACAGGTTTTTCACCTGGGGGAGTGCAGCTTTTTCTCTTGGGTCCTCTACCTCCACCTGGAGCACCCAGAAGCCCATGGAATGCTCCCAAAGGGAGCTCCTGTGTGCACCCAGGATAACATTGTGCCCAGACAAGTGCAAACTGCTGCTGAGGACACTCAAACACCTTTAGATTCCACTGCTAAGAGCTGATTTAGGGACCTACCTGTGCTGAACTGCTTTGCACTCAGTCCTTGCAGGCTGGACTGAACCCACTGAGCAACATTCCTAAGCTTGGGGTGATCCCAATGGGTTGTTCCTAACTCATTTTGATGTGAACCCCTCAGCTCAGTGCTGCCTTGGTGCTGCCCCACAGATCCCTGCCCTCTGGGAACCTACTGCCAACCTCACCCTGAGGAAACTCGGACAACGCTGAGGACAGGACTGGGATGGGAAGGGCAAACAGGAGCTACAGAAACGTTATTAACGAGCACAAAACAGCAAAATAAAAATACAAACAAACTGAAAACAACAGCCAGCCCCCAAAAAGCACAATAAACTCCCTTCCAAATCCTCAAGCACCAGGAACTCGGAGGCAGAGGTTTGCCCAGTGTCCATCTGCGTGAGGCTGTGCCTGGGCTGTGTCAGTGGTGGCTTTGCAGAGGTGCCATGCAGGCAGCTGGGACATGCATGGACAGGGGGACACGTGTGTGTGGGAAGGAGGGTGCAGGGAACCTCTCTGCCCAGGAATTCAGTGCCATTATCCACTTGCCCTGCAGCTGCTCCCAGCGACAGGCTGCACAGAGCTGCTGTGGCTGCTCCATCCATTGTCCAAGGCCAGGTTGGACAAGGTTTGGAGCAACCTGGTCTAGTGGAAGGTGTCCCTGCCCATGGCAGGGGGTGGAACTGGATGAACTTTAAGGTCCCTCCCAACCCAAACCATTCCAGGATTCCATGCTGGCGTCTGCACCAAGTGAGGAGACGCTGCCCCGTCTGCACCAAGCAAAAGCCACCTTTCCCCCTGCACAGGGCAGGCCTGGCACCAGAAGGCACCAGTTCCAGATGTGGCTGGAGCTCTGGGTGCTGGGCATCCTGCCATGCTCCACCTCACCACCCCAGGAGCTCCCAGCGTGAAGCACAGGGCAGCACTGGTGCTCTGGCACGTTTGGCACAGCCACAGCTCTTGCAGCTGTGTCCTTAGCCCAGAATGCACCAATTTATCTGGGAATTCAGGAAAACCCCTCTTCCTGCCTTGCCAGCACTGGGAAGAGCCTGTGCAAGGTCCTTGAGGTTCCCAGCAAAGGTTTCTCTCAGCAATCCCACTTAGCACAGACAAGGCTCGGGGTCCCTTGGCTGCACCCCAGGTTAGCACTGGGTGTCCAGGCAGTGCTGCTGCAGCCTTCAGCCAGGCAGGAAGGGGTTAAGGAAGGGGCAGACGCTCCATTCCTGCCTTCCCAGTGGGAAAGGCTGGTTAGCAGCCGGGTTACCTGGAGTCTGGAAGTTGATGCGCCTCATCTCCACGGGGTCCTTGGGGTGGTGGGGGGCGATTTCAGCGTTGTTCAGGAGGCATTTTGTCCGTGGCTCTGAATCTTTCCGTTTGCTTTGAAACAAAACAAAAAAGAAAGGAAAAGAGAACAGAAAGACAAAGCAGCTTAGCTCATGGGCCTCGTGGTCCCTTGTAGTTTTCTCAGCTACTGATGTTCAGACCTGAGCAAAGCTCCCACCAAAAATCAAAGGTGCAGTCAAGGGTAAAAGTATATAAATTGCACCAGAAAAGGGATGAGGTTTGGAAGGTTTGTCAGTGCTGCATTTGAGGGGTTTACAACGGCCCAGCAGCCCCTCAGCAGCTTTCAGGCAAGTCTGGAAGTTCCCCCCTTCTCACAGCAGCAGCACAGACAGGCAGCTGTGAACTCACACCTCCCTGCCAGACCAGCCTCCACTGAAGGCTGCAGAGCTCTGCAAGCAAAAACCTTCCAATTCTGGCCAAGCCATTTCCAGCCTGAAAGAACCAGAGCCAACAGAATCATTTGGAAAAGTACAGAATCTCCTGGCCATGACCTTGGACACAAAGCACTGATATTGCTGTTGGCTGGTTTAGGAGCTCTCAGAGCTGCCTTGCTGCAGAAAGAGAAGTCAGAGCAGCAGTTTTCAATCGTTTTTGAACTGCACAACCCTAAAAATCTGGGTTCAACAGCGTAGACACATCCTCTCCCAGCACAGCTGTGCCTGCTGAGATCTACCTCACCTCCTTGCCAGAACCCAAAGCCTGCTCCAACCTGCCAGCTGAGCTCCACATGGAAGTGCTTCCTAATATATTTTACTCCAAATGGGTTAGCTTAGCTGAGGCAGTTGAAAAGTCTTTGCTGACCTGGCTCATTCTCCTTGAAAAGAATTTGGAAGCAAAGCCCAGTGCTGATCTAAAGATGTGATAACCTCTGGAAAGGGAACAGTTATGAACTGTGGGAGCAGAACTTCTGCAGAGAGCAGAGAACATGGGCCCACACCCTGAGGTTTGGGAATGTGGACCCAGCCCCTTCAGTGAGGTGGTTGTGGAGCTCCTCACCTCTCCTGCTTAGGGTGGACAGAAGCCTCCAATGATCTGCCTGAAGCAGTAATGGCCACTACTCAGGCAGAGAGGAAGATATTCAGGACATTTTTAGCTGTCTCTTGATGTCATTAACAGTCAGAAGAAGTGGCATGAGCCCTGCCAGCACCGCATGGGGCACCATTTTGGAATGACACCACTTTGCAGTTTGGGAGCAGTTTATTTTTGCTGCAGTTCTCAAACTGCTGTAAATAGTTCATGGACTGAACCCCTCAGTTACTTCCAATGAAAGCTCTCCCAGTCTTGGAAATAAGTCTCATTTCTGCAGTCATAAACAGACTCTGTTAGAAGCCTTTAGCTCAGGGGGCAAGAACAGCTCCTGCAATGGGGTGAGGACAGCTCAGCTGGTAAGATCCTGCTTCCAGTTCGAGCTCCAGTAGCTCAGGGACAGTCTGTCTGGAGCAGCCAGACACAGAGAAAACCCACTTTCACCTCTGACTGCCACACAAATGAGTGTTTCTCTGCTCTGTTAACCCACCACTTTATGAGCCATTTACTGTCCCTGCTGCTCAGCCTGAGAAAGGGCCATTACACTTAGGAATGGACAAGCAGGAGAAAGCTGGGCTTGCTTTCCTTTTTCTGGCCCAATTCAAACATAGGCCCGGGCTGGCCTGACACAGGCTTTCTGTAAGAACAGATCTAAGGGTAAGAACTGCACCAAAAAAGTTCCATCAGCACAGACAGCAAAGACTGCTTAACACACAGCAGGAAAGAACCTGAATAAACAACAAATCTGGTGCTCTTACCTGTCTGGTTTGCTGTCCAGGAAAGCAGTAAGTGGAGAGAAGACAAGACAAGACAAATGTTCAGGTTAGAAAGGACTTGCAGAGGAAAGGGGAAGCATTTGCTCAGCTCTAACCCTGGCAGCACAGGTGGAAGGTGGGCCCAACAGAGATCACCCAGTTAGATCAGAGCTAATGGACACCACTGAGGATCTCCTGTGTCCCTGAGCCCAGAGCAGCTTCACATCTGCTGGGATGCAGAGGACATACCCATGTGCATAAGTGACCACATCTGTGCAGATCAAAGATGGTCATAATTGATTTTGCTCAGCTCCTGCTTCCCTTCCTGTTCCCTTTTATTGCACAGTGAAGCCTGTGTGTGTTCAAGGGACCCCCAATTCTCATCCACACACCACGAGCTGCTCAGAAAGCCAAGGAAAAGGGAGACACTTCCAGGGGTTGTTCCCTTCTCTCTCCTGCAGACTCACACACTGCTCAATTCCAGCAGAAAACCAGTTCAAGAGGAGGGGAGGTCTCTGCTGAGCCACAGGTCAAAGATGCCTTCCCTGCATCCCCTGTGCCCACACACAGAGAAAAGGGGGCCTGAGGCTCTGAGCAGCAATGCTGGAGGAATTCTGCAGGCAGGAGTCCTGACACACTCATTGCACATGTGTCTGTGAGACAAGCACAGCTTTTCTAAGAGTGCCATGGGGTAGAGTCTGAAGCTGCAACCCGCTGCTAAATCCTCCTGTGCCAGGCACACCCTTCCATTCCACTGTGCCTCAGGGCTCCTCTCTCCAGGGGAAGGATCTCCCTCAGCTGACCACAGCAGGACCAAGGAGGACATTCCCTTCAGGGACCAGGGCTGGGGACACTCAGCAGGGTCTGGGATCTGGGCAATGAGCAGCTCTTACTTTTTGTAGAGCAGGATGGCGATGACGATGCAGATGATGAACACCACGGCCAGGACGGGCCCGATGACCCAGATGAGCCCCTCCTCTCCATCAATGATGGGCTGTGGATCAGGGTTGTCCAGCTGGATGGGGTCGGAGAAGGGACTCGCAGCAAAGGTCTGGAAGACAGTGAAAGGTGATGGAGCACAGCTCAGAGGTGGAATGGGGACTAAGAACAGTGGGCAAGCACATGGAATTCCATAGGAGAAATTGCTAGAGAGGATGTGAGCTCTCTGCAGCACAAACCAAATAACAACAGAGAAAAGGCCCTTCTCTGTGAGCATCCATATCATGGAATATCCTGAGCTGGAAGGGACACACAAGGATCCACGAGTCCAACTCCAGGCCCTGCACAGACACCCCAACAATCCCACCCTGCCCCTGAGAGCGTTGTCCAAATGCTCCTTGAGTTCTGGCAGCTGTGGGGCTGTGACCACTGCCCTGGGGAGCCTGTTGCAGGGTCCACTGGGGGGAAGAACCATATGACAGGGTATCTTCATCCTCCAGTGCTCCAGATGAGACAGAACACTGAAGGATCACACTCAAGAGAAGCTCTAGCCTGCCTTGGGCCTGTGGCTCATGCTCTAGCCAGGAAGGTGCTTTGAGAGAACCAGTTGACTGTGCCTCTGTTTCACCACAACTCTGGGCCTTTGCCATTGCCACAAAACACAAACACTTTTTCCAAGCTCTCATGTAACCATCTGGATTTTGACAGTCAGATGGGATTACAGAGCAAGAGGGAAGGGATTAAAACAAGAATTAACGCTTGGTCTGGTGACTGAAAAAACCACCCCCCACAATTAAATACAAATTAATAAAATGCAGTATGCTCTGTTCCCTCTGCAGTGAGCTGGATTCTCGAGGAGAATCAGAGGAATCAGAATCCTGACTAAAGGGCATTGCTTGTTCTCAAGAGCACTACAATCTCCCCATTCCAGGGAGAATGCATTCCCACCTTACAGAGAAACTCCAGAAACCGAACTGCACCGAGGAGAACTGGCACGGCTGGTTTGGGAGAGGAGCCAGGGACAGGACAAGAACACTGGCTCTGAGTCCCTGAACTCCATCAACCCTGAGCAGACTGGAATACTGCTCCATACTTGGGAAGTGCTGTGGATCCAGGCTGCTGTGAGAGAGTCTGCAGCACCTTGTTCTAAAGCAGAAATCGCCACAAGCTGCAGTAATCTGATTGAGAAACCCATTCAAAAGCGTGTCAGCCTAATCCTTTAATATCAAGTACACAACCAAATATTTATTGGGGAAAAAACCCTCTAAAAACCCTTAATTTCCAATAGCTCCCTGCTACAATTCCATAGGGGGATTTAAAAACAACAGAGCATTAGGCTGTTTCCCATTGTGCATGAGGGAGGAGGCAGGTAAATATTAAAACAGTTGTTTTCATAAAGCCAAACACAGCCCCAGTGAAAACAGCAGTAATGTTGCAGTGGTAGAGAGCACAAGGAGTTTTCCATAAAAAAAAAGGTCCCCTTTGTGTGTGGTGGGGAATTTAGCAATGACCAGGGTGTGTGATGTGCTCCCAGAGCGGGATGTTTGCGGTCATTGCTCTGAGGAATTAAAGGAAAAGGGGTCTGACCTAGGGCTCTCTGAACTCGAGTGTAGTCCTGAGGGGATAGTTCAGTGTTCCTCTCCATTCTGGACTCCAATTTGTAGCCAAAAGTGTACAAGTTTTGCCCAAGAAGACTGGGAAAATCAGAGCTGCTTGTGTCATTGGTCTGGCTGCTTGGAAAAGCATGTTTGTGTAATGCAGGCACAAGCACAAGCACCAACAGCTCCAAAAGCCACATCCAAAAGCTTCACAGCTGGAGTTCAAGGTCATTACAAAATAAAAAAACCTGAAGGATCTGCTGGGAGAAAGTTCTGGGGAATGCCAGGAGGGCAGCAGGGCTGCTGGCAGCTCCCATGGGAGCAGTTGCTACCTCTGGTCCATGATGGGGATGAGGGGCACAAGGATCTGGAGAGGGCAGGGGAAAGCAGGCAGCACTTCACAGAATCATGGAATATGCTGAGTTGGAAGGGACCCACAAGGATCATCAACTCCAACCCTCAGCCCTGCACAGGCCCCATCCCCAAGAGTCACACCCTGTGCCCCAGAGGATCATCCAAACCCTCCTGCAGCTCTGGCAGCCTTGGGGCTGTGCCCACTGCCCTGGGGAGCCTGTTCAGTGCCCAACCCCTCTCTGGGGGAAGGACCTTTTCCTGAGCAACAACCTAAACCTGCCCTGACCCAACTCCAGGCCATTCCCTGCGGTCCTGTCCCTGCTTCCCACAGAGCAGAGATCAGTGCTGCCCCTCCTCTTCCTCTCATGGGGAAGTTGTAACTGCAGTGAGGTCTCCCCTCAGTCTCTTCTCCAACTGAACACATCAAGTGCCCTCAGGCTCCTCACACGGCTTCAAATCAAGGCCCTTCCCCATCTTTGTTGCCTCCTTTGGACACTCTTTAAGATCTTTCTTATACTGTGGTGCCCCAAACTGCCACAATACCCCGGGTGAGGCCTCACCAGTGCAGAGCAGAGCGGGACAACTTACGGCCTCAGGCTCCTGCAGCACTGCCAGGATGAAGATGACATATTTCTGCCCTGGCTCCAGGGCCCTGTTCTCGAAGTTGTCGTAGTGTTTCATGTCCCCCAGGATGAAGTGGGAGGGGAGGGAGCGGAACCGGGCAGCGATGTAGGGCTTGGGGAAGTCCAGCTGTCGGGAGTGACGGAGGCTCCGGCGCCGGAGTCTGGCAATGTCCTGAACCAGCTGCAGGAAGCAGAAGAACACTTTGAGCCCCAAGAAAGGAGCAGCAAGGAGGGCCAAACCATCCTTCCCACACCCTGGCTACTCTGAAAGTGGAGACTGGGAACCCCAGAAGTCCCTTCCCAGCTCTCAGCTCACCATCCCACCCCTTACAGACGCTTGCTCTCTCCCCACAGCTGGCTCTGGTTTCACCCACACTCACCTCCTCCAGGTCCATCTCCTCAGGGCTGCCCAGGGGGTTGAGGAACTGTCCTCCCCGGGACTTCCTCAGAGGCACCACCACAATGTAGAAAGCCCTAAGAGTTGGGAATAATCAGAAGGAATAGAAGGAATTAATCTCCTTCCACAAGCCACAGAAGAAGAGAGTGCACCCACTGATGTAGGTTTGCCCAAACTGCCCCACTGGCTCAACCCAGCAACCCCCTAATTTTTAGTTTAGCAGAATTGTTATTCCTGGAAGGAGCTGGATTCAGTGGCAGCCCCATATCTCCTTATACATTCCTTTTGCATTTCTTTGGCTTTCCCTGATAGCTCTGGGAAGCACCTCCAAAAGGCAACTGCCAGGAAAAAGCTGGAAACCGAGGGAACACTCGTGGGTTTGTACTGTGGTCTCCAGCCATCAGGGTTGAACCCCAAAACATGAACTGAGCACCCCCCACCTGAAGTTTAACAGGAACCTACTGGACAGGCACAGAGCTCTTCACATCAGGGAGAATCACCACCACGTTGCCATCAGCATCAGGCTTGTGGGTCACCTCTGGCTTCTTGGACAACATGTCAGCAGCAGTCCAGGCAGCAACGTTCTGCTGCAGCCCCCCCATGCTGTTGCCCTGGTTCATCAGCACGAAGTTGTAGAAGGTGCGGGGCCTCAGGTGGGTGATGAGTTTCTTGGTGGTGCGTCCGTCCACGTCCACGTGCAGCCCGTTGTACTGGATCTGTGGGAGGGGAAGAGGTTGTTCCATGAGCAAGGCTGATGCAGCTCAAACAGCCAAACTCCTGCCCCTTCCTCTCCATTCCTTTGGTTTGCAGGGAACACAGGGCACTCAGCTGTGCCAGAGAACAGAAGTGTTTGAGTGGCAAGCTCTTGATCTGAGGCAGGAATCCAGAATTCTTGCCTCTTACAACCTCTTATTCAA
Organism: Pachyramphus minor; assembly: GCA_013397135.1. Lineage (NCBI taxonomy): Eukaryota > Metazoa > Chordata > Aves > Passeriformes > Tyrannidae > Pachyramphus > Pachyramphus minor. Next base: position 274,583 of record VYXB01008776.1, read on the forward strand.
CCCAACAGACAAGATTTCCAGGAAACTGAGAAGAAACACAGATCTGACTCCTGCAGATCTGACTCCACTTGCCTTGTATGGGGTAGGAGAGTTGTAGTTCTCAGGAAACTCCCAGCTCAAAAGGACAGATGTCTTTGTCACCATCTTCACCTTGAAGTTTTTGGGTAAAACTGCGGAGAAAAAAGTGAGGAGGAAGGGGAGAAAGGAGAAGAAAAGGCAGCAGAGGGAAGGAAGAGCAGGAAAGAGAAGGAAGAGAATGTCAGGTGCTGGAAGAGGGCCCTGCCGGGCTGGGTCTGGCTGCGGCTGCAGGAATGGAAGGGATTGTTCCCTCCTCCACACTGTGCTTGAGTTTTGCCAAGATCCATCTCCCAGTGCTCCCTGTTCCCTTGCCTGACCCCAGGGAGGCCGTGTGGCTTTGCCCCCACACTTTTGGGCCTGGGTGGCTGCTGCAGGAACGAGGTGCTGGCTGGCTGAGCATGCTCAGGTGAGGAAACCCATCCCAGCTCACAGTCTGAGTGTGGGTTTTTTTAAATTATTTTTCTCTTTAATTTTGGCTGTTTGCAAAAGCTGAAGAAAACGCTCTTCCCACCTGTGTAGCGACTGGCCCCCCCCTCCAGGTGCCAGTGACAGAAGGTGTCCGGACTTAACTTAGAAGAAAGTGGTAAAAGGGACTTACCTGGCACAAGGCAGAGAGGAGCGGAGGGACTGAGTGTGACACCACAGTGCTTTGCATTTACTCACGAGCCTGGCTGAGCCTGGCCTGACCTCTCCAGCTCTCTTGCCTCCTGGCACCAGCCCCGGATACAAGGGGAGAGAGGGAGGAGAAACCGGTAAGTCCTACCTTGATCCAGCTGGAACGTCCGATACTGGACGGTCGGGCTGTAGGGCCCGGGGCCTTTACTGGTGTGAGCACGGATTTTAACATCATAGGCGGTGTTGGGTTTGAGGCCGTTGAGGGTGTAGGAGTTCTCTGGGGAGGGGGGCAGGTCTTTCTCCAGCAGGTTGCCGGGAGAACCGGCTTCCCGGTAGGCCACGGTGTATTTGACGATGGCTCCGTTGCGCTCGGCCAGCACGGGGGGCAGCCAGCCGAACTGCACCGACATGGCAGTGATGTTGCTCGCCTCGAGGATTTGGGGGTAACCCTTGGGGATGTCTTCAGGGGTGGTGAGTTCCTGCACAGCTTCCTCCCCAAAGCCAGCCCGGCTTTTCACAGCCAGCTTGAACACATACGTGGCGCCCTTGTGGATGCTGGGAGCCGTGTACTTATCCTCCAGCGCCGAGAATTCCAAGGTGGCCAGAGGGTCGACGTCCTTGCGGCCAAACTGGAGCCGGTAGCCCAACACCTGGCCTTCCGCATCCAACGGAGGCTCCCATTTCACCAGGAGAGTGTTCTCCTCTGTCTGGTGCACAGACAGGATGGGCTTCCCTGGGACTAGGAGAGAGAAGAGAGACACCTTCAGCCAAAGGTGGGACAAGTGGAAAGGGGATGAAGAGACTCTTCAGCTGCAGCAACAGGGTGCTCAAGTCAGTGGCAATGTTCCAGCTGGGCTCTGTGTTCCACAGTGTATTCCCGTGTAACCCATGCTGCTCTCACCCACCCTGTGCAGGTGGATGGTGTCTATCCAGTTTAGGAAATGAGCACTGCCAGCATGTCAGCTGTGAGGTACTGACACATTTCTGGATTTATTTTCTTCCCTGTGCTCAGGATGGAAAGACGTGCACAGCTCCTCCCATATCCCTGGGCCACACACCCTCCCACCACTGGGAAGAACAAACTCAGGAGTCCTGACTCCCAGACTCCTGTTCCAGCTGCTTCCGAGAGCAGGGAAGAACAAACCTGGAGTCCCCAAACTCCTGTCCTGTCTCTCTCTCTCTCCATTACACAGCCCAACCCATGCAGAAAGAGACTGGAACAGATTGGCTCAGGCTGGGAAGTCCAGAGCAGCTGAGGGTGAAGTAATGAAGGATGGGGAAGGAAGTCTGGGCAGCCCCAGGTCCCGAGCAGCAGGCACAGAGCCAGCTCAGCGAGGCTGGCAGGCAGTTCATTGCCCAGTTGGGTACAGAAGAAAGCACAGAGAGTGGAAACAGAGCCCAAAATCTGTGCAAGGCAGAGGGCAGAGAGAGCTGCTGCTCCCCCTGTGCAGTTTCTCTCCTCTGGAGGAAGCGAGAAGCCCTCCAAGTGCTGGTGTGTTTCCAGTGAGCTCCTCCTTAACCTGTCAGGGAGCTCCTCCGCATTTGGGGGGATTTGGGGGAGCTCAGCAGTGCCATGTCTCTGCCTAATGAGCCCTGGCACTGCCTGACTGCCAAGCAAGCCCACAGCCACAGTTAAATGACACGTGCAGGCCCAGAGGTTCCCGAAGGCGGAGAAAGCAGAGCATTAATTCCAGCAGCTCACGCGTCATTGACACTCAGCTCCACTATTAGAGACCTAATTCCCTTCTCTCCACCTTGGTATTTCTCCTGGTCAGGCAGGAGGAGGAAGAATGGAGTTGGGAGAGATCCCATCCTGCTCTTCCAGCTTAAGTCCAGCTGAGGGGTGAGGGTTGGAATGCTGGTGTGGCTGATGGAGGGAGGACGGGAGGATGCAGGATCCTGACAGGGAAAAACTGGGGAACCCCTTCTGCCTGACGCCTCCACTGACACTGAACACGAAGATGAGGGTCTGTCTCTGAAACAAATGCTTTATTCCTTCCAAACTGCCAAAGGATGGGTAGGGAAGGAGCTGGGAGAGGCAGCCTCCTCCCTTGGGAATGCCTAAGGAACACATTAAAGAGAAAAACAATACCATTACCTCTATGTTTCAGTTTTTATCACAAATGTTACTATAATCAGCTGAGCTTGAAAGTATTACATCTGCACAACAAATATTGTTCAGAAGGAAGGTGAAAAGCAAGCGCAGTGGGGAGAAGTGTTTTATTTTGCAACTGGTTTGGACAGTAAAGGAGAAAATTGGATGTATTACTGTATTTAAATTCAGCCCCCAGCCCTGAATGATAAAGAAAGAAATCTCTCCTCTCAGAAGGTGTATTGACTCAACATTGCAAAGAAGGTAAGAATGTTACAGAGCCATTTGGAAGGGGTTTTTTTTAAATAGCTATTTCAGGTTGGGGGAAATTGAGTTTTGGGTAATAGCTGCTGTGCTGGAGAAAACATCTCTCTGTGACTGATCACCTGCACTGCAAATCCTAATGGGGAGAGATGAGGGAGGGTGACGAGAGAGTGACAAGGGAGCAAGGCAGAGAGAAAGGCTCTGAGAGAGGGAACAGGGAAAGGCTGGAGAGCCTTGGGAAGAAGGAAAGGAGAGGAGAGGACCAGAGAACTAGTGAGGAGAAACATGGGCACAGCTGGAGGGGAAGGAGAAGAAGGTGAGTGAAGGAAAAGGCTTCTCACAGACACTGCAAGGGGTGAGCACAGGAGCCTGAGAGCTGGCCCCAAATGTGGCATCTGCAGGAGCTGTGTCCTGGAAAGCAACCTCACTGTCCTGTGAACCAGTCTCTGAACTGGGCAGAGAAGGCAGGAGGGGAGAGAAAGACTGAAATCCCACCCACTTGTCTAAACAAGGACATAAAATGAGATGGGAATGTGAGTCAGGGCAGGGAAAAGGCAAGAACAGGGAGGGCACTGGCAGCTCCAGCCCTGTGTGTTCCAGGAAGGGCTCCTGAGCCCTCTGTCCTGCACACTGGGTTGTGTCTGAGCTGCCTCTGGAGCATGGTCAGAGGTTTCCAGGTTAATTCTGCAGTGCTGGCAGAGGCCTTAGGTCCCTGCAGAGGCACAGCAGTGTTCTCCCAGAAACAAGGGATGATGTCAGTTTATGCAGCTGCCATGGGCAGGGTGAAGACAACAGCTCCAGAACTAAGAAGCGAATAAACAGATTGTCAGGGTTGGGAAGTTACAGAGAAGGGAAAAGGGGAGAAAGTCCTCACTTGAAAGCAGGAAAAAAAGAAAGAGCATGGGCAGAATGGAATGAAAAAAGGTAACCACAGCCCAACAAGAGATGGGTTGGGTGAGGGACAGCTCCAGGTCTTCCTTCACTGCACAAAGCCCTGCTTCCAAAGCAGACCAGAGGTTTAGGCATGAGAGCAGAACCCCCAGATGCTGTGAGGGCAGGTGATGTGTGTACCTGTCCTTTCTGCCTGCTGCACAGCTGTTTGGGGGAGCAAGGGACACCCTGTTGCCCTTTGTCATTCCTCTGTTGAGGCCCTGCCATCCTGGCTTGGCACCAGTGTCTGTACTGAGGCTGGCAGGGACTGTGCCAGGAAGGTCAAGGAGGGATGAACCTGGGTATGTGTAGGTAGAGCCCAGTCCCCAAAATGTGAGCCAGAAAAGGTCAATACTGTCAGTACTTCTCCCTCTGCTAGTGCTGAGCACAGGGGATGTATATTCAGACATGATGCCAGAAGAGGAGAGTGGGAGGACAAGCCACCACTGTCTCCTGCTGCTCTTCAGACCTTTGCAAGTCCCCACCACAACAGCAGAGCTCTGCCTCTCCTGTCCCCAGTGTACCTGTGTGGGCCAACCATCAAAGCTACATAGACCCTCCAGTGTCACACCAGGCAGAGTCTCTGTACTGCTGGTGCACTGGAATTTACAGCATGAGAGATTAAAAGTGATGAATTCACCCTCTGTTGCATTTCTGGGTGTGCCTGGGCTTCCTGCAGCACTGGGCAGAAAACTGTGACATCTGGTGAGGGCTGCATGTGAGGAATGAAGGGGTTTCTGCGTTGCTAGAATTAATTCGGGGCAGCACGGCACTTGTTGCAAGTCTGCCCTTCAAGAAGGGAGTGGGGGAAAAGAAGGTGAGTCTGGAGAAGAGCTTCTTGGCTTTGGGAAGGGGTGGATCCCAGTGGTTCAGTGGCTCACCTGCACCCTTGGTGGTGACCACCTTGGGCTTGCTGCGAGCACCATCTCCCTTCATGGTGTAGGCGGCTACGGTGATGGAATATGAAGTCTCCGGCTGGAGCCCAGCAATGATCATTTCCTGTTTGCAAGATGCCAAAGGAAAATCATGTCAGTATTCAGGTCCACACACATGGGCAGATCTCTCCTCCTTGCAGGAGTCTCAGCCCTTTTCTAGCATGCAGGAAAACACTGAATCCAAAAGCATGAGACACTCAGAGGCGACTGGAGCTGTGGGAACTGGCAGGAGGATGAGAGCCACAGGATGAGGCACACACACCTCTGTGAGCACAGCCTGGCTCCACAGGGCCCTGTTCAAGCAGTTCTCCTCCAGATCTACCTTTCATACATTCCCTGTCTCCACACAAACCACTTCAGCATCCAAATGCTGTCGCTCCCTTCAAAGCTTTCCTCTCCACTGTGCAGCCTCAGAGGAGGGCTCAGAGGTTTCGGGGAGATTACATTTTTTTCACCATTACCCCCTCTCTTCTCTCCTCAGAGACATTTTTAATGCCTTCACAATATTAAAGGGATTGCTTGAACGCAAAGTGCAAGACGACGTTTTCAGCTCGCCCACTAAAGCTCCCTCCTAAATCCCACCCCCTCCTTCCCATCCTCTATCAGCCTCCCCACACCTGGCTCCCAGGAGCTTTTGCTGGAACACTGGCCTGAAGAACAGCCCTTCTCCAGGAGGGATCCAGCCCTTCAAAGGGCTGTGTTGGAAAAGGAACACCCGTGCTAAATCAAACAGGATGACAGCACATGCAGCAGGGTTTTCCCCAAGGCCTCGGAAAGGAAGGAGATGGGAATATTGTGCATTTTTATGGCTTTCCTCTCCCCTCATTCCCCACCACCCCTTCATGCTTTTGATATTAAATCTCAGGGCAGCACTTGGGAAGAATTTGTTAGTCCTGAAAATAACTATTTCCCCAAAGGTGATCAGGGAGTGGAACAGGAGAACTTCAGAACTGCAGGATTTTGATCAATGAGTCTGGAGTAGGATGCAGGGACAGGTCCATCTTCTGGAAGTCAAGAACTTGTTCTGCTTTCACACCTGCCACTGAGTTTTATTAAGATTTTAGGCAAGGGGCTTTGCCTTTCATGAGACTCAGTTTCTCCATCACAAAAAAAAAAAAAAATGCTTTCTCCTATTGCTTTGTAGCTGCAAGACATGGAAAACCTTTATCATTTTAGGAGAAATAGAAAATGTCAAACAGCCAGGCTGATTTTAAGGTACTTAGAGGTAAAAGGACAAATAGTGATTCAGTGCTTTGTATCAAGTTTTTAAGAATCTTGGGCCTTTCAGGGTACAAAGTGTTTGTTTATGCCCTTTTTGTTTCTAGCTCAGGACTCATGGATTATGAATTCCCAGTGCTTCCCAGCCTAACTACCTTTTCCAGACACAAAGGTGTTGCAGACCAGCCCAGATGAGCATCCTTGTCTAGTGGGAGGTGTCCCTGCCCATGGCAGGGAGTGGAACAAGATGGTCTTTAAGGTCCTTTCCAACCCAAACCATTTTAGGACACCAGTATGTTCAAGGCATTCCCAAATTCAAGGTCCCATCTGCTTCCCCATGGAGGAGCAGTAGATCAGATCCATCTTTCCTTTGGAGCCAAAGGGAAAACCCTGTAGGATTGCAGCGTGCTGACAAATGACAAGATCACAGAGGGTCACAGATCATAGTGACAGGGTGGGGACAATGCATGGGAACACCATCAACAGGCTCTAAAACAGGCACACAGGCACTGCAAAAAAATAAAGGAAAAGGAAAATATCACACCACAACAGGAAGTGGGAGAAGGGAAGGGACAGAACCAGGATGGGAGGATTTTTACTGTTTTACTTACGTATTCAGCAGTGTCATCTGTTTCCCACTGGGCAGAGAACAAGAGAGGTTTGGCATGTGAGAATACAAGAGGGGAAAGAAGGGAAAGACAGAGACACAGTATGAGGAAGGAGCCCCTGAGCAAGCAGCCACACAAGGTCAGAAGTTACCAGGCCAGCACGAAGGAAGAAGTAGAGTGGGAGAAATTAGTAGATTCCACTATGGCCTTTGCCTGAATTAAAAGAATTCCCAGACCCAGGGAGGATGGATGATATTTAGTTCAGTGTTGGGACAGCAGTTCATACTCTTCCAAGTAAGTATTGTCTGGGAGCACAAATGAACTGCAGAGAGACAACACACACCTTGTCACAGTATCTCATCTGCCTTCTCCAGTTATGGTGCTTGGGATGAGACAAGGCAGCCACAGCACCCACCCCCTCAAGGATTCCACAAGAGATTGGAGCAGGTGAGTCCTTACCTGGGCATCAGCCAGCATGATGTCCTTGATCTGGGGCAGCCCCCGGGCCTCTCCGTTCTCCATCCGGACATAGTGCACCTGGTATCCCCGGATCTGGCCGTGCTGGCGGTTCTGGACTGGAGAGCGCCAGAACACTTGGATTGCAGTTGAGTTCAGGACCTCCACCTCCACTTTCCGAGGTGGTGCACTGGGCACTGCGAGGAAGGGAAGGAAGGGGGAAGAGTCACTTGGGGATTCCTGCCTGGAGCCTGTCGCTGCACCTATGGGACATGCACACCCTGGATCTGCAGCCCAGAGAGGAGGGGGAGACCTACCAAAGTAGGAAGGGGAGACTCAACCAACTAGATATCCCATCATCCACCACCAGCCTCCCAGTGAAACAGGGAAGAAGCTCTAGGGGACCTAATCTGCATGGCTTGGAGATCTGGAGGGAACAGGTCCACCTCATCATCCAGCCATCTCCTTGGTGTCCAGTTTGCTCAGATGGAAGGAACCAGCACAGTTCCAGATCCCATTCCAAGGGCAAAGGCAGTTTCTAACAAGCCAGGAAAGCTGTGGTCCTGCCCATGGGAGGTCAGGGTGGAGAGGATCAGGAGGGGGACTTGCCCTTGGAGCTCCCTTGTCTCTCAGGCAGGGCAGGTGGGTTATAACCACTGCAGAACCTCAGGACAGCAAACAAGAGATGTCTTGGATGGAATTTGGGCTGATTTTTTGCAAATAATAACAATAATAATAATGACAGCAACTATAACACAGAGTATGAGAGCTTAATCTGCCAGAAAACCCCACTTCCTTTGGGAGGGTCCAGTTGGATGTGGGCAGAGGCTCAGAGAAACAGGATCAACATTGAGCACAAATCTGATGCTTTTTTATAAATTCTCATGATTTGGGATGGAGGAAGAACACCTGAGAACTCTGAGATTTCCTTATGTTATTTACTTGACCTATATTATCTGAGGTCCCACCCTCACAGGGAGGGTGCTCCTCTCCCTTCATGCACACATTCCTGCTTTTTCCTGGTTTTATTTTACTGTAGAAATACCAGGGAAATTCAAGTCTCTGAGTGGGACCATTGACCAGTTATCACTGAAGGTTTTTGGAAACTTTAACAGATTCCTCCTTTCTACTACTAACCAAAACTTTGACTTCAGGAGGAGCCAGTAACGAGGCGTGTGTAGGAAGAACTCTTAATATTTTAAAACATGTGCTCTCAGGCACGGGGTGAGATTCTTGGGGCTGTACTGTGCAGGACCAGGAGCTGGACTTGGATGATCCTTGTGGATCCCTTCCAGCTTGGGATATACTGTGATTCTATGAAAACAGTTTCTGGCAGCAATGGTCTCCTCTGATTCTGGTGCCTGGCTGCCTCAGCTGATCCTGGCTCAGTAAGGGCACCTTTTCACAGAAAGTGGTGCAGTTGGATGTTAAAAAGCTCCCCAAAAATCTGAGAAATGCCCTAAAGCAGGGCAGGACAACCCTCCAGAGCCCCGTGCTCAGAGGGCTTGGGGAGATGGCAGCAAAGGGCAAATCACAGCTTTGTGTTCATCACCCCACTGGTCCCAACCTCTCTGGGGCATCCCCAGCTACCCATCTATTGCCATGGCACAAACAGCTTCAGCAGTACTACATCTTGCTGGGACAAAGGAATGTAACACCTCCCATGGGTCTGCCTGGCTCTTTCGTCTGTGCCAACACAAAGCACTGGGGGCCGGAGGTTGGGTGAGATCCCCCTCCAGCTCTGGTCTCGCACCACAGGAGCCGTAAGAAGGGACTTGAGCCACGAGAAGGAACTCGCTGGCATGGGAACAGCCCCCTCCAGGGCCACGAACTCCCCGGGGGACTCAGGGGAAAACCAGAAGAAGCTCAATTACCATCTTCATCCGTGCGGACGATAACCGGCGAGCTCTCCGGGCCCGGCCCCACCTCCGTGTGAGCCACCACCGTGACGCGGTACTCCGTCCACTTCTCCAGGGACTCCAGAAGGATCTGACTGGTGGTTGGGGGGATATCATTCACCTCCTTAAGCTCCGTGTCCTCCGAGTCCAGCGCTCGATAGTAGACGCTGTATCCAGCCAGGACGCCGTTCTGGCTCTCGGCCGGAGGCGGCCGCCAACTTACCAGAATGGCGGTGGATCGTGTGCTGACACATTTTACATCTTGAGGGGGGGCAGACGGTTCTATGAGGGGGGAAAATTCAGGGGGAGGGAGAGGGAAAGAAGAGGAGGAAGGGGAGGGGGGGGAAAAAAAAAAAACAAAAGATGGGAAAGATAAAAGAAAAAAAAAAAGGAAAAAATGATAACAAAAAAATCTAAAATAAAACGTACAAAAATTTGGTTTAGGAAGATAAAATTAAAAGAGAAGAGAGCTTTTTTTGTTGTTGTTGTTGTTGTCTTTTTTTTTTTTTTTATTGGAGGGGGTTTAAAAAAAAAAAAAAGCCAACGGAAATTAAATGGGGCATCAAAACTGAAATGGGGTAAAGCAAAGGACTAAAGCAGCAAGTGGGCTTGCCAAGAGGGGTCCTGCTGCTTCCACTGAGCATGGCTGGCAGAAACTAAGCACCCAGCTGCACCCTATAAAAGCCCTTTCCTTTGGCTCCCTGTTTTACATCAGTCTGGCAAATCCTGTCTTGGCTGGGAAAGTACTTTTTTCCAACCTCAGTCTCTGGGATCTTGAATTTCTTTGAAGGGATCTGTTAAAATTAAGTAAGAAAAGCAAATCTTTTGCCAGGAGGCTTAAATTTAAGAGTTTGTACCTCCAGATGGAAGTGATTAGTTGTCCACAGACTGGAGGAGGCCAAATCCCACGGTGGGAATGCCCAGGACACTGCCAAGCAATGAGCCCATGGTGTGTTTAGAGAGGAGGGTTTGGAGAAAACACTTGCAGAAGGAGGGAGGCAGAGGGATTTGGTGAGGTATTCAGGCACCAAGTGGGATTTTCCAAAGCAGCAGCAGGTCCAATTCCCACTGCCTGAACTACACCAGGGTGTTTGTGAACATCCCAGGAGGGCACCTTGGGAAGTGTGACCCTACCCAGCCACCTTCTCAGGGTGGCAGCAGACACCTGTCTGAGGTGGGGAAGGTGGAAGCTGCAGCTCTTGGTGCAGGGCTGTGCCCTGAGGTACAGCAGAGCTGCAGGAAATGTGGGTTTGTTAACAGAGATGCCACAGGTCTGAGACAAAGTGTGGACAAAGGGTCTCTCACTTCTGTACTCCAAGCTGAGCCTGGGCACTTGAGGGAATTCATGGAATCTCAGGATGGTTTGAGTCAGAAGGGCCCCGAAGTTCATTCAGTTCCACCTCCCTGCCATTGGCAGGAACACCTTCCACTAGATAAGGTTGCTCCAAGACCTGTCCAGCCTGATGTTGAACACTTCCAGGGATTAGATCACACTTCTGTCCATCCCTAATGACAATCAATCAGCCAAGGGAAGCACAGTGTGATCCATTTTTAAGGCAAATCTATAAATCCAATCTCACTCAACTGCAATAAAGATCTTTTAACTCTCTACAGACATTGAGAGAAACTGGGGTGAGCTTACAAGTCCCCCAAGTATCACCTGGAAGAAGCAGTAGATAAAAGCTGGTCACAACTCTTCATTCCTCTGATGCTTTTTAATTAACAAAAAGCTCTTCAACTGAGGAATGGATGTTTTCAAACCTTGTACCTCCATCCTGAGTCACAAGCAGATCTTTAGGTGCAGTTTGCCTTGAGGACTCTGCTAAATCCTTTGCCCAGTTTGCACTGGAGCAAGAGCCACACATTTTCCACATTCCTCCACGAGACAGAGGGAAGTGGATTTGCAGAAAGGGCAAAGATACTCCTGCTGCACTCTAAGCACCCTGCCCAGCAGGACATTTGGGGTGTTTTCCTCCTATTTCTATGCTTTATTGCTGTCTTTAACCTGGCAGAATGACCCCTTTCTCCTCAGCACTCCCAGTGAGGAGGCTGAGTGCCCCAGCCATGGCTGTCCACACAAAATAACACAGAATATGTAAAATGAAAAAACCAAAAGGAACAAACTGGAAAATAAAACATAAATCAGGCCAGTAATTTGAAACAAAAAAAAAAAATCAGAAAGGAAATCATAATAATAAAATAATACTGATATAAAAAGTGACTCCTTCCAGAACATTCCCAGTCTGTTTACCTACCTTCCATGCTTCAACTGCTAACTTATAAGACTTTCTTACAAGAGAGCAAGAGGAACTGAGCTACGAGGCCAGACCAAGCTCCTGGTGGGTTTCTGCACATGACTGGCTTTTAAAATGCCACTCTGCCCATGACTAGTCCTCCCAAGTCCTCCCCCTGCCAGCAGAACCTCATCTATTGCAGAAATGGCAATTTTGGACCCCGATCTGTTCTCTTTTGCTGAGCTATCAGCACAGAGAGCAGGGAGCAGGGTGGCACATTCCCACTGATGGATCTCCTTCCCCTGTGTCTCTCTCCATCTGCCAGGATTGATGCAGCACCTTCTCCAGAACAGAGGTCACTGCTCCTCCCACACCCCAGAACCAACTCAAGTCCATCTCAAGGCATGGAGGGAAAGGCTGAGCCCTCTCCCATTGCTGCCATGATGCTGTTCCCTTCTTTTTTTTCTCCCCAGCAGAGGCTGGTCATATTAAAATCCACCTCTCCTACTCAGACCAGCCAAAGCCACCACAGCCAAGAAACCCACTGCAGAGAGGGTCTGACCTGACCTACCCTTCCATCCTGAACCTCATTCTGAAAGCCCCAGTGAGCAGAGCTCAGCTCCAGCTGGCCCTGGGGTCACTGCACTGCAGCTGCTGCGCGTGTCTCACTTGCTCACTCACCCTCTACTCCAGCACAGGGACCTACTGAGAGGCCCTGAGGTGAGGCCTCCTTTTGGGATGGTTTGCACTTTCTCTGCTCAAAAAGGCGGGGTGGGGTGGGGGTGTGATGTGGGAGAAGGCCCAGGTCCCACCCGGGCCCCCTCCCCGTCACTCTCATCGGCTGCAGCACTGGATGGAAACAGCCTCCCAGTGCTGGCTGACGCTGGAGACACACCTGGGGAGCTCATGGATTCCTTCACAATCCAGCCCAACCTGTGTGACCCTGGAGACGTGTGGACAGCACCGAGACCCGGGGAGCGGCTGCAGGAGGCCAAGAGCCACAGCCCAACCTGGGGGCTGTGAGTTCACATCTGTAACCAGCCCCTTCTCTGGACAGGGAGCCATGGCACAGGCAGGAGCTCCCAGCCAGGAGAGCACCACCTTTGTCTGCTGGCCTGTTTTCACCAGGCAGACAGCATTTTGGGATCCCTCCCCACCCTCCCACAGGCTCCAGGACATCCATGAGTGTGTGCAGAGCCACACACATGTGGGTGAGCCTGCAGCAACAGGGTGGACTGTATTTGTGAATCTGCTTGAGACCAGCCAGTTACTCACCTGAGCTGCATCTTTTACATGCTTTAAAGTTGACTGTCCAAGCCACAAGAATGACCCTTACTGACCTTGTACAAATATCATGTTTTTTAACCCTTTAGGTACCATAGACTTTGGATAAGTTTCATTCACTTCATGTACTGTGAGGAAGGGGGACAGGAAGGAGAGCAGAGCTAATGAGGGGGAACATTCTTTCTTAGGCAGGAACAGAGGGTGGGAAAGCCCCATTGTTCCCCTACACCTGCACATGCAGCCTCACAGCACCCACCCTGCCACCCCTGTCTGCTGCCCACACTTTTCACCCTGAAATTTCCAAGTAGGAGAGTTGCCAGGGAGCCTGGGAAGGTCATGGCTAATCAGAAAGGGCAAAGCAGCTTCTTCCAGCCATGAGAGTTCTGTTAAGTTTTACAATCTACGTCTCTGGTACTTGAAGAGTTAAAACCCAGCTACTTCAAGAAGAAAAAGATACTTTACCTTTAGTTTAATGGATTTTACTTTGGTTATGATGCTCAGGAGGAGCCACCCTGACAGGGAGGTGCAGGGAGGGGTGCAGTGCAGGGGGCTGCAACATGCGGGGAGAGGGGAGCAGCGAGCGGGCTGGGAGCGGGATTTGGCATTCCAGGGACAAGATGCCATCGTGGTGTGACATCACCCAGCAAGGGACAGACAGAGAGAGCAGGGACCTGGTTCATCAGGCTGCAGAACATGCAAGCAGGCAAGCAGAGAGCAGAAGAGAAAAGAAAGAAGAGGCATGGAGCGGGCCAAGGAGGAGCTGAACGGAAAAGGAGCTGCGGAGGGAAGACACAAAAGCCTGTCCCGAGCCAGAAGGTCTGTGAGCCGAAGGATGTCGCCCGGACCAGGGAGAATTGACTCGTTCCTCCAACAGCCAGCCAGGAAAAAGTGTTTCACCGTGTTACAGGACACTGACAGCTCCCAGCTGATGTTCTTAAGAGCGTTAAATTAATGGAACTCTCCCTATGAAAGCTGAGCTACAGAGAGAGAAACCCGGCCCTGTTCTGGGCAGGTGCCAAGTTAGAAAAAGCCCCAAAGCCTTCCCCTTTCCCAGATCCCCTTCTCCTCACCCTTTAGGGACAAATTTTCAGCGTCACTAAGCCCTACTGCCAGCAGCTCCCACACCCCTCTTCCAGCCTGTTTTATTGAACCAGAAAGAACAAATCCCACACCCTTTTTTCCTCCCGTCCCCACAGATGTCAAGGAGAGAAACCCCTTGGAAAACAGAAGCAGAGTGTAAGCTTAACACTTATTTTTCAGGTCTTTTCAGTTCATTTCCCCCATCCCACAGTGATGCTCCCTCTGACAGTACCACACTGGGATCAGAACCAGCAGATGTGCAGCAGAGTCAGGAAAGGATTTTCCTATGAAACGTAGAGAGAGTATGGAGAAAAAAAAGAGAAGGAAAAAAGGGGAAAAACATTTGAAGGAAAGAAGAAAACAAAAATCTTTGAATGGAGTGAAGGCCTGAGAAAGCCCCAATGAGGAATTCTGTCTGTGCAGAAACAGACTCCCCTTTCTTCCCACTCCTCAGGGGACAGAAAGAGAAGGAGAAAGGGAAAGAGAGAGACAGCAGGATGTGACAATTAAACAGCCCAGACCAGAGCCTGCTGCTCCCCCTTGTTAGGGACTCTGAGGGATGGGAGTGGGTGCTCTCCCTCCTCACACTGGTGACCAGAGCCATTTCTGAGTTAGTTCTGCTCCCGGCTACTCCAAACTGCAGCGGAGTGATTTAGTAGAGATGAGAGGAGACAGAAAACACAAAGAACAGCTGCCACAGCCACTCATGCAGTGAAAAAACACCTCATTTAAAAGCAAAGATCTGTGAAAAGCCCAGGTTGAAATATTGCCATCCAGGGTTATTGTCCCCGGGGCAACAGCGAAGGGAGACAATCCATTAAACTAAAACCAGCACGTTTTGGTTGCATACACTCCACCCTCGTGTCATCAATATCCCCCCTCACTGCTTCCACATGACTCCTTTCTCCCACTCTGCCATAGCCCAAACGGGACCATTCCCAGCCCTCGCTGGGCCAACAGATCTTCCTCCCCACAGCTATGGAGTTGCTCATGGAAAAGAGCACAAAGACTGCTTCCCCAAAGGGTGGTGAAAATGTTGCACTTGGGAATATCACCTCCCTTTCTCCTCTCCCTCCCCACCATCTCCCTGCTCCATTGCCTTGCCCCCCTTCCCGATGGCTGCTGCTCGGTCTGTGTGGGGAGGGGTTGGTGGGTCCCATCCTCCCGGAGCATGCTCAGCACCACGAGCCCCCTCACTGTTCCCACCCCTCATGGATGGTGCTACCTGGCCCCCCCTCCACTCCCCAAAAACCCCCAGCTCCTCTCCTTGCTCACATCTCAGCTACGTGGACCAGCAAAGCCAGAAAGAAGGGAGAGCAGGCCCCAAAGAGTGTTGTCCCCCTCATCCCTGGAGCAAAACCGCAGCACCGCCAACATCCCCCCCTCCAGCTCCAAACCCCTGTGCCCACCATCTCTGGCTCCCTGACTGTCGTCCCCTCAGAGAAGGGTGGGAAAAGGAGAGACACCTACTAGACTGCAAGGTGCGCTCTCGGACCTCCGGGGTGAAGGCCCCCAGGCCCAGAGCCGAGCGGGCGGCCAGCCGGAAGACATACTCAGTGTTGGGCTTCAGGCCTTCCACAGTGAAGGAGGTCGTTGGCTCGAAGTTCTTCAGCACCTGAGGTGGGCAAGGTGGGAAGAGAAAAAAAGTAAAACCAAACAAAAAGGAGCAGAGGTGAACCCTGCCCAGAAACGCCTGCCCTGCTCCCCTCTCGCTGGGAATGGTGGGACTGGGATGCTTCTCGGCCACAGCTTTGCTCCTCTCTGGACTCACCTCCTTGCTGTGGTCTCCTTCCTTATAGAGGAGCTCGTACTTCACTATGATCTCCTGGCGTGGAGGGCTCCACGTCAGTACGATGCTCGTCTCGGTCTTGGCATCTGCTCGGAAGTTCATTGGCTGCCCAGGAACTGGCACGGAGAAGAGGCCGATGGGGCCAAGG
Organism: Pachyramphus minor; assembly: GCA_013397135.1. Classification (NCBI taxonomy): domain Eukaryota; kingdom Metazoa; phylum Chordata; class Aves; order Passeriformes; family Tyrannidae; genus Pachyramphus; species Pachyramphus minor. The sequence continues at coordinate 290,212 of VYXB01008776.1, forward strand.
AGGCAAGACAAGAAACAGGAGAAAACACATTAGCTTGGCTAATTAGAAGGCTCCTGTCCTCTTTTCTTCAAAGCCTGTGTGGGAAGAGCACGTCAGCAGCAAAATGCCACACTGCAGTGTGGGCAGGTCCTGCCTCTAAAGCAGTGGAGTTAAATCCCACTGCAGGACTTCAGCATGTGCAGAGCTGCTGGAGGTGAAGTGTCCCACTGGATCATACTCCTCTTTCTCATGGTGCAGAACACAGCCCTTAACTCCTGGTATTACAAGATTACGGAAGCAGAAAGCCCATGAGGCTGCAGGGTTTCCTAACCAGCATCCCATGCCATGGGCACTGAAAAGAATGTTGGGTGACAGCCTCTGATAAAACACCTCGTGTTTGCAGCTCAGCACTTCTGCTGTGACAATTAGGGTTTTGTTTTGCTCCTCTTGCAGAAAAGAGAAAAAAAAGGCCCATTTCCCACTCATCTCTGACAAAGCAGTTTCTGGGTACTTCAGGGAGAGTCAAGTGTCACCACTGCCTGGACAGTGAGTGGATTAAGGTCTATTTAAGACATTTAGAGTTATAAAAAGGCTTTGGTTGGAAGGGATCTTCCAGTTTCACCCCCTGCCATGGGCAGGGACACCTTCCGCTAGCCCAGGTTGCTCCAAGCCCCATCCAACCTGGCCTTGGACACTTCCAGGGATCCAGGGGCAGCCACAGCTTCCCTGGGCAACCTGTGTCAGGGCCTCCCCACCCTCACAGCCAAAGAATTTCTTCCCAACATCTAATCTAAACCTCTAAATCCAACCAACACCTCTCCTTCCTGCATCCCAGGGCAGTGACCCAGGCGCTCACCTCCCTGCTGCGTCTTAACCTGGATGGGGTCGGAGAGGGGCCCATCTCCCACGGAGGTGAAGGCCAGGACCCGCACGGTGTAGGTCTCATCCTCGAGCAGGCTGCCCACCGTGGTCAGCAGGCTGTCGTCCACGTTGTGCTTCTGCCAGTTGCTGACGGGCTGGTCGGGCTCCATGGTGTAATACACGCGGTAGCCACGGATCTGCCCGTTGGGCTCCACCGGCTCCTCCCACTGGATGATCATGGTGGTGCTGCTCAGCATCCGGCCCTGCACGTTCCGGGGGGCACTGGCTGGAGCTTGTTCCCCGGTGCGAGTGACCACCGACTCGCTGGGAGGCCCCTGCCCGATGCTGTTGACTGCAGAGACCCAGATCTCGTACTCGGAGTTGGGGCTGAGCCCCCCGATGCTGTAGCGCGTGGTGGTGATGTCCTCCTTGATCTGGTACGGTCCATCCTGGCTTTTAGACTTGTATTCGATGACATAGTAGGACACGGGGTCTGGGTTTCCAGAGTCCCAAGTGATGGTGATACTTGTTGCTGTTGTCTCTGTCACCACGGGCGTCCCAGGAGCCTTGGGAAGTGCTGAGAATCAGGAAGAACAGGCATTTAAAAAAAAACCACAAATGCTGAAATGGTGCCTAATTGGGCTGGTTAGGGCTGCGGGAGCCGGAGGCACAGCACCAATCACGGCAGCTCGGGAAAGTGCTGCTGGAATATTATGAACCTAGTTATACACTCTATTATCCTCCTTAAACTGCTCCATCAAAGGGAAGGCGCTCAGCTGAACATCTGGAATCATTAGCTCAGACTTCAGCTGCACATCCGCCGGCTCACATGGCAGGGAGGGGAAGCAGCTTCGCAGGAGCTCCTTCCCAGCACACACTCAGATGTTCCGAATGGCTCTGGCACTGCTGAACCTCCCCCTCTTCAGCAGGAGGCCATGGCACAGTGTGGGCTGAGCTCCTCAGAACAAAACCCCATAAATTCTGGGAGTGCTTCCTCTGAAGCCACAAAGGTGTGTTAATACTCATCTCCCTGACTCCCCTTGGAGCCCGATGACTCCCCTTGGAGCTTACTGGGGAATGCACGATGCCCAACACCTTTAACAGCAAGTGTTAAGTTTTCTCAAGCTTTACCTATTCTCAAGCTTTATGTGTTGTCCTCACTACACTCTTTAGACCCTTTCCAACCTTATCTTATCACAGAATCCCGGACTGGTTTGCGTTGGAAGGGACCTTAAAGCCCATCCATTTGCACCCCCTGCCATGGGCAAGGACACCTTCCACTAGACAAGGTTGCTCCAAGCCCTGTCCAACCTGGCTTCGAAGTCAGTCTTCTCTAGACCAATAAAACTCTCACTTCTTTCATTTTCTGCCTTGGAGAACTGCAAATGCTCACACACAGCAACGTAAGGAAGAACAGGATGCAAATAAAATGACAAAAGGCAGAAGGTACCAGCAGGGTAAGATTCTCCATCTGAGGAGACGGGAGAGTTGGAAGCAGAAGCAATCTACCCTTCACAGCAGCTTTTTAAATTGAGAGGATAAGACAGGGAAAGAGTGGAAGCAAGGAAACACTCAGGAAAATAAAGAGGACCTGAGTCCAGCCCCAGGCATCCTTCTGCTGGCATGAGAGCCCACTCCCTGTGCAGAAGCTCAGGACGAGGTGTCATGCCAAGATTCATTATTCCCTACTCATCTCTCCTGTCAGACCTTCCTCAGGCAGATCACTGATACAATGCGATAGTTCTTCCTTATCCCTCCCCTTTTCCGATGTGTTTCTCCTCTCGTCCCCCACCCGTCGCATCCTTTCCCACCCCGTCTCTCCCAGATCCCTCGTGGGCAACACCAGCACTCGGAGCAGACACCAGCTCACACAGAGCTCTACACTCACCCAACCTCAGGGGCTTCCTGCTTGGGTTTAATACTCCCCTGCTGAGGACAGAATAGATTGAAGATGGCACCCGTGCTCCTCTTGGGAATCACTAGCTGGAAGCTGGGGTTATTCCCCGTCTTGTTGAGGCAACAACGGCCACTAAGATGCTGGAACTAAGCTCTACTGCAAGGGTTCACATGCCAGAGATCCTCAGGGCCTTGGCTGAATCTCTAACCTTGGAACAGGATGGCATGCAGGCTCCAAGCCACCCAAGGCTCCTTGCAAAGTGCCCAGTCAGCCTCATATTCCAGAACAGACACAAGCATGCAGGAATTGGAGCCACACTTTTCTTCACAACAAACATCTCAGGTGTCCTAAAGCGAGGGAAGGTCTCAAGCCACTAGCTTCCCTTTCACTGTGGGTTTCCTTGTGTGTGGGATCTCTGAGGACACATGCACAGATCGCAGCACATGGCACTGGGGGTGCACTCCCTGCCCATGCTCACGGACCTCCACATGTACACACAGTCTGGTAGCAAAACATGGACTTATGCACGTGCAGCCAGGCACCCACATGCCCACCATGCAGCCATCTCCCACACCTTGGACATGCAGAACTGTGTCCTTTTCCATGCACACATAAACCCACTCGTGCACAAGCACCTTTGTACGTGCAGAACTGTGTCCCTCTCCATGCACACACACCCCCACTCATGCACGAGCACCTGAACATGCAGGACTGTGTCCCTCTCCATCTCCCAGTCGTGCACAAGCACCTGGGCCATGCAGGACTGTGTCCCTCTCCATGCACACACACCCCTGGCCATGCAGGACTGTTCCCCCACACTCCTCACGTGCACCTCGGGCAGTCCAAGCTCTCCCCATGCAGACACACGACGACACAGGGCCCGACATTCCCACTCACGCCCGGTGCCACATCCCACAAACGCTCCCATGCACAAGCACGGCCCGTGCCCAGGTGTGCTCTGCCCACATGCTCACACCCTCTGCCACGTGCCCTGCCCACGCCCCCACCCAGGTGCCCACTCCCACACGTGCAGCCGGGCCCCGCGCTCGCTCTGGCCGTGCTCACGCTCCCTTACATTTCACCGTGATCTGGGCAACGGCTTCTATGACTCCCAGACTGGACATGGCCACACACGTGTAGTTGGCGGAGTCCTTGACATCCGTGAGCTCCAGGACATTCCTGCCCACGGGCATGTCATCCTCAGGCGTCAGGTCCTCCGCTCCCTGCATCCACTTGACGTAGGGCATGGGCGAACCCACGGCCACGCACGTGATGTTGACGTTGCCCCCGGGCATGATTTCATGGCTGACAGGTAAGATGGAGAAGCGAGGGGCCACACGGCGAACTGTGGACGAGACGCACAGAGGTAACAAAAAAAAAACCAAAAAAAAAACCAACGAAAAACCAAAACAAAAAACAAAAAACAAAAAACAAAAAAAACAAAAGAGAAAAGAGAAAGAAAGGAAAGAAAAAGAAGGGAGAAAAAAGAAAAAAGAGCAAAAGGTAATTTAAATATAGATGGGGTTTGTCATCGTTTATTTTCTTCCTTCATTAAAAACAAAACAAAAAAACGAAGAAATGAAAAAATCGAAAACCGAAAACCAAAAGAACTAAACTTCAAATAAATTTGTACTTCACAAACAATATATAGAATATAGACATAAAAGCGATATTTCATAGCAACAGGGTTCCATTGATCAAGATTAGACCCATCACAGCACAGATAAATACACAAAAATTTATTAGCAATTTCTCATCTTTACTGGAAAGAGCTGGCATGGCGAGCGTCCAAAAATCTCCTCCGTGGCCGCCAGGGCCCCCAGCTCCCCGCTCCACACCCCGGGAACCTGCTCCTCCCCTTTCCCAGTGGAGTCTGATCCCGGATCACCTTCTCCCAAAGGGAACAGCCCGTCCACCACCACGGCCCAGCATGGTCCAGGTGCCCCCTCCGTCTCCGGAGAGGGGCCCTCTCCCACCCAGGGATGCTGCAGAGGTGGGGTGGGGGCGAGGAGAAGGTTGGGATGGAGATGGAAACTTCTCAACGTTTTGCCTTGTTGGACCCAGAGAATTCAACAAAGAGAGAAGTGTCACAGCCCCAAATTCCAGACACACCACTTGAGAAGTAAAAGGCAGAATGGTAAACGAGGGAGGAGAGGGAGTCCCCGGAGTGGGACAGAATTTAGTTGGTGCCTGCGTGTGAGAAGCGTCCAGGGGAACACAGTCCCCCTGGAGCGAGAGAGAGTGTGGAAAAGATGAGAAACTCTAATGAAATTTTTGTGGTTTTCGGGTATAGAAACCCTAACGAAGCCTCTTTAAGATCTGACACGGTTCCATCGATAGATGCAGCTCTCAGAGTCACAAACATCATGCAAAATAGGTAAAAAAGAGAGACAGAGAGAGAGAGAAAGAGAGAAGGAGAGAGGAAAATGCAGAGAAATATAATTTCTGGGCGGCTAGCAAATGCCCACATGGATACTGGATAGAGAGTGAGCGACAGAGAAAAGAAGGAAGACCAGGAGAAGGAGAACAAGAGGGAAAGGGAGAAAGAAGAGAGAGAGAGAGGGAGGGGAGGGGGGAAACCCACTTTAATGCTGCATACTTTTTCTAGCTGATGTGACCCAATGTGGTGGCTCACATTGTCACATCTCAGCCCTGGCGGAATAATAAATAGAATAGAATTAATAAGAAAAACAAGGTAATGAAACTTTTAACGTTGAGAAAACAGTGACATGTTCTGTGCATCTCCTTAGCAGAGAGGTGGATGCAGCTTCCAGACCTTACACAGGAAGAACATGGACGCAAAGAGGGAGGCTGTGGTTTCCTTGGCTCCATTTTCTGAACTACCTGGGCTGGCTGCAGGAACAGTGGGTGCCCTTCCTTAGGGGGAAAAGCAGGAGAATGGACAAAGGAGAACATGTCTGGATCAGAGAGGCCCTGGGGAGGGAGCTGAGGGCAGGGTCTCATCCCACAAGCAAAGACAAAAGGATATGGACCTGGGAAAATTGCAGGAACAGCAGCAGCCGGAGGGGAATGGGAGTGCAGGATTCCTCCAGCTTCAGGGACAGCCATGCAGGAACTCCCTCAGGAAGGGTGGGAGAGGGGGCAGGAGAGTTTGGAGTGCTGGGGGTCTGAAAACCACCTGTCCCTGCTGTTCTGTTCCCAGGTAACTTTGGAACAACCTCTCTAGGGCTCAGGGGCCATTGCCTCATGCAAAAGCAAAGCAAAGGACAGCAGAGCTGAGCCTGCCCCTGCTCCTCCAGAGTCCCAGTGCCTTCAGATGTCCCCTGGAACTGATGTCTTGGGGTTTTCTAGTATTTATCTTCCTTCCCTGGCTGTTACTCAGCTTTAGGGATCTTTTCCAATGGGAAGGGTGCTGCCAGAAGAGGTAGTGGCTGTTTGCCATTTAGGGGGCTTTGGTAAACAAAAGCCAACTACAGCCCTTGCATTGTCCTGCAAGGTGACAAGGGACATCTTCACAGCAAGGTCTGGTCTCCTCATTGGGCTGTCAGACTCTTTTCTGCAGGTACCAGTAGCCAGGAACCAGTACTGGGAGGCAAGGAAGAGAAGAATTCCAGCACTAGAAGCTCAGGAATGGCAGAAGGAGGAGAATTCCTGCATGCATGGATTTGCAGGGAGAACGGGTGGCATGCCCTCAGCTGGGGAAAGAATTGGAATGTGGAGGGAGACACTGCAAACTCACCTGGCCACTGACACTAGAAGGGGACTTTCTACCTGGAGAAAGGTGTAAGGAGGGTTTTTGTACCACCTCAGGGACCAGCACTGTCTCAAAGGATCAGGCAACATGCTCCTTCCTCCTTCCTGTGACTGTGGAGGACTTTCAGCCCTAAAAATGAGGGTACTTCCCTGTTTCCTACTCCATCCTTCTTCCCAAGCCTTCTGGAGGTACCACAATTCAGAAAATGGAGCCAGGTGAAAACCACACCTGTCACAGTCTGAGACAAGATGGAGAGAACTTGGAAAGAAACAAGTGGGGTCAACATGCAGACAAATCTGGGGTGGGGATGACTCTTTAGAGGAGGGGCTGGCATGTAACCTTCTGGAGAGGGGAGGCAAGGTGGGAAAGGTGAGGAGGAATGGGGAGACATATCCGGACAAGATCCGGTCAGCAAACAGCATCAACAGCAACAAACAACGGCAGGTGGGATGCAAACACTGAGTTGTCATGGGAACAGAACAAGACAATTAATTCAAACCGAAGCTAATCGCAAAGAAATAAAACCAAACTGAAAGAGAAAGGAAAAAAAAAAAGAAAAAAGAAAAGAAAAAGGAAGAACAAACCAGAATTTAATAACCGAAAAGCATTATCTGATGTAGGGCGGAGTGCTGAGAATCGGAGTCTGAAGGGAACAGACTGTTACTGGCTGCGGTTTTGGGCAGGGAAGAAGAGATCCACTCACAAAACACAAGCTCCCAAAGAACTGCAGAGTAAACCCTCCCCTCCTCCTCACAGCTCCCAGGGGTGCAGGTCAGCTCCATGGGGTCACAGGGCACTTTCAGGCTGGTTTAATTTGGATTAGGGCTGATGTGAGCCCAAAACAGGCAGCAGCACTTCCGTGGTGCATCCTGGTTTAAAAAAAGCTACACACTCCTGTGTGTGCACAAGTCTTACCAACATCCACACACGGGTCTAGGATGGGAAAATAACTCCAATTAAATGCTGGAGACCTCAGAGAGTCCCTGGATACATCCCTGCCACAGCTAAGGGCTGTGACAACCACGACAGTTACAGGGTTCATCTCTGGCTACCCACCACCATGCTCCTGCTTATTTTAATTGCTGCACCACTCGGATTTGGCTGTTGACATGGAATTTTGCCAAGGTGAGAATCTCTGGGTCAGCCTTTAGGACAAAGCCCAGGAGGAAGAGAGCAGTGCTGGGAAGGAAGCTGGAAGTGCAATCAGAGATGGAATCAAGACCAATTTCAGCTCTGGGTCCTGTTGGGTGTCACACACAGCAGCTGAAAGGGGGAAATTTTACAGGTACAAGACATGGTGAAAGAGATTCCTTTCCATTTTGCTTTCCAACACTTTCAAAGAACTGCCCTCTCTGGAAATGAAACACTGGGATAGGGCAGTAGTTTTGCTTTACAGACACTTCTCTAACACTTCTCCCAGTTCCTGGTACAAGAAGGACCTTCCCTGAGTTCCAGGGATGTTTGGTTTCCAGGATGCTTTGTCAGACCTGGGTTACGAAGCCGACCTCGCATGCGTACACGGATTTCATGCTCCATGTGCAGCAGCTCCCAACGGACACACACACAAGCAGGCACACACAAACAGACATTTTCCATGGCCAAAAAACTCCCAGGAGCTTTTTTCAAACAAGGATACAGCTCATTACTGATAGAACCAGATTTCAAGACAGGAGCTGGACGTTTGGGATGCATGTTGAATTATTTCAACGCAGAGAAGCCATTTCTGAGGCACAGTCTCCACAGGGAGATTTCTGAAGTGCAGTTAGTTATGAGTCTGTTTAATTGTCTATTGGATAAGCATTTCACACTGCAAATCTGCACCCCAAATTGGGCTTTTTTAAGAAACAGAACAGATCCATAACTTTTCACACCCTTGGAAAGCCAATTGGTTTTGTTGCTGCTCACGGAGGCAGAGGTTAACCCAGTTTGTGTTGTGTGAGTGGCATTTTTGGCTTTTTTTGGTCCCAATCAGCATGGCTAAGGTTCCCCACCACCACCACTTTGTTAAGAAGAGGTCCACAAGGTGAGAGGTGTTTTTGCAAGGGACAGATTTACAGACCTGGTCGGAAGAGACACTGTGAGATCCAGGGTTGACATTTGCAACACCAGAATCCATCCTTAAAATGCGTTCCCAGGACGCTGCTAGTGAGAGAAATCTGAGGACCAACCAACCAGTTTGTGCTGAGGAAATCCACCAGTTGAACTTTTTAAGCCCCTTCCATATTCCCTCAGGGAAGCAGCAATGTTGGAGGAGGAGCGAGGTGGGGAAAGGAGAATGTTCTGGACAAGAACCCGTCACTTCAAACCCCGATTCACATTAAACCAACTCAAAGTGAAACACATCTCATACCTTAAAGAAGAAATTAATTGGGAAAAGGAAACGAAAGAAAGTGAAGTGACTGGTTGAAAGCACCAAACAAAACCAAATGGTATTGAACATTTTGACACTCAGCAAGCTGCTGCTCCAAATGAGGTGAGAAGGCGGACATTATTGGCCATTTTGGTGAGACAGGAGTCATTCCGTCTTGCTCCAAAATGAGGAGGGGGTAGGGAAAGGGTGCCAAAATAATGTGCAGCCTCTACATTATTAGTGAAGCTTAGATTACACCTGTCCTCCCCTCCCAAAAGGTGGTGTGTCCCTGCCCCTGCGTGTCCGTGCAGCCGCCTCTGCCTCCTCCCTCTCCCATTCCAATTCCAGGTTCATTCCTCTGGGGCCAAACGCTGTTGGGTTTGGATTTCCGACCTCCGTCCCTCCACAGGACGAGATACTTCCCTCCTCATGCCCATCTCCTTCCTCATTTCCTTCACAGTAAATAAAAATAAATAAGTAAATAGGTAGATAAATAAAGAATGAGCCCAAGGCTTGGATTTGGTCTGGAGGAAATCCATTACCTTCCCAATAATTGTTACTTTTCACTTAAAAAACCACATTAGCTGAGTGACAGGCTGGCTGAACATCTCTGGTCTTTTGTAATGCTTTTTTTTTTTTTTTCCCTGTTGTTTTTTACAGGATTAGACAGAAAATCATCAAAATCCAATTGTTTTTCAAGCAGCTCTGCAATTTTAAACACAGACTTGACTATTTTAGTTTTTGTTATTTTAATTTGACAAGGTGTAATCTAATTTTTCCCCTAAAACAAAGAGAACAGCGATGCAAAAGGTGTAAGAGACACAGGCAGGCAGAGATTTCAAGATCAGTACAGCACAGTGTTCCTGCAAAGTGCCCTCTATAGAGAGATAGTCATGTATATACATAGATATATACACAGTTTTGAATTTTTTTGGTTGTTTTTTTTTTTGGGGGGGGGTGGCTTTTTGTATCCATTTCCTGATACCCTTGAGAAATCCTTCTGCAGAAACACAGAGAAGTTTTTGTTTGCTTTGTTTGGTTTGGAACTAGAATTTCAGAGCTGAGGACACCCCAAACACGGACAGGGCACTCCCCCACCCATGGAAATGCTAAAATAACCCTGAAAAACTACCCCAGAACTCTCCATCCCTAAACTCCAGCACCTGGAAACTGGGCACTGCAGAGGCAGCTGCACAACCCAGTGGTGGGTCTGCCTCCCTCCTTTTCCATTCAAGAATTTATCAATCTAATCTATAAAGGTCTTAAAATTCCTGCAGTTTAAACACCAATGATTGTTTTGCCCTCATGGCTATTTGTTAGATCTCTAGTGCAAGTGGAATTATTTCCTTCAACCTCTAAATGGCATTGAAAGGGAAAAGCTCAGCAATAGTTCCACTTGGAACCAAGCAGCAGCTCTGGTTTGACGGTCAAATTACACATGAGCCAAACTTAACCCAGGCTAGAGCCTAAATTATTGCTTAAATTAGTCACATTTTAATCTATATTGAAGTTTATTTCCTGAGGTGCTCAGCACACTATTCCTGCATTTTCTATGGAGTTTATTTTGATTGATTTCTACCTTGTTCTGCTCGTATGTGTTTAGCCCTGGCCTGGTTTCATCTTTGGCCTCTCAGTGAGTTGAGGTTTTCCTGAGAGCCTTGAGAATTATTGGGAATGTTCTCAGCAAGACCTGGACTGCAGAACCTGACTTGGGGTGACTAAGCACTGAGCTGCCTCTGACAAGCAGCAAAGGCAGGGCCTGAGCAGGCACAGCAGCAAGGGGCTGGTTTAAATTCCTGCTGAGCCATTTACAGCTCCCTGGGCTGGAAAAGAGCAGAGCCACAAGAAGCTTGAGTAGAGAGGAAAAAGGATTATCCCTGCAGCATCCCAACTGCTGCCTTTTGTACCTCCTGACAGGGCCCCACTGCATGAAAAAGCGAAAAATTTTTAATTTTGGTAAATTCAGCCATGACAACATGTCCTGTACCAGCAGCAGCAGCAGCTCTGCATAGTCAGAGGATGCCAAAGCACAGCCCACATGGCTCATTCCTCCTTCCCTTTGGGATATGGAGGAGCACAGGGACACGTGGTCCTTACACACAGTGCTCCTTCCCCAGCCAAGCAGCTGCATGTTGGGATCAAAACAGAGCAATTGAGGTGGCTTTCCAAATTAAGAGGAGATCTGCAAATGTCTCTGTTTCCAGGGGGCAAAACATCTGTGGCCACAGGTCCTGGATGAGCAGACACTTGTCCTTGCTGGGATAACTGAGCTCCACATGTGGGGACTCCCTGAGGCTCAGGCAAAAACACCATCAGGTATTTTGTGGTACCACAGAGTGGTTTGGGTTGGAAGGGACCGTAAAGATCATCCAGTTCCACCTCCCTGCCATGGGCAGGGACACCTTCCACCAGACCAGGTGGCTCTAAGCCCTGTCCAGCCTGGCCTTGGACTCTTCCAGGGATGGGGCAGCCATGACTGTGCAAGGAGAGGCAGGAGCTTCTCAAGCACCACCACGGACAGACAGCTCTTGAGTGACAGGATTTCAAATCCATCCCTTCCTGCAATCACTATGGGCCACAGGTTAGATGGCATTTGTGTCCCTAAGGATACAGAGAAGCATCTGAGGAGACTTTTGAAAGCCAGGCAAGTTGTGTGGCTCCCATAAAATCAGCATTCCCACCTGAGGGTGTGCTGACTTGCACTAAAACTGTGTCCTTCTTTTCACTGCCTACAGGTGAAACCTGGACAACTGGCTCAGCCTAGAAACTTCCATGCACCCTGGGCTGGTGGCAGAATTCACCTCACCTGCTTCTGACCTGCTTTTGTGGGTCTCCAGAAAGACACTTCTACCTTTGACCTTGGACATTCCCTGTTGGAAGACTCTCTGTTATTTTGGACCATGGCATGATCTGACCCATAATAAAACACAAGGCAAATCCTTAACCAATAATTTCAAGACCATGCCCATGGTTTGGGTTGGAAGGGACCTTAAAGATCATCTTGTTGCAAGCCCCTGCCACGGGTAGGGGCACCTTCCACTAGACCAGGTTGCTCAAATACTATAACTTTAGCAAACCACAAGCTCTTGTAGCCAGGTATCAAGTCTCTGTTTCCTCACCCAGTGTCATTCCAGCCTATCATGACTACATCCCATTTAGCTCAAGTTTATTGTTGTTGATATTATTATTATTTTTATTGGCTTTTAAGGAAGAATTTGATCTTCAAACCTTCTCAGATCACAAGAGATTCTACCAGCAGCAGTGCAGTTTGGCCATGTTAGAAATACTTTAGGAAAGAGAAAATAAACAAATAAAAAACAATGGTGTATAAATCCCTTTTTAATTGCACCTAAATCCTGAAACTTAAACTCCTAGTCATGAAGGAAAATCCCGTAATTAGGAGTGATTATCACCTTTTAGTCCTAGGCAGGAGGGAGGTGGGATGGGAAAACCTCATTTCAAATGCTATTCCTTTTCTCTTTTTTTTTTTTTTTNGGATTTTATTTAAAGTGACTCATATCTCATATCTGGGTTGTGTGTGGTGCTCTGTGTTTTTTCTTCTTTTTTTTTTTTTCCTTTAAATAGAGTCTTGGGGCTGGGGGCTGTTTTCTGGCTATTGTTGGCATCCAAGTGAGAAGAGCCACAGCTGGTCTCTTCCCAAAGACATTCCCAAGAGCGCAGCATTTCGGAGTGGAACCCTCGTACCTATGGGGAGGGGGGAGAGACTTGAAAGGGGGAGGGGAGAATACCAGCACTGAGGGTCCAAGCACTGAAATCTCAGCATTTTAAGAAAAAAGAGAAGGACAGACAGAGAGAAAGAGAGAGATAGAGCAAGAGAGAGACAGATACTGTGTCAATACTGCACTGGATTTCTCAAAAATCACACAGCTTTAATACCTGTGCCCTAGGAAAGCCACTCCTTTGGTAGCTGGTTGAGGTGAGGACTGATGGGCAGAGGGAAAGGCATATCCAGGGAAAGGGCTGGCATTCAGTTCTGCACAGGGAAAGCACCAAGCACCACGGGCACCACTGACACACTGCAAACCCCCTGTTCACTCTCCCATGTGGCCCAGGACGCACACATGGGAGGCAACAGGGGCTTCGTGGGGATAAACAGGGAGATGAGAAGAGGGAAAAGAGGCATTTTCAGCTCCAATGTCGCTGGTCAGATTCCTGGTTGCTGTCTGCAGTAGCTGCAGCTTCCACATGTGCCCCAGCAGCCCATTCCAGTGGCTGCCACAGCTGCAGTTCTCTTCCCACGCTCCTTTGGGAAGGAGGGCTCTACCTTTGCTGCACCTGGCTGGGGTTCAAGGTGCCTTTACCAGGCAGTAATGGATAAATGACAGGGAAGGGAGCGGGGAAATATGGAGAGGCAGAGCCAGGAGGCAGCTGCCTGGCTGCCCTTCCCTGCCAGGATGAGGTGTCACCCTCCTCCAGGAATTCTGCCAGGCTGTGCCGAGGAGCCTGGTCATGGGGCTCTCCATGCACACATGGGTGCTCCAGGAGAGACAACGCTGTGGGGTTTGGGAACAGCAGGAAGCTTTCTGTCTGTGCCCATGCTGGGCTGAGAGCAGGTGAGCTCCTCGTGTTACTGGAGGGAAATGGGCAATTCCCAGTGAGGGAGCTCTGCGTTGCTGGGGAAGCCCTTCAGAACACAGATCAGGGTTTAGGTTTGTGTGCAGGATGTGGAACAAGAGCCACACCTCAAGAGATACACAAGTAATAACGTGACCCAGGGGCTGCCCTAACTCTTGGAACGACCTCCCTGGGTTCTCACCATCTTTTCCACTTCCCAGATCCCTCCCTCCCCCCAAAACAAAGGCTTGTCCCAAATAGCAGGGCTTCCATGGACAGGCGTTAGAGCTGTGTGACTCCTTTCCTCCTGGAGGGATTGAGGAGTTCAGTTACCACCGGGTGGGCAGGAACACTGGCTTCTCACAATGCGTTTGGAATAAACTACAGCACAGCATAACCAATCAAAACAGAAACAGGAAATCAAGAGAAAGCAAAAAACCCAAGAGAACCAAAAAAATTTGGAAAGTAACAGTAAATTCACTTCAAAGGAACCAGAATTGTATAACAGAAAGAAACCAAAAACTATACATATTTATATCTCGAAAAAAGAATTCAGAATTAATTTAAAAAGTGGCATGCAAAGAAGATTTGTTACATTCTCCTATCATGCATCAGGCCCAATGTCCAAACGGCAAGGTAACCATGACGACAAAAAAGTGCAAGAACTCAGCAACATTACCAAAGGATGCATAGAGAGGCCCACAATGCAACTCAACTCATCTCCGCGAGACCCGAGAACGCGCGGGTCTCGCTCATCTTAAAGATTTCTTGCTTTTTCTCTTTTCTTTTTTTTTTTTTTTTTAAATTTTTTAAATTTTTTTTTAAATTTTTTTTTTTCTCTCTCTAATGTAAAAATGTGGGTAAAGAAAGTAAAAAAGAAAAAAACCACACCAACCTTCTCGTAGCTCTGAGGGATGTTAAGGGGGTTTGATGCGGAACACAATGACATGAGGAGAAGAGAAAAATAGGGGAAACACAGAGAGAGTAAAAAAAGGCCTTCTCAAGGCTGTCAGCTGCAAATTGATTGATTTTTTTTTTTCTCTTAACCAAAATAAAAGGAAAGGAAAAAAAAATGAAGATAGTAACAACCCTCTTTCCTGCCTTCCTAATGCTCCCCCTCCCAGCCCATCGGGTACCTTTAAGACCAACCAAGCTCTGTGTGGAGGTCAGGCTGGGAGCAATCCTAGCTCAGAATCAGCCCCCACAGAGGTGCTGACCCCAGGAAGGATTTTCCCTTCTTTAAGTCCTTCTGCTCCTTAGAGAAGGGGGAGTGGAACCTGTGCCAGGCAGGAGACCTGACACAGAGGAGCCCCCAGGCTGGAATTCCTCTCCCCCCTCAGCCCATGCTCCCACCAGCCCCACACCCAGCCCTGCTCACACTGACTCCACCATGGGACTGAATAAGGAAAAAAGAAATAATTAGAAGAAGGAAAAGAAAAGCAAAACCAAACCAAACCATTTCCTTGCAATGTTCAAACTTACAACTCCTATCCCAGGTGGTCTATAGAGACAAGCATGTTATGGGAGAAACAAGTCAATTGGAAACACAGGAGTGTTCGAGACTCTTTTAAAACAAAAAACGGGAAGAAAAATGTGCATGAACTCTCCCTCCCACCAAAGCAAATCCATTTCAGAAATTTGTTACCTTTCCACGATATTAACACACAAGAAACAAGGAATTAAACAGCATGAAAAACACCCAAACCACAGGCCGAGCTGGTACCCGCTGTTTTCTGCACTCTCTCAGCTGGTTAGTGCTGGTTTCAGGCAGGCCCAGGTACAGACAGGCTAACTGGGATAGAAAGAGGGCTATACCTGGAGCCCACTCATCCAGGTGTGGAGACAACACCGTGTTACAACCTTTGTCTCCTGGGCAGTTTCCGAGTGGCCAGAAAAGTAGAGGAAATTTATAACTAAAAGAATAATAAAAAATCCCCACTTTTTTCCTGTTTCTTTTCTTTTTTTCTTTTTTATTTTTTTTTAAAAGAACCTAAACCATTCCAGCTAAGCTGTCTGCAAAGGATCCAGCCCTGAATTAGAATCGAATCCAGATTTACGTTCCCAAAATTTCAGGGCCCAGGCGACGGGGCAAATTTCAAACGCAATTTTCCAGCTGGCCACAAAAGGCTATTTAAAAATTTAGTTTGGAAACATTAAATTATTAAAAGCCTTCTCTCCATGTGCATGTGATTTAGTGAGCGTGAGACACGAGAGAGAGAGAAAGAGAGAGAGAAAGGAGTGCACACAGGAGCATGGCTCTGCATTGGGCTGCAGAGTAACGTGAGTGTAGGTGGGAGGCGCTTCCTCTGTCGATGGGATGGAAATGGGAACAGTTTGCTGGGATGTAACTTTTCTTTTTTCCTCCCAATGGTTGTTTTTTATTGCCTTTTTTCGTTTGTTTTGTTTGTTTTTCCAAAAAAAGTGAGAAGGACCAGCCCTGCTCTCTCATTACCAAAAGGGATTTTGCTGTGGAAAGATGTTAAACCAAAGCTACACACAAAATATTACAGGTCAGAGAGATTAAAATAATGAAGAAAGCAGAGAAGCTGTTGGCCCAAGGGGTGGGAGAACATCGAGGGAGCATCGAGCAGAAGCCAATCCCCCTGTCATCTGTTCCCCCTGCTATGGGGTGAAGGGATTGTCACTGAGGCAGGGGTGGCTGCTGGCCCTCTCCAGCTCTCTATGCCCAGTGTTCATTCCCAAGGAACCCGTGACAATTTACTGCTGGCAAAGGGAAAACCAGCTGGGACTGAGGGGAGCAGTCACAATGCAACCTCCTGCTGCAACCTGGGGAGATCTGGGGATACAGAGCTCCGTGGAGGGGGCTGAGAGGGTCCTCCCCTGCTCTCACACCCACACCAGCAGAACTGAAACCTTCCCCCTTCCAGAGAGGGGATCCCTTGGGAAAAAGGAGGATTTGGGCCTCTCTGCAGCCAAAGTTATTCATTCCCCCTTTGGGCTCTGCAGGCTGTCGCTGGCAGATTTTGGGGGACACTGTTTTGGGTCACACTTGACTCCTCCGGGGGTGGCACCGCTGGTGGGGCAGCGGGAGCCACCGGCTACGGGGAGGAAATCAGGGCACACCAGGATCCCTCTGCAGGCTCCAGGATCACTACCAGCATTTCCCCTGCTCGGGGCCAGGATGGAATGGGAATAGCTGGGACAAGGGAGGCCCGGGGAGGAGGGAGGTGTGTGCCAGTGAGCCGATGTGCTCCCTACCTCTCACGTAAAGGTTAGCGGGGGAGGAGTAGCGCACCCCGGCGCTGTTGCTGGCCACGCACTCGTACTTCCCCTGGTCGGTCTCCTCGCTGCTCTCGATCTGCAGCCCACCTGAGGAGAGAAGAACACCGCAGCACAGACACCATCATCACCACTTTGCTTTGAGACACTGCAACAGCCTCAGTGTTTTGCTGTTTCCTCCCTGGGAACGCTCGCTGGGAACACCGAGCCCCTGCGGACATCAGCTCGTGGCTGGGCTCAGTGTTATGGCTGGACACGTACCCAACATGATGGGAAAATTTAATCCCCCCCCCTGCTGTATTGGGAGTTACTCTTTGTCCTGACCTGATCAGCAAAAGCACCAAGTTTTGTGGCTTCTGCAATGCAGGCGTTCTGCACCAGAACTCCTGAAATCAGCCTCAATAATCCATATTACTGGGAGCCCTGGAAATCCATCAGCAGGCAGTTGACTTTCCCTTGCTCAATTTGAAGCAGTGACCATAAAACTGAAAGGCTTTGTCACCCACTGCCTGGGGAATTTCTATCACCACTGCCTTTGTTTTGTGCTCAAATACCTGCTTCCCAGGAAGCCTAGGGAGATAAGAGTCCCTGTGCAAAGCACCTTGCTGATAGTAAATATTCCCAAGGGAAAACCCTGTAAATACTGCACTGGAACTTCAAAATTGCCTGCATGGTTTACATCATCTGGGCCAAAAGGATTAAGGTTTTTCTTAAACTTATACATTATTGCAGGCTACAAGAATACACCCAAAGCCCAAACTAAAGATTTCTGTCAGCAAATATGCAGAGAGATGCAGCATGGAAGTACATGGAAGAAAATTGCCTCATTTACCTCAGAAGGCTTCATCCCTGCAAAACTCCAGTTAAAATACATACTACATAAATTATTCAACAGGCTCTCAAATGTTTTATGTATTAGGAGTACATGATTATACTACAGATATGGACAGAGCTCACATGTGGTAAGACTCTTAACTCCCATCTCTGGAAAAAAAAAAGCCCTAAATACGAAAACCAAACAATTCCAGCTCGGTGTAATAGTATCGATAAAATCTTAAGTGAGAAGAGTGCAAATGAGATCATTGTTGGTTGCAGATACAGCCTTTTCAGGAAGGAAAAAACCAGTGTGTTCACATGAGGAGGACACAGAGCTCACGTTCCTCTGCATGTGCGTGGGTGGGAATGATCCTGTGGGGGGGGACGAGAGGCTGGGACAGTATTTAGGACTGGGATGGGCTGTGAGTGAGACTCCCACCAGCATCCACTGCGCCTGGGAGCTCCCAAAAGCAGAAGAGATAGAATTAAAAACCAAAAAACCACCCCCATCCAAGCCACTAAACCAAATGAAATTAATTCCAAAAGAATCTGTGGGTCTTTTCAGCATAACAAGAGTTAAACCCCAAACCCACTGAAGCTTCACGCTGAGCCCCCAGCTGAGTGAATTTCATATGGAATTACAGCTCCAGCTCTGCCTCAGAGAGCTCCACTTGGGTGAGCGAGTTTTTCCCAGAAATTTCTGTTAATTTGGACAGATTTTTGGGTTGTTTCCACTGGTTCCAGATAGGTTTTCTGCGAGGCTCATGAGCATCACTTCTCTGAGTGCACATAGGGCAGATGAAGCCACATGGCAGAGCAGGAAGGGAACCATGGACTGCAGTGGGATTCTCAAGGGGAACAGGGACTCACCCCTTCCACCCTGCCCTCTGCAGCTCTGCTGGTCAAGGCAGGGGCAGAAATGACACTGCAGAGAGGGCAAGGAGTGTTCAGCACTTGTCAGGAGCCAGTAGAGATGATGTGTGAAAAACGTAAATCGCACCTACAGCACCTCCTGTTGCTTTTACCAGCAGAGAATTATGGAATTTTAAATGTGCCAGTGGAGATAAAACCAAAGCAGAGTCTTCCAAGGGGTGCACAACCAATTCCTTCTGCCTTTCAATGACAGCTTGAGGTCAAGTACTTTTTGACTCCATTAAAGAGACAGTGCAGAAGCTACTTACCATGGATCTTTCCCAGAGAAACCTAAGGGTAAGAGAGCAGGGAGGAAGTGGAAAGAGGCTCTGGAGCCACACAAATGATTAGGCTGAGATGGTAAGTGCTGAAGATCTGCCTGAGCAAAGGACTGGAAAACTCTCATCACCATCAGTAGCTTGGGAGCACTTTGCACCAATCAAGAGAAGGTCCTAAGTATTTACCAAGCCTTGATAACATTTAATGCTCGAGATAAACTTCAGTCCTTCATAGTCCTGGAGAGATTAGCTCTTAAAATTCTGCCATAAATCTGAGGTAGCACAGTCAGAGACGTTATTAGAATAACAGTATCAGTATTACCAAGTGCACCCAGCAAACAAAAAAGGACATTATAACCACAGATAAAATAAAGACAGGTAGAAAAAAAAGAAATATCCAGAGGTGAAGCAGGACAAGAAAACATAACAACAACACGAATCTGTATTGAGCACAGGGCAATGAAACGGGATCTGAGTGGAGAGAAGTGTTTGGAGAGTGGGTGAGTGAGTGAGCTGGGGGTGTCTTACCTCGGATCGGTGTACCTTCTGCAAAGAAAACAAAGAAAATAAGTGAAAAGACTGTAAAACCCCAAACACCTGCACTGCCCGTGGGAAAAGGACCTGAGTCAAGGAAGACAGTTCCCAGTAGGAAACTTCCTGCTCTACCTCATCTTAAATAACGGGGACACTGAAGAGGACTTTGTGTGCTTAGGGTGGGGGTGTCCCTGTGAGCAGTCCCAATTCAGCTGGCTGTTTGCAGAGCCTCTGTGGCACCTGGCTTGAAAAGTCTTAAAACTGGTTCCATTTTGTTGCTAAGAATGCAAAGATAATCTTCAGGCTCTCAGCTAACATCACTGTTTGCTCCTGGCAGAACATGTGATGACCCTGCATTTACCTTCATCGCCCCTGGGAGAAAAGGGCTGGCATTATGGCCCTGTTAGCCCAGACAGGGAGAGGGACATCCAATACCTTGCATCACATGAAGCTGCAGGTTTGATCCCACCTTTGCTAGCAAATTCCCAGACCCAAACTTTAGTTATTGGCACGGATGTGCAAGGAATTCAGTACATGTCATGCTCAGGACCTTCAGTCATCCTTCAGAGCTCTGCACAGGGACTGAAGGCAGATGCTGTGCACTAAGGCCAGGCTGCTGCACAGGTATGAGGCTACCTGGGTACTTCCTGCAGCTGCTCTGGGACCCCCTAATGCCAGTGAGGAGGGGGCTGTATGGAGAGAGCAGTCCTGCTACACTTGCCTGTTGACTGCATCTTCCCCAGGTTATTTGATTTCAACCCCCTCCTGTTGTGTCTAAGAGCCCAACCCAAGTGTTCAGGTCTCCCAGGTGAGAGGGAGCAATGCTGTGGTGGGTGAACTAGGCCACAGTCAGGGGTAAAACCACTGTCCCCCCATCTGACCTCCTGAGGTTGCAACCAAACCATCTTCCTTTGAAAACCCGGCAGGTCCTTTTGCTCACGGTGGCATTCAGAAGTGTCACACAGCTTATCAAAGAAGGGGGTTTAATTGGTGGGTTTTTACCCCAATCCTGAGAACAGGGCAGATCCCGCAATGCCAAATGTTGCCTCTCCCTAGGGAGAAATGCAAGAGCTCCTCTGCAATGGGGACACTGCTGCCACTCTGCAGCACCTCCCAGCCAGGGCTGCTGAGCACATGAAATGATAAATATCAGCCTCTCCCCTCTCCTTTCCCCCAGTGAGGTACAGCAGAGTTATTACCCCTCATTACACATGGGGAAACCGAGGTAAAGGTGAAGCAACTTGCCCAAGGTCATGGAGGGAAGTCTGTGGCAGAGGCAAGAACAGGAGTCAAAGCCTTCTCCGTGCCAATCTTCTGCCTTAACCACCAAAAAACCCCCTTCCCTCCTTATCCTTCAGCCCTGCTCATCCTTCAGCTGCGGTTCAATCCTCCATTCTCAGGATAGAAGGTAAAAATGTAGAGATATTGATTACAGTTCATTTTTATTTTTAAAAGGAGCTGAGGGAAAAGAGGCATTCTAGTGTTAGGGATTAGACTCTAGTTAGACTCAGCTTCTAGTTAAGAGGTTAGGTTATTGGCTAGAGAAAAGTTAGCATCTAGTTAGGGTTAGGAACTAGCTAAGGTTAATGAAGCAGGTTGGTTAGCTCTCAGGACAGAGGTTGGAGAGACAGCGCTTGGAAGAGGTGGGGGAGCGAGGACTTGGGCAGATCCCCACCCAGGAGATGGCAGGGAGGTTTAAAAAGCAAGAGAGAGAGAGAGAAAGCAGCAAAGGGTTATAGTTGAGTTCAGTGGAAATAAAAACAGCCTCTGATACATCGTTCTGTCTCAAAACTGGAGTGAAAATCTGCCATCTGTGGCACCAACATGGAACAGGGCTAACGGGAAGAGGGTAGAGGAGGGGAAGAGACCCCGACATCACCCACAACTAGAAAGCTTCTTTGGCCTTGGCTAAGCCTGGCAGTTTCCTGAAAAGTTCACTCTAATTGACAGGAGAAACATGCTGGAAGTTAGAGCTGTGGAAGCACAGACACAACAGCAGTGGTACCTTCTTGTGTCACTGCAGGTTAGTCACTCCCTGTTCCCTCTGAGCATCAGCACTGCCCCTGGAAACGGGCTGTCAGCAGCTCCTGGAGACTCTATGTCCTGGAGACAGCGCTCTGGGAGAGCAAGGTGAGCCAGGCAATGGCACCTCAGGCTTTCCAGGTCTAACCCTGGCACACAGGTGAGCAGCAAAACAGGTTTAGGAAGATGCCCCACACCAGGGATTGGAGGGGGGGGACAGAAATTCAGGCAGAATGAGCTCGATTAACTTGCATGGCAAGAGCAGCAGTTTGGGTGGTGGCCCACACACAGATGGTAGATTTTCACCGTTGGAGTTTCACATCTAACCAGATTCATGTTCAACACAGGGGCAGCAGGAACGGTGCTGGAAGAGGGTGTGAACTTGATTAATTATTCTGAGGAACCCTGACAGGTCCTGTAAGGTTTGAGACAGGGTCGTGGGGGTGGAGGGGAGGCTCCTGTGCTCAATACCTGACTTGCCTGGTGAGCACAAGGGAATGCATGGGGCTGCCCAGTGTCCAGGGCAGAGCAAGGGCACCAGCTCTGCAGGAGAACTAAAGGGGGAACAGCTCACACTGGATGCTGATTTTCCAAGTGAAAAGCTGACTCTGAGATGCCACGTGCAAACTATTCATACTGCCTTCCACAGCCGCCCAGGATCTGCAGATCTGCCTATTTAGGGCAAATTTTGAGGCTGTCTGAGCCCAGATGGCCAGCCCAGGGTTTAGCAGCAGAGGCAAAAGGCAGCTTAAAGGCCTTGTCTGTGGATTATAAAAGCCCAAGATGGTGCCAGGCAGAATTCCCCGTGCAGGTGTCCCCCTGTGTGACAGAGGATGGGGGTCTGCTCTCCACCATCCCTCCCTCTGATCTCCCACATGCTGTGCTGCCTCCGGATTCTCCAAGCCTTGAAAAAAGAGGGAGAGAAGGACAGTCACCATTGCCATGGCAATGACAGAAAACACATCCCCACCTTCTGGCAGGCCACGTGTGGGAACATGTGTGTGCTGAGCTCCTCTCCCGAGGGCTGGACGCAGCTTTCTGCTCCAAACAAGCAGGCAATCATCAAGGGGGCTCCTGCAATTTGAAAACGCCGGATCCTGGCTGACAGCTGCAATTCCTACATCTCCAGGAACAAAAGGGGACTTGGCACACGCAGGAAATGTGACGTGAGCTCTGCAGACAGGCTCCTGCCCTCTCCAGGGATGGAGATGATCCAGAGGGGCAAAAAGGGGCAGTGGGGGGGGCTCTCTTCTTATCCTCGACCCTTCCCCACTGACCTGTGATTTACAGCTTCAATTTGGAAATGCTGCACCCCCACCTCTCCCTCCTGAAAATGCCAATAACCCTGTTAGATGTGAAACTCCAAGACCTCCTGCAGGTGTGAACACAATTATCACAGTTCCAGGGTACAAGCTATTGTGTAATTGGGGAATTCCAGGACAACTGTTGCTAAGAGACCAAAAAAAAAAAAAAATCTATCCAATGTTAGGAGGTTTATATTTAGCTGTTATCTTTTTATACAGATAAATTAATTGGAATTGTTATTACTATTATTTTTTTTTTGTAGCCTGCAATACCCCTGCAGAAATTAATTTAGAGGGCAGAACATCCCTACTGAAAGGAGTTAGTAGAAGAAATGCAGAGCATGCCTCTCAAGAAGCTGTTACAAAGGAATTAGTTTAAAGGGCAAGGGTTACAAATCTGCACATTAGCAGGTTTGGGGTTTTTTGGTTTGATTTTTAATTTTTTTTTTTAATTGAACAAACTTACCAAAGGTCTCTGAATGTTAAAAAAAAAGTGAAAAACAAAACAAAAAGAAAAGAAAAGAAAAGCTTGTTATAGCCAGTTATTTAGAAAACAGAAGACACACACAAGACACAAAAGGTTTTAGTATTTCTGTGGTGAGGAAGGTGGCTGGAGGCTGCCTCCAGTGTCCCCCCTAGATGGCATGGCTGAGCAGAGGACATTGGCTCTCCCTTCTGCTTTAAATGTCCCAAGATAAGCAGAAATATCCATTTTCCATGACCACTTAAACTCCTGTAAAACCCAGGTCTCTAAGGCTGAGATGTTCATGTCGTCTAAGGGAAGCAGGAGCCCAGACAGAGCTTCTTCCCATTCTCCTCCTCCTGACAATTCAGCTTTTCACTCAGCCAAACCCCCAAGCATTAAAAGCTTTCCAGCTGGTTGGGAAGTTTATCTGGAGATGGAAAGGGGGAGCAGAAATACCAGAGAGAGAAAAGCCACTATGGTTAATGACATATCACCTGTTTCTTGATTAGATTGAAGACCCATGTCACAAATGGGTCCCCAGGATGATGGGAATATAATGACTGTGGTCTCAGGGGCCTGTTTATATTGCCAGCCAAATATTCAGATTTAATATAAATGAGAACCAAATCTGGACACGGTTCCTGATTTTGCAGAGTTCCCTGTATGACATTTCACTTGTTCCTTTTAATTAATTCATTTGCATGTTTACCACTAACCCACATATTGATAAAAATCCAGTTCTTAGCACCCTCTGTACTGCAGCAGCACAGCTGCCATCCTGATGACTTCATCTCCAGGGTGGAATTTGGGACTGTCCTGTCCTGCTGCTCCCTCAGCCTGTCCCAGGCTCCATCAGGGAGCAACACAGGTACATGTTTGGGGACAGCACAATCACTGGCTTCTACACTAAACCCCAGAATGGTTTGGGTTGGAAGGGACCTTTAACCCATCTAGTTCTACTCCCTGCCATGGGCAGGGATGCCTTCCACTAGACCAGGTTGCTCCAAGTCCCATCCAACCCGGCCTTGGACAATTCCAGCCACAGCTTCTCTGGGCAATCTGTGCCAGGCCTCACCCCCCTCAGACAGCAGGATTTCTTCCTAAACCTTCCTAGATCTGTTAGCACAAAGTGCAGTGATGAAGCTGTGATTTAGCAGCAGGGTCACTGCTCCTCCCTGCACCCCTGTTCCCAGAGGGCCCCTCAAACACCCTCAGCTGGGTGTAACTGGTAACCCCAAGGTTGGCTGGAGTCCCACTGGTGACCTGTGGGTGAAAGACACTGAAGCTTATTAGCAGTGTCCTGGAGCATCCAATGCCCTGTTGTATGCTAATGCCACACTGCTGGCAGCAAAGTTTGTTTTCTGGAAGGATAAATGTATTAAATTAAGTTCTGACTTTAGCAGCTCAAACAGGCATCACCTCACATTCCGGTCACAAATCCATGCCTGAATCTGCTCTGCCACGGTGTTAAAGAATCCTTTTCCACAGACCCAAGTGCTGACACAGTACAGATGACCCTAATGTTCATCTTTTGCACTTTCACAGGCCTTTCCTTGCAGAACATGTAACTTTTGAAAGGCCATGAAAGTAGAAATTGGAGAACTGGGAAGTCCCGACTGCCCAGGGATCTGCACTCCCTGCCACACAGGCAACAGGTTCCTGCCCTGAAGGACAACAGAGATGCTTCAGGGTTTCACCAGTTTACTAATTGAAAGCAGCTGTAAATGAGATTAAATCTCAGCAGGTATCTTCTGATTTATCAGAAGGGCCAAGGGTTCACTCTGAGGTCAACCAATCCACTGGAATAAAAATGCAGCACTCAGGTGGCTCTGAGGAAAACACCAGATCAAACCCAGCTAAAGAGTAAAGGCATTCTAGCAAGATGATGAATGTATTAAAAATAATCTGCCTGTGCATTACTCACACTTCAGTTCACGGTCACAGAGCATGATATAATTCTAGTTTACCTCTCATTATTTATGCTGAGTGATTTTTTTCATTTGCAATTGCCTCAGCTGTTATGATAAAACAGGGAGGTCAATCTCATCTGCGTACGTAGGATTCAACAAGCCATTCTAATTCCACAAAGCAGTTTAAGGATCTGCTTGTAACTTTGCTTCACTGAATAAGGAGCATTTCTGCAGGTGTGTAAAAGCTACATTAAACTGGAGCTATGCTGAAGCTTTTCCACCGCTGGCCTAATGAACTAAAACTCTTTATTTTTAGTAGAGTCTTTGCCAAATAGGCCAAGACAAAAACCAGGTGGTTCCATGCTCTGATATTCAGATGCAGCAGGACACAGTCAAAACTGATTTTTCCAGAGCTAGCAGAGATCTGGGCAGAAGCAGTTGGTTATTACTCGACTGGACACCTTGGAAAAGGTCTAATACAAACAAAGCAACCCCAGTGGCTTCACTGAAGCCTCTGCTTTCCCTTTGCCTACAACAATGCCTTTTTTTGCCAAAAAAAGACTTAAAAATGCTCCATCTCTCTTGACCAAAGAAATCTTCTGAGCAGCTGAAGTGATGCTGGTCCTTGCTAGGTCCAACCTTGGACATGTTTTCTTTAGGCTGGGTCTAAGCAGTCAGTCCAAGCAGTATGTGAAAAGGATTATTTCTTGGGTTGTTTTTCTCAAGAGGTAAAACTTCCAAAGCTTGCTTCATTTTTGCAGCTCTCAATGGGAGTGTTTTATCAGTAGTACTCAAAAATAAATCCACCTATGCCCTCCTTGCACACTCTCACCCAGCAAACTGGCAGATTTAACAAGTATAAAAACAGCTCCTGAAACGTGAATATTAAGAGATGTCACGTTGCCACACACACACAAAAAACAGCAAACATAAAACAAACAGGAGAGACAGATGGACAAGCAGATGGGGAAAGATGGAAAACTGACAAGAGCCACAGAGCTGGGGTACATCTGTTGGTGGGGATGGACTCCATGGGCAGAGCCACCGAGCGCTGAGGGGTCACTCCGGAACACTCCCAACGGCTCCACAGCCATGGCTGTAGGGATGTGACACTGGAGAGATCCTGCAAGAGCTGTTCTTCAACACCAGCCTTGAGAGGCTCCACTTACACCAAGACCTCCAGGCAGCAAGATGCTGCCTGAGCCACGGGCCCTACACCAGGTGTGTGTGCCCTAAAAAGCCGTCTCTGCCGTTGAGGTTCTTTCTTCCTTGCCCAGTTCTTGGACTGAGGAGCAAACCCTCAGCTCCCAGCCAGGCCCCAGTTTCCCCTGAGCTGCAAGAGCACCAAGATCCAGGGATCATAGTTACAGTGCCCTCTGGATGGGCACCAGCTTCCCTGCTGTCATTTCCTTCGTGTCACCTGGGCAGTAGAGAAGGCCAGGAAGGCTCCAAGTGGAAAAAATGTGTAAAAACATGAGTCCCAAAACCAAAAAAAAAGTGAATGGCCCCATCCACAGCAGTGGGGCCTGTGTCTGTCAGGCCTCTCCTCTGCTTCAGAAACCTCTTGGTCTCAACTCCTCCAGTCTCACAGCCAGACCTTACCTGATCTCAGCTGTTTTATTCTCCCATTGCTGGCGCTGGGGTCGACGGGCAGGAAATCTTTGAACCAGGTGATCTCTGGGTCGGGGTTCCCACTGGCTGCACAGAGCATCGTGGCTGTCCTGGTCCTCTCCACCACCTTCAGCTGGGGCCCCATGTCAATGTTTGGGAAGCCAGGAGGCAACTGGTCCTCTGGAGGTGGACAACAAAGGGAAGGGGTTACACAGGGACCAGGGCAGGAAATGGAGCTGTTCAGTGAACACACCAAGGAAAGCATCAGGCAGACTTGCTGCCCTGTTCAAGGCAAGTTAAAATAGTAAATGGTCCATACATGGGTTGTGAAAACACATGATACAATAAAATGTAGCACCTTGTCCATTTTATGGGATTATCTAACGTTCCACAAGAAGATTCTACACTTAAATGCCATTTTTAAAACCCTTTGGGGCACAGGAGTATGGAGTCATAGAATCATTAAGATTGGAAAAGACCTCCAGGATCACCAGGTCCAACCTCTGACCAAATCCCACCTACCCACTAAACCATGTCCTCAAGTGCCATGTTAACTCATTTTTTGAACACTTCCAGGGATAGGGACTCCACCACTGGCCTGGGCAGCCCCTTCCAACATTTAATCACTCTTTCAGTGAAGAAATTTCCCTAATATCCAACCTGAACAACTTGGAACAATTTGAGGCCATTTCCCCTCGTCCTGTCCCTTGTTGCCTGGAAGCAGAGAGCAACCCCCACCTGGTTGCACCCTCCTGTCAGGGAGTTGCAGAGGCAGAAGGTCCCCCCCAAGCCTCCTTTTTCCAGGCTGAGCCCCCCTCAGCTCCCTCAACTGCTCCTCACAGGATTTATGTTCGAGTCATCGTGTCAAAGTTCCTCCAGGTGAAGCTCTGTCAGGTCAGTGACTGGCACTTAACTGGTTTTTGCAGCAGAACTGTGCACAAGGGTGACAAAGCTCCCTGCACTGCAGAGAACAGTCTGTACAGACACAGTTAAAAGGAAAGGGTTCACCTTCCCCCTCCAAACCTCACAGTACAAAACAAACTACACAAGAGAAATAATGAAAGAACCCACGTGGAAAGGGCTGTCAAAGACACAGTGGGACTGGGAGAGAAAGGAGAGGAAAATCTCATCCAGCTGCAGTGACCAGAGGGGACACACGTAACAACAATACGCCAAGTGCTGTCAACCAGGGTGTGATTTCCAGCTTTATTAATTCCAAGTGCTGCTGCCCTCCAAGGAGAGGGATGTGGCACCAGCACCTAACAGAGAGGCTCAACTGAGCTTCCTGCTTCTCTCAATCCTGCCTTTGCCTTTCCTAATGAGGGTGAGGAGGGCAATCCTAACCAATGCTGACTAATTTGTGGTAACTCATACAAAACCCCAGTGCTTCCCCTGTATTTGTCACTGCTTCTTAACTGCTGTGGAATGGAAGGGAGCTGTGTCATGCTAGTTAATACAGCTCTGAACATGCCATTTCCCCCCCCAGAAAGTGAGTGTTTAGGGGAGGGCAGCTTGGAAGGAGGATGCCAGAACCAGGGTGAGACTTGAAAGGGATTTTCCATCATCTCAAATGAGCTGTGTCAAGGAATCACAGCCTCGGGAGTCTGTGGCATTGAATCCATCTCAAAAGCAGGTGAGGGAACAGAAGGGAAATAATATAGAGGATTTAAAAATGGTGGGATTCTTAAAAAGACAACATACATCACAACCAGCTCCCCACTGAAACTGATGGGAGCTCTCCCAGCAGCACCAAGATGGGGTTGGAGCCCCTGGCCTTGGTTGGGAGCCACCTGCCAACTGCCAACACACCAAGAGGGTTGTTCCAAAGGCTGGCACATGATGGATCAGGAGGAATGGAGCCAAACTCCATATGGCTGATCCCAGAGATGGTGGGACAAGAGTGGCCTTACTATGATGGGTGTCTTTTGACAGAATCAGAGTGGCTTGGGTTGGAAGGGACCATGAAGATCACCTAATGCCACTCCCTACTGTGAGGAACATCTCCCACTAGACCAGGGAGCTCAGAGCTCCATTCTGTAAGAGAAGCAGGATCACCAGACCCCAGCTCTATGTGAGCTCCAAACACATGTGATTTGGGCAAGAGCTGTTCCACAATGCTGTGCCTCACACTCAGCTTCTAAAAACCTATGAAATCCTGAAGGCAGAGCTAAAGGTGTGTGATGCTCTGATACCTGAGGCCAAGAAACTGTGCAACTCTGTTATTAGCAGTGCACAGCTACTGCAGGGGAAGAAAAAAGGATAAAATGCCTCAATTGTGTGTTCAAAAACGTGCATTGTTTCCTGCCTCTGACCATTGTCGGAGAATTATAAAGGATCTATTGTGACTCACTGGGGAGTGAAATGTATTAACCACACCTCTCCTCATCGAGCCCAGGAATCTGACCACAAACAGAACCACATACCATTAGAACTGCTCCAGTAATGCAAATCTCCCAGGATGGACAAACACTTGTATAAGGGTGTAATTTCATCAAGTCACAGAATCACAGACTGATTTGGGTGGGGTTGGTCTTAAAGCTCATCCCATTCCAGCCCCTGCCACAGGCAGGGACACCTTCACCTCCCCCAGGTTGCTCCAAGCCCTGTTCAACCTGGCCTTGGACACTTCCAGGGATGGGGCAGCCACAGCTTCTCTGGGCACCCTGTGCCAGGGCCTCCCCACCCACAGAGCCAGCAACTTCTTCCTAATATCTAATCTAAACCTGCTTTCTGTCAGTTTAAAGCCATTTTTCAGTTTCAAGCCATTGTGGTGCATCTGAGGCACCTCTACAGCAGAACATTGCATCCTAAATTTGAACTGTGTACACCCACATCCTTAACCAGGGACTGAACCAGCCCTTTGAGCTCACCAGGCTGTGCTCAGGCACCGCAGGGCTCTCCAAACCTCCTCTGCTGTAAAACCCCCAGCCCCCCAGGAGTGAGCTCAGGACAGGGGGGCCCAGGGAATTGCTGTGCCTTTGCACAGCTTTCAGCCAGGCTTTTAACATCCTCCCTTCCCTCCTGCTCTTTCCCCAGCCCTGCTGAGCGCTGAGGAGCCGCTGCCGCATTGGCTGCAGATGACATCATTATTGATCACTGCTTTTATCCTGCTCCCTGGTGGTGCTGCTCCACCTGCCTCCAACCCCAGCCCCTTCCTTCCATGAACCAATTAATCCACAGAGAGAATAACCCTCTGCCTGGCAGGGGGTGTGTGTGTGTTTGCACATGTGTGTGTGTTGGGGGAGGCCTGGTACAACTATTATTACTGAGTGTTTCTAATTAAACAAAAATGTTAATCTTGCAGCACAATGTGCAGAACTCCTCTGAGTTTAATTAAAACAACTGCGACTAGAGGCGTGATCAGATTTGAGGATCAGATCATCTCTGAACATCACACACTGCTCTGATTCAAGTGCTCAGATTTCCTTCCTGCCAGGGAAGTGAAACTGCCTCCATCCCCTAACAACTGGATTCCCTGTAATAATGCAATTACAACCTCAGCACAATCCCCACAAGACATGCACACACAAGTCCTGCCACCCTCCCCATCAATCCCCAAACACCACCCCAAGCCTGTTCCCGAATAAATAAGGAATGGTTTGGGTTGTGAATTCTCTTTCTGAAAGCAGCTCAGGCAACTGCAGGAACAAAAGACACAAGCTGGAGATGCTTCAAGGGCACATCTGGGCAGCTGCTGCTGCTGGAAATTGTGCTGGTTTATGCAGGCAAACACTTTCCTGTGTTGCAGTTGCCACATAAACGGAGCATTCCAACCTTTTTCGTACCTGAGCTTGGACCAAGCAGTTTAAACCCCCCCAAAGCTGGTGAATCACTTCAAGGCCACTGAACAAAGTAGGGTGAGAAAGGATAGGGGAGGAAGGATGGAGAGAGGCAGGGAAAGAGCACTTCAGCTCTCATTTATAATAAATCCTACCCGAGGACATGCTCTGTGCTGGAGGATGCGCCTGGATCCAACCTGGGCACACAAACAAGGGTCCCCAGCCCCAGTGAGAGGACAGGGGTGCTCCCTGTCTCCTTGTCACTCTGGAAGGTGGCAGCTCTGCGTTTAGCTAATTAGCTGTGCTGCAAATGAGGATGATAAAGAAAGATAAAGCGGTGTTGCTGCTGCTCTTTTTCCCCGCAGGGTGTGCACGGCTGGTTAATAATTTAGAGGAAAGGAGGGTGTGAGCGTGTACAGATGCGCCATGGACTCGGTGCAGAAAGCCACGAGGATGCTCTGAAGGGAAGAGGAGGAGGGATTTTTCCCTCTCCTCTGGTCTCTACACAGTTGACTGTCCTCATTCAGGGTGGAAAACCAGGAACACAGAGCCGAAGCAGCTCGTGTGACACGACTTTCAAGCAGAATCAGGATCAAAATCCAGTGTTCCTGAACTTATCGCTGTTCTTTTCATTAAGTTTATGAACTGCTACAGCTGTCCTCTTCACAACAGGTATCCTGGCACTATGTACTTTGTGAAACTATATCAACAAGTTATTTCCACCCATGTGAATGTACCTGTGCCTCAGGTACCTGTTATTTCCCAGCCAGACAACTTTAATGCAGGGAGGAGTCTCACTAACACGCTCTGTTGACTCCATTTCTTTTGAGCTGAAAGGTTTACTATGAACACAGTAATAGCCTAACAATGTTATCAAAAAATTGTAGGCTTACAGGCAATAAATACACACTTAGATATGTGTGTTGGACTCCAAAATAGTGCAGGTAATGCCTGTATTCCCTAATGTGTCCCTGCATGCCCTCCTTCTACAGGCATCTGAGTTAAAATTACTTTGATGTTATTCATAAGCTACAGAACTAATCTGCTGTCAACGTTGTCCAATTTTCAGGTCACTACAAGAAAAGCAAAACAAGTCAAGTTTGAAGAAAGACTGCCAGGAATTTTCCAAATGGTAAGGTAACATTTCAGAGGGGGCAGCTTCCCTCTCCCATGTGCTCCCGTGGGACTCACTGTTCTCTGCTGAGCATCCAGAGCTGCTTGTTGTTTACCTTTGGCTGATTTAAAGCCAACAATTACAAAAAAACCAACAAAACAGCAGGGATCTTGCTAGAACTTTATACATGCCCACACCAGATGTGTTCTTGGAGTAGGAAATGCGTGAGGGAAATTTCAGGCTGCAATTGATAGCGAAATGTCTGAATACTTCCTAAAACGAAATCAAGAGGGAATCACCAGAAGAAGTAGGTCTGAAAGTCTGTCCCTAGAAGCCTCAATCATACTCCAGCAGTGAGTGCCACAGCCCTGACATGTCTAACAGCCTGTTCTCCTCAGTTTTCCAGAGTGCAGCAGTCCTCAGGAACAGCAGGCACTGGCCAGGACGGAGCAAGCGATGGATCAGGGCACAGTAAATCCTGTTCTGTGACATTGAACTGGACTAATCACTGGCTTTTATGGGAACATGTTGCATTTACTAACAGCTCACAAGGGTAACCTCCACAGAACTCTACCAGCTCCCACAGAATTGGAGGGAAAGTATAATCTGTATACAGGAAGTAATAAAAATCATCATAATATGAATCTGTGGATATAGATGATATAAACGTAGACATAGATAGATACAGATAGAATCACAGACTGGTTTGGGTTGGGAGGGATCTTAAAGCTCATCTCATTCCACTCCCTGCCATGAGCAAGGACACCTTCCACTATCCCAGCTTGCTCCAAACCCTATACAACCTGGCCTTAAACACTTCCAGGGGTGGGGAGTCCACAACCTCTCTGTGCCTGTATCTATCCCAGGACATTCAGATATAAACACAAATGTCTTTCCTGGGAGTAGGGAACATAGAGAAACTCTGCCAACTGAGAGCTGGGGTGTCTGTGCCAACTACCTTCCTTCCTGCCCAAGTTATAATGAAAAATAACAGCAGCTGGAGTCAACAACAACTGGAAAATGCTTCCCAAAACCAGTTTTTCTTTTTCTTCGAGCTCTGCAGGAGTCAGGTCTGCAGGCACTATGTCTGGCCAGCTGTGGAAAGAACAGCCAGTCTCTGCAGCCCTACCAAACTGGGATCCCTGGAGAAGCAGAGCAGGAAGGACAAACAAGCCAGCAGAGGTGGTGTGAAGGGACTCTGTGTGAGTTGAATGCTGTCCATCACAGCTTTGCTTCTCAGAAGCTCCCAAAGGTTTCCTCTCCTGCAGTTTCCTGTTTTTAAGTGAAGGCACATGGGTTTCTATCAGGGTCTGATCCAGGAGTAATCACGTGGATAAGCAAAAAGGGGTTTACTCTCAATCCCTTCAGCAGCTGCATCTAGTAAGGAAGAATGCTTTATTTTCTCTTCTGAAAAGAGAAAATACTTTCTGTGTTATTTTGTGTTCATGGAACTGCCCTGGTGTTGAGGAAACCCTCTAATGTTCCTGCACAAAGGTACAGACACCTATGTCTGATTACAACACACACACAACAGGCTGCAGAGCTACTCCAAAGTGCCTCACGCAGTTTGCAGCAGCTGGGGCCCAGGTTTCTGTACTCCAGAGTGTGCCAAGGTACCAGGTTCTGCAAATGACAGCTCCCATCCATCTCCAGGCTGTGGAGCAGCCGTGGAGCAACCCCCTCTCTATGCTCAGCATCAGTTCTGCAAGTGAGAGAAGAGACAGAGAGGAGGAGGAGGCCAAGCAAGGAAAGAGAGAAAAGACAAACAAGAGAGTGGGTGAGTGCAGAAGAGGGGAGGGGAAGGAGAGGCCTGGCTGCCAGCATGCTCACTTTGTCATTGTGGAGATCAGTGCATTTGGGCTCGGTGCTTTTAACTCTCCCAGCACTTAAAAACGCGGATAAAGAGGAGACAATCCTTGCTGTGTGAAAGCTGAGGAACGATTAAGGATGGAATAACTCTGGCTGAGCAGGGAAGGGGAGGGTCTGCTATAAAATCTGCTTCCTTGATGCTTTTCAACATTGTCTCGGCCCATCCTGCAGTTAATTCCTGCTCCCTCAAATTGCTCCCTCACTGCTGCAGCACAGTCAGAAACAGAGACCCCAAACCAGCTCCCAAACAGAACAGGAGAGCTTGTGAGAGCACAGCACACAGTCAGAATGCTCTGGTGGGATCAGCAAAGGGTGGAATTAGTCAGGTAGTGGGAAGATGCAGCCCTGTGTTGTCATCTGTCCCTGTCTGACGTACGGATGATGCTGATCCCAGAAGGAAGAGCTGCACAAAGACACGTACAAAGAGCCCTGGTCCCTAAGGACAGTCCCTGAGCTCAGCTCAGCATTCCCAGTTTGCTCTCCACAACTCCCTGACAGGGGGCTGTGGCCATGTGGGGGTCGGTCTCTTCTCTCAGGTAACAGGTGAGAAGATGAGGAAATGGCCTCATGTTGTGTGAGGAGAGGGTCAGGCTGGACATCAGGAAGAATTTCTCCACAGAAAGGGTTGCTAAACACTGGAAGGGGCTGCCCAGGGAGGTGGTGGAGTCCCCATCCCTGGCAGTGTCCAAGGAATGACTGGACACTCAGTGCTCTGGGCTGGGTGACAAGGTGGGGATGGGGCACAGGTTGGACTTGACGATCTTGGAGGTCTTTTCCAACCTTAAGGATTCTATGATTCCATACACTGCAGCTTGCTTTTGGTGGAGAGAGCCTTAAAACCACTGTGAGAGTCCAGGGGATTGGTGAGGGCAGCAGCTGGAGGAGACCCTTCCCTGGACACTGCTCATACATCTAAGGGTACAAACTTTGCATTTGACTGCAGGAGCACTTCTCCCAAACTGTCACAGGTCCCAAGGAAAATATACGGGAGTAAGTGTGAGGAATAAGGCTCCCAGCCCTCTGGGATAACCACAGTTAGACACAATCCTGTCATCCCTTGCCATTCCAAGCTCCTGACAGATCCATCCCACCAAGTTTCTCTAACAGAAGGTTAAATGCCACACCAGGCAGAGGAGCTGCACTGAGATCTGAGTGCACCTACACAAATCTGTCAGGCATGACTGGACCACGGGCCCACCTCCAAGGCAGCAGCATGACAGCACAGAGCCTGCCAGGTGGGCAGCAGAAGGGATATTCCCTGCTCCAACAGGAGGTCGAGGGCTTTGCCACGTGCCCCTCGTGTCTGGCTTCTATTTCCTGCTCTACATTTGGGATGTGCACACCAGTTTCACTCTGCAGTATTAAGGACATGCTCCCTGCCTGTTCAAACAAAAGGATTTGAGATGAACACTGAAACTGCTGAAGAAAAAGCAACTGGCCCACAGGCAGAGCTACCACTTGGCCTGAGGGTCACACACTGCCTGGAGCTCCTAAATTTATTAGATTAGACACTGCAGAACGAAAGGCTCTTACTGCCAGTGTCCCTCTTAAAAAGCCCATGGCTTCATCCATAGCCAATGCTCCTGAGCTAAACTCCTCTGGGAGCTCTCAGGCAGTTATCCAGCACCCCTTCCTGCCAGGATCACCTGTGGTTTGAACAGAAGACACCACTGATGGGCGTTATAAACCTTAAAATGGGTCAGGTTTAGCACCCAACCTCGCTCAGCCCTTCACACAGTGATTTGAGGGATCTCCAGGGTAATAACAGCAAACATCCAGAGGCATCCAGAGCAACAGCATATTGTTCCCTCCCCCACATCCAGTTCAGGGAGCATATTTCAAACAGATGACATGAAGGAGGCATCCATGTAAACATCCTCTGTAATGGGGACAAGTGGAAAAAAGAAGCAGAACAAAATGGAGAGGGAAACTGTTTTCTTGGAGAGTGCATGGAGTAAAAGGCCTCTGGAAAGAGGGAAGATGCCCAGAAGGAATCTAGCACAAGAAAAAGAGGTTGTCATTGCTACCAACTGTGTGAAAGCCCATGCAGATGAAAAATTATCTTAACCCCAGCCCATTAAATGATTCCTCAGTGAAAAAGGGTTTCTTGGTGCTACATTTCTGAGGAGAATAATGAAGAGTTTCTGGTGCTGCTCCTAAACCTGGGGAAGGAGTTTTTGGAAGGGAGGGAAGATCACAGGAGTCACAGGATAATTCAGGTTGGAAGGAATCTCAACACATTATCCAGTCAAATCTCCTGAAGTGGTCCAGTTTCAGCTTTGTTTCTTACACATCAATTTTACGTCTCTCTGGGATAAGAACAGCAAACAGATCTGACAGGTCAGAGCAAACCAGAAACAAGAGGACTTTGTGCCTTGGCCACACGTTTTTTAACAGCCTTCCCACCCAGCTGGAGTAAGGGAGAGGCTGAAGGGTCCCCCTGTGACCCTGGCACAGGGCAGGCAGGGTGCTCCTTACCTCGCAGGACGGTGAGCTTGGCGTGGACAGTGACCTCCCCGTGAGGGTTCTGAGCAACGCACTCGTAAATGTTCTCATCCCGGGGAGTCCGGAGGGGCTGGATCCTCAAAACAGCACCTGCACTTTCATCAAATTCAATTGTCTGGGGGAGAAGAGAGACACACACAGAGTAAGTCTCCGTGGGTTGCAAGTAGAAGCTTCATTCCTGCTTCTAAGGAGACACACACAGCCCCAAACACACTCCAGCAGCTGCCCCACAACCCTTACACGGAACCAACACGGTCAGCTTGGCTCTGCCCTGACCTCCAGGTGACAGAACTGGCACAGTCAAACCCTGTCAGTGCCCACTGACCCACCAAACCAGAAACAGGAGGACTTTGTGCCTTGGCCCCGCATTTTTTAACAGCCTTCCCACCCAGCTGAGGGAAGGGAGAAGCTGAAGGGTCCCACTGTGGTGGATTCCACTGTGCACGTCCCACCGTGTGCACCTCAAAGGCTCTGAAAGAACGAGCCTCGGGGGTGGTGTGTGGGGTGGGTGTTCAGAGCACAACTGTGAGGAAGGAGGAGGAAACGGAGCAAAGGAAAACAAAATAAAAATGAACCCCTGCCTTGTTCCTCCATCTGCAGAGGCAGCTGACACCACAAAGCTCCTCTCAGCACACAGCTGCCTGGCAGGGCTGAGTCCCACAGCAAATTCCACAGGATGACCTCCCAGTCCTTGTTCCTCCACTCTCATTTCTATCTAAACAATGCCAATTGCTTGGGTCTGGTTGCCAACAACTGTGATGTTTACTCCAGACTGTCCCAGGATTAAAATACTGAGCCATGGATGGGTATAGAAGGTGCATTTACAGAGATGAAGTACCACCAGCTTAGCTGGGGTGTCTTAGGGAAGGAAGAAGTTATATTATACCCCAGGAAGGGGAAAAAACCCAACAAAACAAAAGGAAAAACTCCAGTAACGTAAGTGAGCCAAGTTGTCTCTTGCTTTGGAACAAACCCAGCTGTTGACATGGCCAAGAGCTTGCATTTCACTCCTCCTGCTGTTAAAACCCCTCCCCTTCCAAATTTCCCTCTATTATCAGGTCTGAGAAGGGCCAAAGAGGAGCAGTGGCTGCTTTATGTCAGTCTCTCTCTTCACACAGGCACAGATTTCAAGGACATCTCTTACCTCAAACCTCTGAGAGTTTACTTTCTTCCCTTTCTTGTTCCAGGTGACCCGTGGCTTTGGGTCTCCAGTCGCTTGGCACACAAAGGAGGCCACCCCTCCTGACACACCAATTTGGTCCACAGGTTTTTTAATGAACACAGGGGGACCTGTAAGATAAAAAAGAAATATCATCATTGGCACAAGGAAAGACAAACTCTCATAAACACTGTTTGTAATTAATAATAGCATTGTCAGTGCTATTCTTAATAATCCCAGATGAAATTAGAGCTCTTGGCCTTGTAGGAACAAAGTCTTTACCTTCTTTTTACATATGAAGAAGCTCCAGCAAGAAATCATTAAGGGTCTGATGCTACAAAGATATTTCAATCTTGCAAAGCCTCTTTTACTCCTGAAAAGTGGACTTTTAAATTGTTTTGCACAGGGGAAATTGCCCTTGCAAAGCCCATCTAATGAGAATCACCAAAAGCTGGTAGAGCTGAAAACAACATCTAGAAACACTGAATTGCACTCCCCAGGTCCAAGAAAAGGACCAAAACACCAAGGAATGGGGGAGATTTATAATAACACAGCCAAGGCAGGGAGAGAAGG
Organism: Pachyramphus minor; assembly: GCA_013397135.1. Lineage (NCBI taxonomy): Eukaryota > Metazoa > Chordata > Aves > Passeriformes > Tyrannidae > Pachyramphus > Pachyramphus minor. The sequence continues at coordinate 327,681 of VYXB01008776.1, forward strand.
TGGGAGGAGGACCACAAAATAGATGAAGCAGGACTTGGCACAAACAGACCTTAAGGATGATGGTGTGAAACAGGCTGGTGCCAGTGGCTTTAGGATGTGAAACCTCCCTGGCTTGTAGCACCTCTGCTTTCATCTGCAAATCTTCCCTGTGGCCCTCACGGGTACATTCACACAGGTTCATCATCCCTTGGAACAGGCGAGTTGGGAGGACACAGCCCAACCAACCCAAGCTGTGATCTCTTCAAAACAGCCCAGCTGTCAAGCCCAAGAGCAGAGCCAAGCCTGCAGTCCCTCCTGCAGCTCCCTTTCCCCTCTGCCCAGCATCAGAGAGCCCAGAAAAACACGGAATTCACGCTGCTGAAGGAAGGAGCTGCTCAGACTCCTCCCAGCTGCTCCGAGGCGCAGCGATGCCTGAACACACACAGGCTGTTTGAGCCAGCCCGGGCCCAAAGGAACAACATCTGCTCTCACAGCACCTCTCCCTCAGCCCATCCACTGATTTCCACTATGTTCCACTACCTTTGAGCATCTCAGCAAGGAGGGGAGGATGCTGGGATGGGCTTTCTGACCAAGGAAGGTGTCAAGGGGCTGCTCATGAGAGGAAGCCGAGGCCAGGAGCGTTCATGCAGGGCCCATATTGCCTCTCCCCTCTGGGAATCCTCCTTCCGTGCTCTAACCTGTTTTCCTTGCGCAGTTTCCTCTCATCTAGTTAGTTTAAAATTTATTGAAATATTTAAATCACAAGGCCACAGCTGTGTTCAAATAAAATCACTCAGATCATAAAGTTGCCGTCTGTTTTTCTTGAGAAAAGCAGAGCACGTGACTCTGAAATGAGTGTATTTATCTGTACATACTCAGAGTCTATAAAATAGGATGCAAACAGCCTCCCACAGGGCTTGACAGGAGGGCAAATAGTAGTTAGAGAGAAGTCTCCAGGGTCTTTTAGGGGTCAAAAGACAAAAGGAAACCTTCTCCCCTTCCCTGCCTGGCATGGCCAGCAGTATATAAATAAAAGACACTGAGCAAGCTCATGTGATGCAATCAAGCATTTGTTTCCATGCTGGAGGTAAATACAATTTGCTGGAGCTGTTTACATCCCACCGAATGCTGTGTGTACAAAGCATCACATTTATAAATATCCAAATCTATATTTAGAGGTCAGAGTCTTCTTTGCAATGTTACAGCTAAAGGTTATCAAGCAAGTCCCACCAGAGGAACTGGCACTGGGGGATCTGTCTTCCATCTGAGAAAGGTAAAACCCAAACTTTGCTCCAGGCTAAAATATAAATGCTCACTCTGCCCACAGCCTGACTTCCTTCCTTTCTTCACCTCCGTTCGATATCTGAGGAGTTTGCAGAAGTCAATTCTGAAGGTACAGCTAAAAACATCCAGGGCTTTTAAGAACACTTTATTGATGCAAGTTCATTTCCTAAAATAAAAGCCCCTAATAAACCTTAATGTCAGGTACACATTTAAATGGGTGCAGTATGATGAGAGCTCAGCTGAGGAGAAAAACAAGGTTCTATTTCCAGTCTGAAGAAAGGGATGGTGCTCCAAAAAACAGTGAGCTCGGAGTCATTGCTCAGCATCCCTTTTTGGGGTCCTGTGTCTCCTCAGTGTGTGGTGATGGGGAAGCTGAGCTGTCTGTGAACAGGTTTTTTCCTGAGCTCCCTGCAATTCCCAACTGCCTACGAGAGACTCACCATTAGACAGTGAGAGACAAAAGGAACCAAACAAAAATCCCCACCAAACAACCTATTCGACTTTACTACTCACTTGGAAAAATGGGTGAAAATCAGACCTAAATTGTTGATTTTAAAATTGCCCAAGCCTCTGAGTTGCAGATTTGATTCCTCCCCCCTCCACCTCTACACCCCCAGTCACTGCAGAACTTGTCACCAGCCCACGCCGAGCTCAGAGCAACCCTCTCCCCTCTGGGAAGAGAGAGCCAGCGCTATCACAGGCAAGGTGGTGATGATCCAAGGTGGTGATGATCCAAGGTGGTGATGATCCAAAGCTGAGACCAATCCCTCAGTGCTGCGTAGGACCTGCACAGCTCTGCTGTGCCAGGCCCAGCTTGCAGGGAGACACACACTTAGAACTGAGCCTTCAGCTCTGCAAATGGCTTTGAAAGCCTCCAGAAGCAGGGACAAGGTGCCATGTGAAACACTATCAGCCCACTCAGAGGGTCTGAGGTGTTTTCCCTTCTTTGCCAAGAATGTAGGACCTTGGTTCTAAACAAATAAATAAAAATCAAAGAAACACCGTTTCCAGATGACATACTTGCAGTCCAGGGGATTTTGTATCACTTCACCAACCTTCCTTCATGGAGAGCTGAAAACAAGTCAGGTTTGAAAAAGCTGAGCCTAAGCTCCACCAGTCCAGTGGTCACAGAGATTTTTTTTTCCCTCCCCTTTCTCCGCTTTGCAAAGCAGCAAAACCTATTTTTTGTGCAGTATCAAGACAGGAATGGAAAAATCTGTAGCTTAAAAGAATTTTCCTACTACAAGAGGCTTCCTGCGGGGTCTGGGTCTCCGGAGGGAAGGTTGAAAGGACCGGATGGCTGCTGTGTACCTGTGATCCTTCTTTACAGCTTAATGGAAAGTCATCAAGTCAAGCTGAACCTTTCACTCCTGCCCACCTCCTACACACTTCCCAAAAGCAACAGCCAGGGCAAGCGACACGCTGGAGAGCTGCCACGGCCTGCAAGGAAGAGACACATATTCCTCATCCATCCTGTGCCCTGTAATTGCACCAGCACACGCTGAGTGCCCTCTGGCCTCACCTCTGCCACCCCTGGCAGCTGCTCTGACCCTGCCCTGAGGCTCTGATGGATGTTCCAGGAACTGATGGGACCCCGCGCTCGCCTTCCCGTCACCCCACGCAGACAAGTCACTTCCCAAATCACAGGCTTGGGGAACCACAGGCCATGCTGGCATCTGCTCAGAATCATGGAATCCCAGTCCCATCCAGTTCCACCCCCTGACATGGGCAGGGACACCTTCCACTAGCCCAGTTCCTCCAAGCCCTGTCCACTCTGGCCTTGGACGCTTCCAGGGATGGGGCAGCCACAGCTTCTCTGGGCAACCTGTGCCAGGGCCTCCCCACCCCCAGAGGCAACAAATTCTTCCTAATATCTAATCTAAACCTACTCTCTCAGTTTAAAGCCATTTTGGTGCATCTGAAACACATCTAAAGCAGAATATTGCATCCTAAATTTGAGCAGTGTATACACATGTCTTTTGGTATCCATATCAAACGTGGATATTTTTAATGCCTTCTGTAAGGGATTTTGGGATTCTACGACAGACTTTGGGAAGAAGCTGCGAGTTGAAAAGAGGGGGGTCTCTACTCATCCCCCAGGCACATGGTATGGATCAGCCCACATGCCAGGGCTGCACACTGAGGCAGTTTCCCCACTGAAGAGGAAGATGCTGCTGCCTCCTTTCCCCTCCCCTCCCCTCCTTCCTTCTTTCATGTGACACCAAAGCAGGAAAAGTTCTTCGAACGCAGTCATGTAAAAACCACCCCAACATCCCCCTGCTAACGATACACAGATGACACAACAGGCTGAGCAGCTTTACAGCAAGGAAGCTGGAAAGATGTAGGAGTGGGGGAAAGGAGGGGACATCTCAGCCTTTAAACCCAAATGTCCCTTGGGAACGGCTGCCATGGTGAATAGCGGGTGATGGACGAGCAGTGAGGGAGACAGGCCGGCCACCATATGCCTGTCTGAAACATCAAATGCCAAAGACAGGGAAAGGGGTGGAGAACCCAGAGGTGGTTTGAGGGGTGGGAGAGAGGCTGGAGAACAAATGAGCTCCACATATCGGAGCTGACAGCTGACGGGAGCGGGATGAGGGGGAAGGAAAAGAAAAAGCCAGTTAGGAAGGTGCACCAGGGTCCCTCTGCTGCCCTCCCTAAGCCTGGTTGGAGCAGGGTGTCCGTCCTGGGGCACTAGAGGAGGGTTATGGAGGGATGCACTGAGCCTCACAGAGGCACACAAAGGCACAGGCAGCTTTCTCCACACCACCCCAGTACATTGCAGCCCCAAAACTGCTGTTCCCTCCTCAGCTACACCTGCCAGCTGTGGGGCAGTCCAAGCAGAAAGCTGCTCCCACAAGGAGAGGGACATGTCCCCTTCCAGCCAATCCCCACAGGCCTGGACATGCCACTGTCACAGTAACAGGCCTGTCTGGCCCCACAGGTGCCAAGGAAAAGGCTGGAGGATGGTCCCTGACCACATCATGGTGTATTTGCCCCAGTGTGTGTGATGCTGTCCCTCTGTGCCCCAGGCTCCCCCTGTGGGGGCTGCAGAAATGCCTCTGTACCTCTGCATCCTCCTGACTCCCATTCCAGCTCTCTCCCTGCACTCTCAGCCCCACAGCAGGGACCTGGTGCTGATCTCAGACGGCAAAACACCTCTGTGCTTAACACTTCCCATCCCCTTCTGCCACCCCCAGGAAAGCACCTCAACAATGGACCTCAAATAAAGACAAAACCACTTTTTCTCCCATCTGGCCGCAGCGCAGAGCAGCGGGAGCCTGGCTGAAAGGGCCCCTCGCCCACAGCAGCAGCAATCCACGGAGACAAAAGAAAGCCAGCTACAAAACATGGATTTTAAAAGGTTTTGCTTCCATTTTTGGAGCCCTCGGTCCCCGCTGACAGCTCCGTGGAAGCCCACGCGCCCGTCCTGCCAACACACAAAGCGCCGCTTCCAGCTCCTCCTTCTCCAGTGAGTAAACCCTCATTATCCCACCCTGGGGAAGGAGCAGGCTCTCCACTGTACCCCAGAGTGCCATGGGAACCAAAGCAGAAGCAAGGGCACAGCAGGAAGGCCATTTTCTTGCCACTTGGCCAGTTTATGAGTCTTCCTACACACATTTCCAGGCATCCTTTTGCTCTCTGTTCCTGTTCGACCTTCGGCAAACAGCCCCGTGGTGCTGAGCCCAACATTTCCCCATGGATCTGCCCAATGTGAGTGTGCCCACGCTGCAGAGATCCAGGGCATGTTAGCTAGTGACAACCTTTATCCTCACTCAAAAACACTCAGCAGATGGAAACTCACCTTTTTTTGTGCACATAAACACACACATACACACCTCCACCTTTCAAAACAAAGGTAAAAGTTGAGACCACGAAGCCATTTGTGGTCAGTGTTATTTTGCCATTAGTTGCACACCTCAATCTGCTTTTCCAGGGTGCAGATTGTTCCTGTAGTTGGGATTCAGATCTCTGGCTCTGGTACAAAGTCAGCTGACCTTGGGAACTCGCCCTTCCCCACACCTCAGGCTGCCACACATAGTGGGGAGGTGACAACCCTCATTTCTCACACCTGCCTGTCTGTCTTGGTCTAGACGCTACACACAGTTTGGAGCAGGGATGGTCTCAGAACAGCTCTGTTCAGCACTCAGCACCCCGGGTGGCACTGAACACAGCTGCAGCCTCTGAAGACTGAAATACAAACAAAATAAGCACAAAAACATACCAGAGGGAACTGAGAGACCTTCTCCAACAGGTACTTCTTGGAGAGAAAAGAAGATAAAAATCAAAAGCCAGACAAAACTTCGGAATCTTCCAACAACCAGTTCACGTCAGGTGGAATGAGACATCTCTCCCTGTTATTTCTCACCCCCCGCTGACTTGCAGAGCCACCAAGAAGGAATCCAACGGTGTTCCCACTGCCATGCACAGAGTTAACTCCCCCTCCTCTCCTCTTCTTCCTCCTCCTTCTTCCTTTGGTTTCTGGGCTGAACCTTTCTGCTGATCTAGTGAAACTCCATCTCCTTTTTCCACAACTGCTGACGGGTTCACCATCGGAGAAGGAGCCCAAGGTGGCTGGTGGTCATGCTTTCATCTGCCCTCCTGAAAACCCTCCCAGGAATGTGAGACTGGGATCCAGTCACACTCCCACTGTTTGTTGCTTTAGGAAGTGTGTTTGACACACACGTGCTGCTGCAGTCTGACTGCACACAGATCCATGCCCTGGGCTGGGAGGACGGGGATGGGAGTTTGGAGCATCTGGGGACAGCCAGGAGGCACAGCTCTGCCACACCAGTGAACCAGGAGACAAAATGTGGAGCAGAAGGTAGAAAGGATGGAAAAATCAGTGGGAACAAGAAGAGATCAACAAGAGAAATGGCACGATCTTGGGGCTGACCTGTGCGGGGCCAAGAGTTGGATTTTGATGATCTTTGTGGGCCCCTTTCAAGTCAGGATATTCCATGACTCTGTGCAAGAGAACTGGAGCAAGCTGGATGGGAGGGAGGTGTTCAGAGCCAGAGCAAGGAAGTGAAGATTAGATGGAGGAGATAAACCACAGAGCAGATGAAAATAGGAGAGAGCAGCCAAATTTGAGACAGATGGAGAGTGGGGAGCAAGAATGCTCTGTTTGGAATGGGTCCGTATTCCAAAGCAGTGGCATTAGGGAGCGGGGGAGCTCGTGAGAGGGATAGAGGCAAGGGAGACAGCTCCAGAATTTACATTTTTCCTCAGGAGAAGAGTGAGAGCTGCAAACTGGGTGCAGGACCAGGGAGGAGCCTCTATGGAAACACTTCACAAGATTGAGAACACCCCTCGGAGAGGTCCTGCAGAGACCCAGGTCCCTGTGAAATCCAGGGTTTTATCGACAGATTTTGCACTTTTTCTTTCCAAGGGCTGTTTCTTGGTGCCTCACAAATAAAACTAAAATGAAGGTTTTCTGACAGAGCAAACAAACAGGGAGTGAATTATTTTCCATTTCCCCGTCAATAACTTCTCCCCAGCCCAGTCGTCTTATCATCATAAAAAGTCCATTAAGCAGTAATTGGGGAGGCAGGAGAAGGCAGGGTTGGTCCATGGAACAGGAGCACACTCGCTCCCCAACTGGCCTTTTCTGGGAAGGCAGACAGGATAATTATAGGCTTTAGACAGAGACTTCCTCTTACTGTCAGCAGCTCTTGGCTTCCTTCAGGGAGACGGGACTGGCAAGGTTGGGCAAAGGAGGGTAAAAAAAGATTGAGGACATTTGTTGAGAAGTGAAATACTTCCACCTTGCTATTCCCCTGCTGCTGAGTCACCAAAGCCCTCCCCTGACTCAGAAAAGCTGTGCTACCACAGGTGAGTGCAGGCTGTTCCCTGTTGGACATAGGGGAATGTCACCTGGAAAATTACCCCTTCTCCTTTCCTGCAAGGCCCCTGAGAAGGAAGGGCAGCAGTGAAGGATGTGACCCAGCACAGGCAGAAAATGGGTGAGGAAGATGAAGAACTCATTTCATACACCTTTAACTACCCTGGCAGTCCAACACCTGCCTGTGCTACCAGCTCCCACCTCTCCCCCCAGCCAGGATGAGGCAGCAGACCATTTGTAGCCAGCATCATGTCAAGCTGTTCTCACCATCAGGCTCGTAATTTTGGGGATCTGGCACATCCATACAGCTTCCAAGCTCCTATTTGAAACACACTGGGATACAGACCCTTTGGAAGAGGAGGTACGAGCCTGAAGCAGTGAGGCAGGAGAAGACTGAGGTTACCAAAAATCTATCCCTAGTTCTGACATCCAAGGTGAGAAAAACCTGCTTGCTGGAGGGGAAGCATAATCATTCCTTCTGGTCTATTTAAACTGCTGGTTTGCAGGGATGGGACCTTATCACATGGGAACAGCATTGGGATGAAGTTATCCTGTTGCAGCAGGAATCCTCCAGGCTACCATTCCACATCCCTATGCATGGAAAGGATCCACCTCTACCCATGGCAAAAAGGGTATTTGCCACTTCCACAGATCAGTCCCAGTTCCACTGACTGGCACCTTGATACAGCCAAGGAAAACATTCCTCCAGCTGGGATTTATACAAAGGGATAATAGGGCACATGTAATGACACACATATAGAGGATGAAAACTGCTTGATGGGACAGGACAGGGAGATGTCCCTGTTCTGCAGGGAGTGGGTGCTATTCTGGGCCTTCTTCTTCCTGCCCCAACAGGAAAACTGGTGCCTGGTATCTCACACCACGTAGTGAGCACACAGCAGAAAGCACCCACTCTGTGAGAACTGCCATGGTGGAAGCTCAAAGCATCACCTGGGCTTTGTTCAATGAATGAAAAAGGGAGGATTAATGTTGGGGGTGAAGGGGTCTGCATTTGGCAGGGAAGGACAGCAAAATGCAGCAGGGAGCTGGTGCCCAGCATCAGAATGAGACCCTGCACACAAGGCAAGAAAGGATGGAAAAGAGGCAGCACTAAGCAGTGTATGGAATATGTGCAGGAGGGAACGTGATCTGGAGGATGCAAGACTGAGTTTGCTTTTCAAAGCATTCTGTGGCCACATCCCACAAAGATCCTCCTCCTGTGCCTCAGTTTCCCCACCTCCTTCTCTTACCAATTCAGATGGTGAGCACTGCAGGTGCACAACTGCTGCTCTCTGCTCCCACTCTGCCTCCCAAACCGAGGGGCAAAGGAGCACGTTGGTGGGAATGCAGATGGTCCTCTGGCCAGGATTCTCCTTCATCTTCTGGCATTAGAACACAGGAAGGAAGCTGCTCCTTGTGACCAGTAAGAGCTGAAGGAGAAGAGCACTGCTCCCATGGAGGATGGCAGCCCTGGGATCAGCCACGAAGCTCCAGCAAACAAAGGAGCACACGTGGCCTCAGCAATGTGGACCCTGGGGGTACATGAATGCTGTAGCAACATCTCATTCCACATCTGTCCACAGGTCCCATAACAAGGCATAACAACCCAGAGCAGAGCCAGAGACCCAAAGAGCTGTCTTGGCAACTTAATGAGGGCCCCTTGTCCATCAATGTCATGACAGCAACCCCAGGTTGTTTGCAATCACAAGCTTGAGGCAGGGAGCTCTCCCTGCCCTTGCCAAGTTGCTAAGACAGCTTCTACTCCAGCCATCTCATTGATAATGGCATCCTGGAGCAACTTTATTCACCATCTACTTAGAAAAGACCCAGCTAGAAAGGATTTGGCTCTTTGCTCAACTTCCACTTCTCTGAGTCACTAAAGAATCAGAGTCCAGGGGGGATACCAGAACATGAGAAAACCGTCTCCTACGGGACAAGCCTGCAAGAGGAAAAAGCTTAACAAGCCTGGATCCAGCTCCCAGGGGGCCATGCCAACTTAATATAGCCCAGCCTCAGTCCTGCACCACCACAAAGTGACAGCACAGTCAGCACATCGGGGAAAACAAACCGCTACAAGCTCCTGCAGCTCATGGTCCTTCCGAGAAAGAGCAGAGCTGGGAGCCCCAAGGATGTGATCAGGGAGATCAGCCCCAACCCTTGGTTTTGTGATGTGACACAGAGCTTTGCAGACTGTAAACACACAGTTAAGTCCTGTCTTGCATCACCAGCTCAGGAGGGGCTGCAGCTCTACATGCACGAGATCACGAGATGGATGACCCCAATGGAGATTTGCCAGCTCATATGTGGGATCATCTCAGGGTGAAAGGCACAACAGGCAAGTAAAATATCATCTGATAAAGCTCTGCTCTCCTAATCCTGTAAATAAAAGCTGTATTACTTCCTAGCTGTTGTCTGCTTCTTCCCTTCAGGCTCAAGACAAGAAGGTTCGTGGCCTACAAAAACAGGGAAAGGTACAGTTCCTACAGCACAGAATTTGGGGTATTTTCAAAAGTTTTTTGCATCATTCCTATCTGACCCCACATTTTCCATGGAACAAAGAGAGATTAAACAAAAGGAGATTTGGGATATACAAGCTTGAAACACTGAGTCTTAACAGTATATTATGAGCCAGTATTGCTTATCAGTATTGAGGTTGGGATGTCAAGGGAGCTCAAGATGGGAGATCTTGAAAACAAGAAACCAGAACCCACTAAAGCCATGACTAATGGATGAACACAACCTTTAACAATGATGAACTTTGACTCCTACCACACGAGTCACTGTGATTTCTGTCTCTGAGCCACACTGCTCATCATTCAGATTTGCAGTGGGCACATCAACACAAAAGAATCAAAAAAAGGGAGAATCCAACAACACTGCTGAGAACTGACAGCAGTGGGAATGTGATGAATTCAGCTTTGAGATAACTAGAGACTCAGTGAGCCAGAAAAACAGTGCAAGACATGAGTGAGAGAGAGATGGAAACATGGAACAGCAGCAGCGATGCCACCTTAAATTCTGCTATCCAAGACAGTAATTGAGGAAAGTGAGGTTTTTTTGAGTAGGACCGGTTTCTATTCATGTTTGACACCTGCCAAGGGATGGCTTCTCACCAGGAGTCTGTCCTGAAGCCCCTCCAGGCACCAGGAAGGCGATCTCCTCCCGTTTCATCAGGAGAAGGCAAAGCCTCCAGAGGTAGCTACTGGAATTAGCCCCACTTAGCAGATCTTAGAAAGAAAGGGGCATTTCATAGCACTCATACAGAAATAACACACACAGAAAGCCCTCAAAACCAAGCATATGCTCCCTAGACAAAGAGAAACAAGAGCTGAAGGATCTTCCTGGCTCTCTGGGAGCCCACTGGAACCAGTCTCAAGGTGATCTTTGAGCTGAACTGAAAAAAACCTACACCACCATTTTAGAAATCCATTCATATAAATCAAAGTCCAGGCTAAAGATTTGTAAATCTTAGCAGCATGCTTAGACTAACTGAAGAATAAATCCATGAATTCCAACGGAGGTGAGGGAGGAAGAGGACATACAAATTAATTTGACTTTATTAATTAAAAAACCCACCAAGTTCCATCACCCCACCATTCTTCAGAGCTTGTGTGAGAGTGGGGGGAGCTCTGCTCATTAATTATGCAGAAAATGCAAAACTATCAGCCTCTGAATGAGCTTAAAATAAGGAGAAACCCTTTCAGAAGGGGGAGAAATTACTCCCCAAGGCAGCTGAAATTTCTCTTGCAACTTCAAAGGACAATAAATTATTCAAATCACTCGCGCCACTCCACACGCTCTCTCACTCTCTCCCCTTCTCAATTTTATGCTCCTGAGTCAATTAAAGATTTGGAGGACTCAGAGAAACTTTGTAGAATGCTAAACCAGTTGCAGCTCCTTCTATTTATTTTTTTTTCTTCTTTAAAGCTTTGCTTTTCCTCTCAGCCTCAAAAGGAAACAGAAATGATTCTGTGCATTGCAGATGAAACGAGCAGCGTTGCTTTTCACCAGGCTCATATGAAGCAGCAATGTTTCATGTCTGCAAAACCAAGATGGGACATGCTCAAAACCCTCTACTGTGAAAACAGGTCAACCCACAGTCCCTCATGTCAACGCTTTAAATCATTCATTTCAATATCCTCTTTCAAAGTCTTTGCAGTAGACGTCCAAAATGTATTTATAATGCTCTCTCCTGGCACTCCTCAGGTCTGGGGTAGCTGTGATCTCTTCCACAGTCACTGCTGTGCCCTTGGATGGAGCAGGAGGTTCCTCTGCCAAACCCCAATAGGACTGTTTAGTGTTTGCAGGGGGAGAACCTGGCGTAGTTTAACCAGGACAGATCCTCAACTCAAGGCTGGGACTAATGACACCAGACAACAACAGGGCAAGAGCAGTCCTTGCTCAAAAAAGCCATCTAGACAAGCAAAAGGAGGGTTGAGAAGGTGCAGCCACAATGTGAGGACACTCCCAACTCCTGTCCCAGCCCCTGGCCCTCAGCCCATACGCCCTTAGCTCCTTACACACAGCAGATGGTCTAAAACGTGACTATTTTCATGAACTTTTAACAATCCCCCAAAAATTAAAAGCAGCTGCAGTGCAGGGAACATCACAGCTTTCTAAGGTGGGAACTGGGACCAATTATGTTGCAAGAGAACATCCTTGACTGGAGGGGAAGAGTGGCACAGAGTAAATAAAACTGTTCTTGGGAGATTGTGTCTCACAGGCCAAACGAGCCCAGATTCCATCCCACGCACGGAGGAACGACATTCCTCTGGTCGGCCGTCCTTGAAAAACACTCTGCTTGCCTTCTAAGAATAATATTGGGCTTGCCAGGCCACAGAAAGGGTGGGAATACCCTCACAGATTCCCTTTAGTGACCCAGGAGATTTGTATTTTGTGGGTCTTGAAAAGACACAAGCACACAGGTCTTGCCAGACAGATGGAAAGCTGCTGTGACCTGGGTGAGACACCGGAAAGATCCCGTCCTTCCCAGCAGCATGTGCCAGAACTGTCAGGGTGAACAGGACAACCAAGGGGAAAAGTCACAAAGAAAAAAGTCTTGGCCTCCTGGTAAAGCTTGACACAGAGGAACAGCCCCAGTTTTGGCATCCAGGTACGGTGAAGACAGACACTTCCTCCATCACAAATCGCTCTGTAGATGACATTTTCACACAAGCTGCTTGTTTGCACAACAAACAGATGCTCTTTTCCCCTAACTTAAACATCTAATGAAGCTGAGCAGCAAGAACCTCTGGTTGGGAAAAGATTCTTCACCAGGAGACACCCATGGCTGGGTCCCAAACACCCGTGGCTGCCGCTGTCCCCAGGTGCTCCTCAGCAGAGATTAATCTAATGAGCATTCACAGTGTGGGGCACAGCTGAGACCTGGGCACTGACAACCCCCCCTGCCCCCGAGGAAGCTCTTTCAACAGATGATTGATTTCCTCCCTGAGTCCTACAGAAGCCACAAACTTTCCAATTTCAGTTATCTTAAAAAAAAAAAAAGAAAAAGAAAAAAGAAAGAAAAGAAAAGACCCACATCACTTGATCCAGTCAGGCAAGGTTTAATTTAATCAGGCACTTAAACAAGGTGACACAGAAGCTTAATTCAGTGTCCTTGAGTGAGACAACAACCAGTCCAGAACCCTCAGCAACCACAGCCTGGATCACAACTGGCAGACGGAGAAGGCAGTGAAGGAAAGGGCAATTCAAGAACAAGGACAACAAGGTGTCTCCTGGCTACAAAGGCAACTGGTGCATGGGAAACATGAGCAGCAAGTGGATCTGGGGAGGGAAGCAGGGATCTCTGCATTCTGGAGGATGCAATTTAGGGGCTGCCTCCCTCTTGCTCACCATTAGACTCTATTCACTGAAGTAACACTGTGCAGAAACTCCACCACCCACCACCACCGGCCACACAACCTCCTCCGTGTTACCACCTTAAATTCTGCTCCTCTCCAGCCCACCCAGCTCCTCAGCCCCCAGCAGGTGCACTGTCATTTTGGGGGGCCACAGGTATTTGGGGTCTATGACACAACCTAAGACACCTCAGCCTCACCACATTTCAACATCTTCCTTCTCTCAGGACAGCGCTGTCAGGATCCATCTCAAACACCTAAAACTGGAGCAGCTTTCTCTGACTGTGGAGAGAGATTCCCTTCCCACTGATGTCGAATTAACATATCTATCAAGTCCTAAGATGGAGCCTCCTTGATTTTTACTACCATCTTATGTGACAACTGCTGTCTTGGCCAACAGCAGATCAAAGCTGGGACCTCCAGAGCTAAAAGCTGTGAGCTGAGCCAGAGGCTAATCCTCTGGGAATGAGAGCCTGGGAGGGACCACTCCAGAGAGGAGCCAGATGCACCTGTAAGTTGCTGTAATCAGGATCTCAGTGAGCCCAGCTGTGCTGCCACCACCTCCTGCATCTCACAGGAGGAGCACACACCTTCCACATCACACACCTTCCATGGCACCAGGTCCCCACTCTGTCAGCCTAATCATGGACCTACAGGAGGTCCTACATGCTTCTTTCCCACCCCACCACATGTTTTCCATGCTGTCCATGAGTCCCACATGCCTGGTGCAAGCCTGGCTGCTGTCTTCTCCCAGCCCCATGGATGCTCATGGAGCACAAGAGCCCCCTCCCCCCACCATGAATTCCCATGTTCTGCAAATTAATGACAGTGCAAGAGCAATTAAAAGGGAAGAAACCCAGGGTACTGCATCATAAAAAGGGCTTTATTCTTTTATTTTGTCAATTGCAATTTAGATTTAATTATTTATGGTAATACTTCAGAGTGTGCTAGTGAAGAGTTCTATACCATGATTTATAAAAGGAAGGAAAACCTAAATAATAAGTAACGTTTGCTGCCATTAAATCTTGCTGGGGTGTAGAGAGCCACACACCAGCCTTCTGTGTATGCAAAGTACCAATTAGCAAAGTGCTATTGTAAAGCACAAAGGTTTAATCAATGGGAAAAATCCACTTGAAAACAGCGAGAGTGCTGATTCCAGTCAGAAAAATGAGCACATTTCTATACAGTAAGTGGCTTTTTATCTGCAGCTGAGGAGCACTTAGGGCAGGCATGTCGTTCCTTCGGGTGGCAGAGGAGGGCAGGAGGACCTGACCACTGCCCTCAGCCCTAAAGCAGCTGTGCCCTGCCCAGATCCTGCCCAGCTCCACCAGCAAGACGAGGCTGATTCTGTGTACACATAAAATGAGGTGTTTTAGGGCGCTCGCCACAGAGGTTTTATGGCTCAGGCTGGGGGCATGAACAGGAAGCACCAAAGCTTGGTGCTGTGCCCAAGTCCAGCAGCAATTTGGGGACTATTACCCTCCCTGGACTCATATCCATCTGTCTCTGCTGTGTGGTTTTCTCTAAGCTCCAAGGGGCACAAGACCTGCCTCTTTGGCTGTGCAGCTCTTGGGGAGGTCTCCCCTCATTCCCTGCAGTGATGCCAATTCCTGGTGCTCACCCAAACAGCTGAATCCTTAACAAAATGATAATATTTTCCATTTAATGAAAATAATCATGGAATTAGCAATTTCCAGCTCTATGGCTGCCCTTGACTGTACAGAAGAAACAAAATGTCCATATGCAACCAAAGAAAAAGAGAAGGAACATATCTGCTTTAGACCTTTCAATTATTGTCCTCTTCAGCTTCCCAAGGAGGAACAGCAGGCAGAAAGTAGTGTGGTGCTTTGGGTTTTTAATTTAAATGGCAGTTTCCTTTAAATAGAACACTCCTGCCACAGAAAGATTTAAATCACTGACTGAGATCAATTAGCCTCGGAAACAAGGGAAGTATTTTAATGGTCCTTTGATTGCAGAGGCCACAGCTCCTCCAGTGCTGCACTGGGAGAGAAGACAAGTCCCAGCTTTCAGCTCAGGCTTTGCTGCACGGGGAGCTGTTCCCCTGTGAAGCTGGGAGGGTGATGCTGTCCAAAAGCCAGAATCCCAGGGATTTCCTATCTCCAATGTAGACTTCCCACCACGGCAGGGGCACCACCCCTGTGTGCCTGGGGGGCTGCAGGGCCTGGGCAGCCCCTCTGGTGAATTAGGGCAGGAAACAGGGTCAGCGCCGTGGCGAGCGCCGGCCAAATGGAAACCGGCCAAGGGATTACAGGAGAGGCAGTGACAGAGCCCAGGGCCATCTGATGGGAGAGGACATTGTCAGAACAGAGTGACAGCTCCTCACACAGGCTCTGCAGTTGTGACAGACAAAGCTGTTTGCTGTTTGCAAGGCTCAGTGGGCAGCAGCACGGACCAGCTCGGGTGCTGCTGACTGCGAGGGGATCTCTCCAGAGCCAAAACCAGGAGCTATCAACTCTCTGTCCACTCATCATCACCGGGCACAGCACCAGCCCCAGAGCTGGGAACAGGGAGCAAACCCAAGGGCACGGGTCAGGGAAGTGCTGAGCCTTTTCACAGGTCAAGAGAAGAGATACCACCTTCCAATTTCACCTGCACAGCAAGTAGGTAAGAGCAGCCCTGCCTTGGGCAACCTGCAAAGTTCCTGCATGGACATCTGCAAGTAGTAAGAGGATAAAGAAGACAAAACTTCAGAGTTCAGGATCCAAGGACACTGCAGAACTACAGGAGAGAGAAACTCAGCTGCAAGCAGCAAGGTGTCTGTGGAGCAGTGACAGATTTCAGCAGGGCTTGGGTCACAGAACTGGTGCCTTCTGTGTCTGACCAGCATCAGCCCCCCTTCCTGGGGGCACATTTCCCCCAGAAGGGCTTGGTAGCAGTCAGAGAGCATGTATGATTTCCTTGTTCTGCTGTAATCTCTCAGCAAACCTCACCCCAGAGACGATGGACAGACAAGATGCTCATTTCTTCTCAGGAAAAACCAAAACCACAGAAGAACTGTGTGACCAGAGGTCACACAGCCACGATTTTGAGAAGCCTTGATTCTGCAGTGCCCACTCCCAGCGATGAGCACACAGGGCTTGGTGCACATGTAAAATTAAAATGGACCCCACTGCTGGCTTTGCAAACAGCGATTTTGCCAGCAGTGTTACAGCAAAACCAGTGGCAAGAACAAGACCCTGGAGCCCTGACACCGGATTTTCCACTGAATGCCCTCTCCTGACTCCACTGCACAAAGAGTCAGGAATTGAAATTCCTGGTGCCCCCTTTCACAAGCCAACAAGGCCACTCTGAGCCCAGTGGAACACAGCAGCACCCACTGACCCTGGGTCCTCATAACAGACCCTGCAAGAGCATTGGCTGCAACACCCAAGTAGGGCCCTGGATAAATCCTTGGGCAAAAGACTCGTGCCAGGTTCCCTGCTGCCACACACTGCACTGTTCCTGCTACTCAGGACAGCTCAAACTGAAGCTCTGGCCCTACAGTGAACCTCCCAGAGCCCAGCTCCCCTCCCAGGCTTATGAAATGAAAAAGAATAAAATGAAACATTATCTTTCTGCACATGAGTGTTTCTCCCTGCAAAGAAGGATTAAGCATGAACCCAGCAAAACTCAGGAGTGAGGCAAGGGCAAACACACCCCCACTTGCCTACTGCAGAGAGGATAGAAAGCACTTGTTCCAAAAAAAAATCTCCCAGCAACCAAAGGTCGTGGGTCCATTCAATCGCCGGTGACGGCGTCATCGTAATAAACCCTGATAACGAAGCGATTACGTTAAAAGCTGTCAAGGGCTACGCTGACCAGAGCAGCCCTCTCACCAGCTTCAAGCAGCTTTGCAGGGGAGGGAAAAAAAGTCATAATTCAATCAGCTTGGAAAAGTCTATTCCCCACTGATCCCAAGCGATCAGCCTTCATGTCGAAGGAACATTACATTCAAGTCGCTGAAGATTTTCACTTTTTTTTTTTTTTTTTGCCTTCCCCTTTTTCATTTTTTAAAGCAAGAATTGAAAGGCAGCAAAGATAAAAACTGTGTTAAACTGGAACTGGTTCACTCAGGGGAAGGAGGAACATAATACTCTTTCTTCAGATGCTCTTTGGAATCCAGCCCCAGAAAGGAACATGACAACGGTCACCAGCGTCTGACAGATCCTGAAAGGCAGGAGCAGGAGAGGACAATATGGGAGAGCTGGGTGGAGATGGGGCCAGGGGAAGGGGGAGGAAGGCTCTGGCAAGAGCTGTCAGGCAGCTCCCTCCCTTCTCTCCAGCTCTTTGCAGGCTTGGGGGCAACCCGAGGTTCAAAACAGGCCATGAGGACCCAGCTGCCCTGTGTCCCCCTGAGGCGGGACTGGGAACAATGGGAAGGCACTGGTGGAAAGCTAAAGAAGTTAGAAAATTAAACACATGGTCAGGTACTGAGCACTTTAACGCTGGAAAGCAGAGGGGGATACTTTGCTGAGGTGAAAAAAGGAGCAGGGGAAGAGCAGAGTCACTTACTTTCAGCTACACAGTCTATCAGCAGCATGGAGAGGAGGTTCACGAGGGAGACCAGCGAAGACATCCCAGGGCTGGGAAGGATCCTCATCCTCTGCACTGGCCTTCGGCCCCAGCCGGGAAGGCTCCGGGTCAGCGGGACTCACAACGTCTCCCCAGCCTTGTCAGCACCTGTGGGGGCACAAAGGGGAGAGCACTGAGGGGAAGCTGGGTGGGCAGAGGGACACAAAGGTGAAGAGCACTGAGGGGGAGCTGGGTGGGCAGAGGGGACACAAAGCGGAGAGCACTGAGGGGGAGCTGGGTGGGCAGAGCCAAGCAGAGCCCAAGGGGCAGCGGGGGCCCAAGGTAGTTGCTGCCCATGGTCCCTGTGGGGAGCCCAGGCAGCTCCATGAGGACCTGACCAGCTCCACAGCCCAGCAGAGTGGTGGGGACATGAGGCTGGTGGGCTCCAGCTCCCTGCCTGGGCAGGTGATGAAGTGAATCTCAGTACTCGCACTCACAGAAGGAGAGAACGGTGCAGGAAGGAGAATGGGAATCAGGAGGCACAAACCACACAGAACCCATGATTAAAGTTCAACACTCATCAGCTCCTCTCCCTCCCCAGCCCGGGAGATGCAGTGCTGGCCGAGCAGCACCGAGCAATGAGGTGTGAAGGGATGTGACCCGACAGGGCCCAGGGACCCTCTGAAAGGGCAATTTTTCCACAAAAGCGCAGGGCAAAGAAGAAAAACTGAAACCTCACACATGAAAAAAACAGCAAGGAAGAAGAAAATCCCCCACCAAGAGGGAAGATGAAGCGGGGGATGTTTTCCCCGGTTCCCCTTTTGTCTGCTGAGGATCCGTGTGGTTTGGGGAGGGATCCTCTGTGCTGTGCAGCACTCACCCAACACAGCAACCCTGACCCTCAGCCTGGCATCAGTGTGGGTGTCCCAGGGCCCCTCTTGCATGGGAAACACATGATGGAGAGATTCCAGGCTTCTTTCCATGGCTTTTGTTACATGTCTGAGAACCCCTACTCAACCTTCTGCGCCTCAGTTCCCCCCCTTGCAACACACAGAGGAACCATTTTACTGAGCTACACAAAACAGGGAGAGAGAACACTTGGAGTAGGGGGTATCACACAGCTGATCCTGATGGATCAAGTAAACACAACCTCTAATGGATATGGCAGAGATTTTCTCCTGATCACCTCTGCCCTGGACGTGGCAGAGCGTGGCTGCAGGACAGAACCAGCACATCAGCACTGCTGCCACGGGGGAGAGGGAGCTCAGCACCCGCCTGCTCCCCTCACCCTGCCAGCACATTTCCATGGAGACAACTCCTGGCTCCAAACAGAGCTTACAGCTTTATCCTGATCCCTGTGCAAAGCTGGAATGGCATTAAGAGAGCTGTATTCTTAGCCACCACCCCAGTCCTGAGTGTCAATACTGCTAAACACTTCCCTCAGTCACAGAGGTGAGCTCTGCCCCAGAAGGGCTGAAAATAGAGCAAAAACTGCAGCCACAACCTCCTCCTAGGGTCAGCAGCTCAGAGGTTCCCCAGCAGCCAGACTGAGCTCTGGGATAATGGCCCAGAGCTGTGGAAGGATGCTCAGATCCAACAGATTCCTTCCCGCTATCGTTACCCCAATTAGAAATCAAACCCAGGGTTTATCACCTTTTGAAAAAAAGCCAGGTAGGAGATATTGTACCATGATCAAAGGCTTGGAAAGGACCAAGGGGATAGTGAGGCTGTTTAGGCTTTCTGATACACATCAGGGTGGGAGACTGTCAGGACAGGCAGTATGAAGGGGCATTTTAATCTTTTTCTGTCCCATTAACTCTCCAAGGCTGAACTGAACAGAATTAAAAGAAAAGCCATGATAAACAAGAAGTCCCCATATGTACTCAGCCCTAAAGAGCAACTTTTCAGACAGAAGCTTTGGACTTGCACTTTGAGGATTACAAAGTCTCTGCTGTGTGCTCTGTGCTCCTCTAGACCCATCGTGCTTCAGTGCTGGCTCATGAAAACCGAGCATAAATACTGATAGAAAAAAGAGAAAAGATCTGGATTCTGTCACTGGGAATCTCTTCAAATGTTTGTTCTAGACACACTTAGAGAAACACAGAGGCTCCAGCCAGCCTTAACTCGTGGTTTTCAGGGTTCCAGGGCGCAGAACAATGCTCTGGGGTTTCTTTTGTTGCTGCAGAGAGCAGGAACATCATGAATAGCTGCGATGGTAACTGTTAATTAAACTGGGGATGTGGTACCAATGCCAGCACAACAAATGGAGCTGTGTTGCTGCTCATTGGCTCTCCCTCCCTCCTGCTTCAGTCACGCAGCTCCCAGTTCCCACCAGCAAGGCTGGAAGGGAGAGGGCAGGAGCTGGGAGAGCAACCATCCACCCAAATATTTAGTTCCCTATGCTAAAATAAAACAAATCAAACCAAACCAGTGCTGGTTCAGCCACCATTTTAGAACCTCTCATTTTTCTTTATCAGAGCAATATATCCCCCCTCCCCACAGTCCTAAAAATGCCACCAAACATCTCCTTGAGCCTTGTCTGCTCTCTAAATATTTTTTTTTATCAGAGCAATATAAACCAACCCACGGTCCCCAAAAACACCACCAAACATCTCCTTGGAGCCTTGTCTGCTCTCCAAATGCAGCACCAATGACCTTCCACCGCTCAGAGCAGCCAAGAGAATGTGCTGCTCCAAAGTCTCCAAAGGATGGAGCTGAATGCAGGAATGTCAGGGAAATGTTCTGCCTCCTCCGGAGAGAGGAGCCTGGCAGCTCCACTCTCCCACATCCAGGATGGCTTTTCATGCCATATAATGGGCTCAGATGGAGAAGGTCTGGTAAAGGGGATACAGCAACAGCTCCAAGACTGGGGAAGGAGATGCCAGAGGGTGACACTTCCGCTCCGGTGCTAATGTGCTTCCCGGGCCCTTGAAGGAGACAGAAAGTGCTGGCAGAGATATTAGGACATGTCAGCTTCAATCCAGCAACTCATCCTTCAGAGCAGGTACATGACTGGCTGTCTCCCCCCGGATATGGGATTTTCAGGACAGCAGGATGTGCACCCACCTGGTTCCCCTGCGGATACCGGGGACAAGCCAGGACAGAGTTTGCTCTGCTCCCTTGGGAGAGCCCTGGCAATAGGGAGACTGCAAACAGATTGATCCACTGCAAGATTCCCACCTACAGTGCAGAACATGCCATGTTTGGAACCAGCTGCCACCCACCAAAGCCCTCCTGCCCTCTAGGCGGGGCTGAAAAAGTGGAAGTTGTTCTGGTGGAAGCTCAAATCAGAAGGGCTCTGTCACCCATCCTCTGCCCTCCCCATGGCACAGCTTACCTTGTCTGTGCTCTTTGGAGCAGGTTTGCTCACTCCTGCCTGTCCCTAAGTACCCAGCCAAGCTCCTGGCACCAGCCAAGCCAACATAATGGCAGTTTTCCTGTGGTGCTCCACAGACTTGCAAACCCACACTAAATTCCCTGGCACAGGATCCCCTGCAACACAAGCAAACCACCTAATAGACCTCAATCCTCGCTGAAGAATGCAATTAAGTGAAGCCATGGCCCCCAGTGGGGTCAGATTTGTGCTAGATACGGTCACATTTCAGGAATAAGATTAATTCTTACAGTAAAAGAGCTCCTGTAAGACATTCATTCTTGTGTGCTGCCTAATCTCTGGCTCTGAGCATGACCGTGTGTGCAGCTTGTAAGAGCTGAGCCCGGGGTCTTGAAGAGCACTATTAAAAATCATAAAATTCAGAAGTGTTTGCAAGAAGCAGCTTCTCACTGCAGCTCCTCCAGCCAGGATGGAGCCAGAGATCTGCAGGGACCCAAGGGTGCAAGGCACAGAGGGTGAAGTGCTCAGAAGCACCTACATTTCTTAAGAGCTTAAGTTCCACTGAGAGTCAAAGGGACTTAATCTAAGCTGCTGTAAGATGCTTTTGAAGATTTTCCCCCCAGTAACTCCCATTGCAGAGGGTGCTGGATACCTTATGCCCTTAAGCTACTTTAGGTATCCCAGGGGATATAGGAGGAGGGGGCTTTATCTACAGATCAAGTTAATTACCTTGGTCCTCTCTGCTTCCAGGGGGGGACATGCTGCTAAAAAACAAGTGTCTGCACAGTCATGGACACTTGGATGGGTCAGAGCCGTGCAGGGATCACAGAACCATGGAATGGTTTGGGTTGGAAGGGACCTTAAAGATCACCTCGTTCCACACCCTGTCATGGGCAGGAACACCTTCCACTAGACCAGGTTGCTCCAAGCCCTGTCCCACCTGGCCTTGGACATTCTAGAGTTGGTGAGTTAACAACCATTCTGGGCCCTTTGTTACTTTTTCTTAGCCCCAGTGGAGCTGGTAATTGAAACATTTGCACTGCATTAAAAAAACCCAAAAAAACCCCATAAAAACAAAGCAAAACAAAACAAAACAAAACAAAAAAACCCACCCCAAAACAGGAGGGAGGGACCTTGACTTCATTTTGGCTTCATTACAATATAACAACTTGAAAAAAAAAAATCACAAAGAAGCATTTGGGTTTCTCTTCTGTTCTACCTGCCCATGAAAAGGAGAAGGGGGATTTTACAGAAATTCTCTGCAAAAAGTTCCACCCAGATCTAGGAGATTATTAAATATCTTCATTTTCAGCAGCTGCTGTGGGAGAATTGCTC
Source organism: Pachyramphus minor (assembly GCA_013397135.1). Classification (NCBI taxonomy): domain Eukaryota; kingdom Metazoa; phylum Chordata; class Aves; order Passeriformes; family Tyrannidae; genus Pachyramphus; species Pachyramphus minor. The sequence goes on from VYXB01008776.1 coordinate 349,828, forward strand.
CCATTAGGCACATCAATCCAAGCAAACACCTTGCAGGCAGAGGGCTGCACTGAGGGCTCTTCCTTCCAGCAGCACCAGCTTAGTTTGTGCTGCCTATTAACAGAGGTCAGTGGGTCACTTCATTTCCTCCCAGCAACCTCTTTAAAGAGAGAAAGAAAAGCTTTTAGCACAACCACCAGCTCATTTGTCACCTCCCCTGGGGAGGGGAGAGATGAAATTTGAATTCACCCCCCCACACACAATTCCCGCTTGCTCCTACCCAACACCCTGCCCTCACCAGGGCTGGGATAAGGAAACTTGGCACTGGTGGTTTGTTCAAGGTGGGTCCTGCCTGCTTGGACCTGGCCCAGGAGCCCACCCTGGCACCTTTCCCGTGGGTTCTGGGGGGCAATGCTGGCTCTGAAAGCCTGCACAGCCCATGTCACAGGTGGCTGTCACAGAATTACAGGATGGTTTGGGTTGGAAGGGATCTTAAAGATGGCCCAATTCCACCCCTTGCCATGGGCAGGGATGCCACTCACTGGATCAGGGTGCTCAGGACCCCCATCCAAGGTGGCCTTGGATATTTTCAAAGATGGGACATCCACACTCAGGTTGCTTTGCTTGCAAGTATTTGCCTCTTTCCTGGGGAAACAGAGCATGAAGAGAGGAGCTTTAAAGTATGTGTTTCTGACACCTATTTCCCCCTCCTAACTTGTAACACACTGACCAGACCAGCCCTGTTTTATGGGCAGGGAGAGACCACAGCCATGGTAGTTCCCACATGAACACGTTGGTGGCAGGGAGGGAGGTGCTGCCTCTGCTCCAAAAGCTCGACCCCAGATCTTGGTTAGACAGGAAAGCCCCAAGGAAACTTACCCAGAGGTCAGGTCTGCACACAGCAGCATCACTGCTGCCCACAGGATTAGTTCCTGGCAGAGGAACAACCAACCAAACCTGCCAACCACAAGAGCAAAGTGCCCAAAGTCCAGCAAATCCCAGTGCCAGAGCCATGCACATCCTTTCCCCACACCAGGGAGACCCTGCAGCCCTCCCTGTGCCTCCTGAATCCTGCTCCTCAGGCCAGCAAAGCCCCCAGAATAACTCTGCCTTCTGGGCCACTTCATCTCACAAAGGCACCCTGGCTATGTGGAGCCTGTTGGTGCTGAGAGGATCAGTCTGGGCTGGGGCACTGGGAGCTCTGGTGCTGCCATATCCCATGGGATTCCCTTCCCACAGCACTTCAGTACACCTTAATTAAACAAACACAACCCCTGTGACCAACAAAGCTCATCTCAAGACTAACTGGTGGCCTTAGCAGCCCAGTTCCAAGGACAGCGCAGAAAGGACTGATCCCAAAGGATGCCTGATCCTGCCCAAAAAATGAGGCGCTGGAGCATTTCCAAGTCAGTCCCTTCCCCTTTAAAGCTGCTGGACACAGCTGCTCTTCTAGGCTCGAATGCAACTCCCCAACCCACTTCAAAACACAGGCCATGGGCTTGGCAAACACAATTAGAGCAGGCAGCAGAGATCCTTCAGAGTGAAGCATGGCTGTTTATCTATCACAGAGTTACTTAGATCTTAAAAAAATATTTACAAGAAAGAGGCAGAGTATTATCTTCCATGGGGAAACAAACACAGATGGAAAAAAAAAAAGAGCTTTGATCAGGACTGTCTTGGTCCTACTCGCTGCTTTTCATCCCCAGATCTCCAAGTGCTTTAATATGACAGTATTATCCCTTTTTACAATGTGGGAAACCAGAGGAAAATCCACAGTAAGACAGCTCACTGTGTTTGCACACACACATACACACACACAGCATTTTTCCTCCTTCCTGCACCATTTCTGATCCTCCCACATGTGTGAAGTGCCCAAGCAACAGGCAAAAGTGGCATTGTGGGGCACAGCAATGCAGGTGTTGCAAGAGGTGTTACTCTCTGCCCAGGGGTGCGACAGCACACTAAGGGTTAAGCTGTGGTCGCTGCAGAGAAAGGAGACAGGAGACCTCTGAGTTGGGCTCCAATAGTCAGGAGAAATTAATTTCCCCCCACCCTGTCCCTGGCAGTGACAGCTCTGACAGGCAGTGATGTATCACAGAGCATTCAGCAGGTGCAGCACAGCACGGACAGGGCAGAGGGGACGTCGCCGCAGCCGGAGGGATGCGCCAGCGAGGGGATGAGGACACGGAGGAGGAGGAGGAATTACAGCTCCCATGGCCTGGCTGCACCCTCATAAACCCAAGCCCATCCACGCTTTGGGGTGCTGCAGCCACATGAGGACCCCAAAGGACCTCCCCTGCAAAAAGTCAGTGGCAGCACCGTGGCAGCACCAGTGAGAAGGAGGCAATGCTGGAGCCACCAGAAATGCCAGGAGCATCCTCCAGAGCCGGGCTGAAGACGTGGCTTTTCCGCCGCCTCTGTGCACACAGGGCAGGGCTGGGCTATCCTCTGGGATGCACTAAGGGAAGGATCAACCCAGGACCACACTCCTCTCCACCCCATTCCCTTCCCCTCGCTCCCACACAAACACATCCCTCAGCATTTCCCAACAAACCCTCACGATCTCCGCCGAGCGCCCAACGGCATCAGCGATCGTCAACTAAATTGCCTTGTGGTTCAGGGTAATACTCTGCGTTTCTTCTTGCAGGCCTTGGAGCTTTATTTATTTATTTAGGAAGTCATTCATCATTAGCCCCAGCTCAGCTGCCTGACAGACCAGGAGCTCCTTGAGGCACATCCCGTCTCTGGGCTTGCCACGCGCGCACCGACAGCGCTGGGTAAATAACCGTCCGTCAGCCACGTCCTGCAGCATCCTCAGCTGAGCAAGGGGAATAAACAACATCCTCTGCCAGAAAATAATGCTGAAAACACCAACATCCCCCTCCCAGAGCACCTGCACTTCTGACCAACAGCACCAGCCTGCAGCTCCTTCAGATACACACTGTCCCTTGCAAGAGACGTAACATCACTCACAACCACCTCAGTTGCTGGCAACCTACAGCTCAGTGTCCCATTACACAAGTCCTCCCTCTGAAACTCTTGCACTGGAAGGAGCATTAACACCTCTCCCTATCACACCATCCCTTCTCCAATGTGGGCAATGCAGGCATAAACCATCACTGGACCTTTTCCAAATCAGAGATAAAATGCACCACTGAAACTCAGCAGAGGGAAAAAAGAAAAAAACCCCAACAAAACAACTCAACAAAGAGCCCAACCAAACATCTGCTCACTACCAGCAAAACTGCAACAGCCTTTCTCATGTCTGGAGTCCAAGCTAAGGAAAAGCCTTTTTCCACCCCAGATCTAATGCAGGATGCAGGTTCAGATCAGCTCCACATTCCTGGGGAGGAAGGACTGCCTGGACTCACATCTGTGTGTGTCCAACTCAGAATATATGAGAAAACCACTGAACAACGAAGAACTGGAGCTTTCCTGACTTACAGCATGGTACAAAGATGACCTGTACTGGGAAGAGCCCATCCAGATGGCATCAGTCCCTCTGAGCAGGCTAATCCCTCCAGCTTTGGCTTACTGCTCCCTTCACACAGAAACTTGGATGCTGCTGCATCTTGCGACCTTCTCCACCCTCCAAACAGCTCTTCCAGGTCTGCAGGGGACTCCCCTTGTGTCAGCAGCAGGAAGGGGTGATGGCCCCCTCCTCCACCCCAAAAACCCTGTCAAACAGGGGGTCAAACACCACTCCTGGAGGTGACAGGGATGCTCCTTGCCAAGGCAGCTCAGCTGCTGAGAGAAACCTGCCTGGCCTTCCCCCAGCTCCTCCACAATTTTCTGCTGCCCTCTGACAGCAACTTTAGCTGCTTTCTCACAAAATAGGTGGTTGTTACTGAAAAGTCTTGTGCAAACCCTCCCCTGAGAACAAGCAGAGGGTTCCCAGCCCCAGTAGCCAGGCCAGGAGCACAGGAGGCCAGTCCCTGCCCCACAGAGGTCCATCACTGCAGACAGGACTTTGGCCAAGTGAGGCAACCTGCCCACCTACTGCTGCTGTGTCCAAGCAAAGCATCTCCCACCAGCCTTCAGCCCAAGCAGAAGGAAAAGGAGGAAAAAAAAAAAAAAAGAAAGAGAGATGAAAAATCGAAAGGAAGAAAAAACATTCCAGAAAGTTAATTAGGAACATGAGGGTGCTTTATCAGTTCCAGCTCAGAGTGCTGGACGGGTGTAGGATGTCACCAGCCCTCGCGCAAGAACGACCTTCTCATTACAGGCGATCGCTGATCGATCGCCTCCGTTTGTTATCTTCATCAGTGCTCAGATCCTCCACTGAACCCAACACCAGGCAGCCTAATGGGCTCTGAGGATGACAGTGGCAGTGGGACCCTCCTGGTGCTCCCACCAGAGCTCACTCCTCTGTGCAGGTGCCCCTCTGCCACCAGCATTGCCCCAGGGAGGGGAGAACTAACAGCCCCGGATTTTGCAAGGCTCATTTCTATCCCCACATAGACACAGTCCCCAACAGTTATAGAAATAACCCCCAAAATCCCTGACTGACACACATGCACACACCTTGCAACAAAACCAAAATACAAACTCTCTCCAAAACATGACAACCTGGGAAATTTCAACCAGCCACAACAGAGCCAGGCAAGGACCCTGCTCCCACACAGCCCACTGCACCCAGAGGGGCTCCTGGTGAGGATCTCAAAGTTGCTCTGAATCTACACTAAGACAGAGGAAAATGTGACTCCCTGATGATCATCTTTAGGGTCCCCCAGGGTTGAGATGCAGAGGAACTGCCCTTGCTTTCTCATTCTGGAAGAAGCAATTAAAGCCCAGAGGCTGGAACACCTCAAGTCCACCTACAGGCAAGCCAAGAGCCCGGGGTAACAAAAGAGAAAGAAAGAAATTTCCTTCTTATGGCCTGTACACCTCATGGTCACTGTTGTCTGCACACTCCCAGGCAGCCATGCTGGGAGATGCCATGGGATTGCTGCAGTCTCTGGGGAAGGATGGAACTGCACACACACTCTGCTTATCAGTGAAAAACAAATGAGAGGAAATAAAAGTAGTGAAGCAAACACGCAAAGTTTCTCCTAATTGCTATTTGGTGTTAAATGAAAATCATTGTGGCAACAGTGCAGCTGATGAGCTGTTTGGTTTCTTCAGCCCATGGAAGAGGTGGAGTTGTGTGAGGAAGGGAGAGATGAGACAAAAGGGTGAGTGGCTGCTCAAATCCCCCTGCCAGCCAGGACGGGCTCCTGAGCTGCAGTAAGAAGGATAAAGAGGCTTGTCTTTCTTTGTCCACAGTGCAGAGCTGGCTTCATCACCACAGCTTGCATCTTGCTGATTAGTGACCAGCAAGGAAAGCTAATCAAGGTTATTAGGAAGTGCTGTCTTCCCTGGGTTTCACAGCTGCCTGCTTGGGAGGACACAGGGTAATGTGGCTCCCACCGCCACCAGCCCATCAATGCCTCCAGAGGTCTTTTTTCCACCCCAGGATCAAGTGTGCTGCCATCAAACACCACACAGAGTGCACCCCATGGGCACCAAGGACACAGGAATGTCACTCCTGGGCCTCCCCTCTCTAGTTCACCCTGACTTCTCCTTCAGCAGTCGTTCCCTTCCCACTTCCTTGCCAGGCGCTCCAGCCCTGCCAGCCAACACAGGGGGTTAAACTCCATAAAGAGGATTTGGGTTTGAGCTTGCAAGACAGAAGATGAGCAAATCCCTTCCCTTGCTCTGGCAGGAATCCTGTGTCTCAGACCCACCAGCCAGGGGAGATTAAGAAAGGAGGAGAGAAAGAAAAAAACCCATCCATCACTTGCTGCCTTCATCTCATCTGAATTTAAGAGCTAAGCTGGGAGGATGCTGGGTCACTGCTTGGGCTGGTGGAGCCCTGCAGACCAGCAGACACCAGAACAGACTGGAGAGAGTCTTAGGCTGCTCTGCTCAAGGTCAGCAACAGGGTTAGGAAGCCACATCCACGCTCCATGCTTGTTTTCCCTCCGATTTAATTCTGGGCTGTCTGTCCAGGGAAGCCTCTGGCTCTTGTCACATCCTTGCAGACAGCCCCAGTTGCAGCAGGTGCCTCCAGGAGTTACCTTCATGCATTGAGTGAAGCCCCACAAACCACAGCAATGTGCAGCAATGCCTGGATGACACAAGCCAGGAGCGATTCCGAACCGAGCGGCTTGGCCAGGCAGGGCTCTGCTGCCATTTTCATCTTCCATACGAGACGTAAAATTAAGAGGCTGTTAAATAGGCAGAAACTGGGAGTAACACCATCCTTGTGATCTCACCTGGCTGGTTTACTTCTATTAAACATGATATTCCTCCCTTTCTGCTCTGAGCAGCTGTAGCTTCATGGTCCTGCCAGGACAACAGACATCCCAGCCTAGAGGTGGCTGCTTCCACTGGATGGGATACAGCAATCCCAGCCACACCAGGGATGCATCAGAGCTGGCTTAAAACATTTATAAGTATTCAGAGATTGATAACATCCCTGCTGGAGCAGGCTGTAGGAAAGGAGCTTGTGAGAGCACCATGGGAGAACCTTCCCATTACCCAGGATTCAAGAAGCCTCCACCTGCTCGGCACCGTCGCTTTCTATTTCACTTCAAACCAGCAGAAGGGTTTTTTTGACAAGCTGCTGAGATCATCTCGGTGTCTTTGCAGCAGTCAATCATGACAAGGATCAGGCAGGGAGATTTTTCCAAGCAGGCTGGCTGAGTGTTCACGGCAATGTTTTTGTGATGCTGAGCAGCAGCACCCTCGAGGAGCGGGCCATGAATTAAACATGTGATAATATTTACTCGGCAGGTGAGGACCATCAGCACGCACTGGGTTTTGTCTGGCCGGGGAGAGGCACGCTGTGTGTCCTCCATTTTCAGCAGGACAAGGAAGAACACTGCCTTGGAACAACAGATGCTTTCCCTCGTGCTGAGCAGGAGGTTTCCAGGGCCTCTGACCCCTCTGCCTGCTCAGCCAGCGCTCGGGAATGACTCGTCCATCTTCGGAGGCACCGAGCCAAACAGGAATGGGTCCAACAACAAATCTCTCCTTCGGACATGCAGAAGCCACCATATTGGAGAAAATGCCTTTATTGTCACTGCACCATCTGGAGTTGCCAGGAAATGCAACTTTTTTGTCCCCATCAATTACCAAAGGGAGAAATCTGCCATACCCTGAAAGGCAGAACTTCCCCCTTTCTCCTGGAACCAGGGAGAAGAGATGGGTGAACAAGAGCTGAACCCCCCACAGCACCTTCAGGATTTATAAGCCTCACTGTCTCTGCTTTTGGGAGATGATCTACAGCCTCCCCTTTGGAATCCCAGAATAGTTTGGGTTGGAAGGAACCTTAAAGATTGTCTTGTTCCAGAACCCTACCATGGGAAGGGACACCATCCACTAGAAGGTGGAAGCCATCCCAGCTCAGACCCGTCAGCACCACTCAAGGGTTCCATCTTCCTCAAAACCACAGTGTCTTGTGCTTAAATTTCCTAAAACCAGAAATGCTGAGAACCTCCCATTCTATCTCTTTCACCAGAAGCTGGGCACGGTGTGGCTGGTGCAGAGGGGCACCTGGAGCATCTCCCAATGGGGGAACATTGCTGATGCTCCATGGGAGAGGCCATCTGGGGCTGAGCCAGGCAGGCAAGGACCTGGGGAACAGCCCAGGGATGGGAACACCATCCCTGCAGATTTTTAGGAAGGCCAGACATGATCCGTCTCCGACTTCCAAAGGCACGATGCTGCCCTGGGCCAGGGAGAGTGAGTAATTGACCTTCCAACCTCCCTTCTGTCATTACTTTCTATGATTTTACAACCTCTCTAAATGGTTCATTTATCCTGAGTGAATTCCTGCTGCATCCTGCTCATCAGCCAGCTGGGCAGCACCTTTCTCCAGCCACACCATGTGAGGGCTGCAGGTGCACAGATGGACCCAGCACAGGGGCAGCAACAGGGCAGAAAATAAGGGGTGGGGGGAGCCCCAACCAACTCTTGCTGAAAAAAAACAGTGTGAAAAAGCATCTTAAATCCCACAACTTCAGGCCTGTTTGTTGGTCTGAATTAAGCCCAGACCCTGAAGGCGATACCTCGTGGCCAGGGCGCTCTTGCCTTGGAGGGGTCAGTGTTTCCAGCAACAAGGACACCAATTAAAGCTTTTAACGATGCAAACCCAGGACCTTGCTGAGCCCTGAGCAGCCTCTGCCCAAAGCTCTCTCTACTAATAACCCACTGCTGCGGCCGAGCCGTGGGTGCTGGGCTGCCTTAAATATTTATGACAATCGTAGATTGCTTCTTTCCTCCCCATAATGATGCCCTCATGTGCTCCCTCCCCAGCACAAGTCTGTGAGTGCCCTGTCACTGCTTGGGCAGAAAGCACCAGTCTCCTCCCAGTGCCTCCAAGAGCATCGGCACGTCCCCGGAGCAGCAAGGCAGTGTGCCAGGAAGGGATTTTATTTTGTTTTTTAAACCTCCCCCCCAGCCCTTTCCCACTACAGCCTCGGCTCGAGTTCTCTCGTTAATCTAATTGTTCTTCTAATGAAGATCTGCAATTCCTCAAACATTAATTACCAACGGCAGCAGCAGCAGCAGCTGTGGAACAAGAGCTCCCTGTTCCTAATAATACGCTTCACACTTTCGCCTGCCACAGCTCAATTTAGCTTTGCGTGATTTGGCTGGGGGCAGATAAATAATATTCCAGCTATGGGGCTGTGCAGACAAACCCAGGAGGAGGCAAAGCTCTCCCCACACCCCAGGTGCTTCAGAGCATCATGGGTCCTCAGCTGGCTGCTAAAAATCCCTGGTTTATTCCACCTGCATCTCCCTGGCCCAAGGCTGCGCCTCCATCACGGCGCCGTCTCCAACCTGCAGCTTTCAGAGAGCTCTGCAAAGGGAGGGGAAGCTGGGAGGGAAAGAGAAGTGTCCCCATCCCCACACTGAGCACCACAGCACTGCAAATAAACCAGAGAGAAAGTGAGAGCACAGGCAGGGAGGGAACACAGAAGTGGGATGGGATTGGGTGGTCAGGAATGAGTCAGGGGATGGAGGAGGAGGGAAGGGGGAGAGCGGCTGAGGGAGGGCGAAGCTCCAGCCATTATTTGTTTCACTCCCAGTAAAATGGAAAATAAATGAAGAGGGAGGCTTGAAGTGGGGATGGAGAAACTTGAGTAGGACTGCAGGGCTGTGGAAGGCTGGCATGGCACATGGTGATCCAGGTAGCTCCTGCACACGGTGGGATCACATGGATTCCACATCCCAGGACCCTGAGCATGATCTCATCGTGCCAATAAACCGGCAATGGCTTTGGCTACAGCTCTGGAGATGAAGAACAAGCACACGGGTGCAGAGCCAGCAGTAACACTGTCACTGAAACGTGGGGAGGCCCTGGCACAGGTTGCCCAGAGCAGCTGTGGCTGCCCCATCCCTGGAAGTGTCCAAGGCAAGGCTGGACGGGGCTTGGAGCAACCTGGTCACAAGGAAGGTGTCCCTGCCTGTGGCAGGGGGTGGAATAAGATAAGCTTTGAAGTCCTTTCCAACCCAAACAATTCTGTGATTTTTGGGGGCAGAAATCACACGCCTCAATCCACCATGATCCATAACGTTGCCATNGAAAGAACAAGCACACAGGTGCAGAGCCAGCAGTAACACTGTCACTGAAACGTGGGGAGGCCCTGGCACAGGTTGCCCAGAGCAGCTGTGGCTGCCCCATCCCTGGAAGTGTCCAAGGCAAGGCTGGACGGGGCTTGGAGCAACCTGGTCACAAGGAAGGTGTCCCTGCCTGTGGCAGGGGGTGGAATAAGATAAGCTTTGAAGTCCTTTCCAACCCAAACAATTCTGTGATTTTTGGGGGCAGAAATCACACGCCTCAATCCACCATGATCCATAACGTTGCCATGGAAAAACACTGTTCCTGTTCACTAAGGTCAACCCCTTCCAATCCATCATCACCTCCAGCTCAAGGGCACATGGGGGGAGTGGGGAGGAAACCATGCCCAGGCAAAGGAGAGCTGCCAGCCAGGTCCCTCCTTACAAAAGAGGCTCAAAACCACGGGTTGGGAGAAGCAGCTGGAATGGCCGGAGCCAGTAAAGCTGCAGCATCCCCTCTCGCCAGCACTGTGCAGCCAAAAATACACAAGGGGAACAAAACAACACACACACACAAAAAAAAAAGCCCACAAGAGTTTTCAGTGACAAAAGCAAACAAATAGATTTGTGAATAAATATTGATTTGACAGGAAGTGAGACAAACCCTTCCAAAAACACTCGCTGGCACGGGGTCCCTCTCCCAGCACAATGAGCAGCCGTCATCATTTCATGGGTGCCTTTGCACAGTCGGCAGCTTAAGCTGCTTCAGGGTTTTGGTTTGTGGAGTTTATTGGTGTCCCCTCTGCCAGGTACTGGCATCATCTGGAGAGATCTCAAGAAGTAAAGATGGACTGAGGAGCCTGTGCTGGGCAAGGCGAGCAGCACAGAGTGCAAAAAAACCAAATATTCACCCTAATATCTCTTCAGGAGGGGAGAGGTGGCCAGTTAATGCTCTCCAGCACTACAGGCACAGTTTGGTCTAAAGGAGTTAAATTTTCCTTCAGCCATAGCTCAGGGCTGAGTCAGACCCAGAGTCAGAGGGCTGCTGCTTCACTCGCTTTTTCCTGACCACAAACACATCTGCACATACCCTGCTCCTCCACACACACACACACACACACAGGCCTTTCATCCCCGGGAAAACCCCCACAGCACTGATGCTTTGCAAAAATTAATTAACATGCCCATATGGGGAATTTCAAGACTTGGTTCCCACTACAAAGCGGGCATCTCCGGGGGAGATGGGTGGGAGAGATGGGCACGGGTTCCTCGACAGCAGTGCTGGGATTGTGGGGGGATAGCCCAGATCCAGCACACAGCAGGGACCTGCCCTTCCCCTGCCTTGCAGAACCCTTCACACTGGGTGAGGAAACCTCTTGCTGAACACTTCTTTCCTCCTGCAGACCCCCAAGAGCCACACTGGTGCAGCAAAGACCAGCATCGCTCGTATTTGGTGGCTTCCCACTTAATTCCCAGCCTTGCTCTGCTTATGGGATTCGAGGGAGGGAACAAGATGGCAGATTTCACCTGATTCACCTCCAGAACCACCAGCTCAGGGAGTTTCAGGTCCTTGCAAACTGGCTGGAGATTGGCAGAAACACCCTGCACAAGGTGTAGGTGCTGCACCCTGGAGCTCATCAGGCAGCAGTCGCTGGGCACACACGTGATTTCGGGGTGAGCGTCTCCGCACGGATCCCGCACACCTCCAAAAAAAAGGTTTCCTTTGTTCAGCTTCCTCCCAGTACAGCAAAAGAAATCCCAGCCCCGTGAGTGCCGTGAGTGCTGTGACGCTGATCACAGCTTTCCTGCTCATTTCGTTTTCAATGAGTGAATTAGCAGGCAGCCAGCTGACTTGAACATCCCCTTATCTCTGCACCAAGCTCGCTGCTGAGGATTTGCATAATTTTAATCTTTCCCACCAATGAGCATGAAAAAATTAGTTTTCCACTATTTTATCTTCTATTTGTGTTCAATAAACAGGGCTGGCGGCTTTGCGCCGTGTATTTATACTGGGAACCATGAGGAAGAAGGAGGGGGAAAATCCCTCTTTTCCAGCACTAGGCCAGGTGGAGGGTTAAACCAGAGGAGGGAGGTGGGGGAAGGCTCTGCAAAACTGCTCCACAAACTGCAGCTGGAGGTGGATTTGAAGCCCAAATGTCCTTATCCAATCCCAGTTGTTTTCTCCAGAGTCCCCTTCCTATCTCCCAGCTCCAGCTGCCAGGGCTTCCTCCCATCATCAAGACCTTTAATTTCCCTCTCAAGCAAAGAGTTGGCTGGACTTGCCCCGAATACAGGCTCCAGATCCCAAGAACATCAGGACTCCAGGGATGGGGTGGGAAGTGCATGAACAATGAGGTCCCACCTGGAGAAACCTCCTTGTGTATTCACAGGGAACTGTGCAAATGTTGGGACAGGGTCACCCCAGGTCCCTGCTCACATTTCTGCAGCCAAGGAGCGTTCGCGCTCCTCGCTCTCGGCTCTGCAAGCCCAGTCACGCTCAGCAGTGCCAATTCAAACCCTCTGCCATCCTCCTGGGCATGCAGGGCACAGCCCAACCTCACACCTGCCTCTTTTTGCAGGATCCTCCATCCCTCTTCAGGGAAAGAGGGAACCACGCAGAAAATCACTGCCACCAACACAGAGCTTTGGGTGATTTTCAATTTAATGCTTTAAAGGAAAAGCACACACCAAATATTGAGCTTGTCTATGCAAAAAAAGGCATTTAAAAGAAAAAGCCCCTGCTTTTACCCTTTGTGCTGTAGAATGAGAGCATCATTTTGAGGAGCACACAAGGCCCAGATCCCACACCATGAACCTCTGGATTACATCTGGCTGCTCTGAGGGAAAAGAAAATGCAGGGAAAACTGAGGCTCTCCTTGCAGGTTCCCCACTCCCAAGCAGGGTGGAAGGCACAAACATGGAAACAATTTTTAAATGTCTTTCCTCCCTGTGGAGCCAAACACAGGTCAGGGCACCCACCAGCCACAAGGAGGGGCACATTTTCACCATCTCCAGCAAACCTGGACCAGCCTTTGTCCCAGTGTTGCAAAATGTGGAATACGAAAAATTTTCTTAAGAAAGGACGTTCTTTGATCTTTGACCTTGGTATACTTTGAAGCCTAATCAACAAGAATGGGGATTTAATCCATGAAACAGCCAACAAGTTTTCAGTGATGTCCAGATGTTACAAAAGCAAATGACTTGCTGGTAGAATTGCCTTTTTAAGGTTTAGGGCTGGGCGTGCTTCAATGATCTCAGACCTAGGGGGAGGCTAATAAAGCTTAGAAAGAAGGATGTACCACTACTGGACACAAAGAATGCATAATTTACGGGCCACAAGGACATCTGGCAGAACTCCCAAGATAAGGAAGAAACTAATAAAGCCAACTCTGCAATTGTGCTGAAATCAGCTCCAACGGGGTAAATGGTAACTCTGGCAGGGGGAGATCACGACCACCAACTCACAGACCACTGACCCAAGAAAATCCCTGACCCCAAAGAAGAGAAAGATTGAGCATGGGGGCTAATTAGCAAGAGAATAATTGACCAATAGAATATAGAATACTAATTAATAAGAGGACTATATAACTTGTGGCCAAACTAATTCCTAGTTACTGTAATTAGTGTAGCCAACACTAATTCCTTTGTTTGCTAAAATGTATAAAGAGTAAAAAGTTTTGGTAGTTGGAGTGCTTGATTTGTGGAATCCCACTGAGCACCCAGCTTGGACAACTCTGAAACAAATAATCAATGTCTCTCTTGGGTCTGTCATTATTGGCTTGTTGCACTGCCAGGTGGGTGCAGCTCCCCAAGGAGCCCATTTCTCCCTCTCCCTGCAGCTCTTCCCGCTGATCCTGGACTCCACACAGGCCTCTCCCTGCCACCAGCTCATCTGCACCCAGAGATGCAATTACCTTCCATGGGTTCTCTATTTATGCTCTAGAAACCATGTCATTTTCTAGACCAAAAACATAATTAAAGAGTTGGAGCGCCCTGGAACAAAGCCCTCTCTGCTGCCACCACTCTGATCTTCCCTAAAAATACCCTGGCCAAGGGTCAGCTCATGGCAGGGCTGAGCCATGGCAAGAGGAGCAGCCCTGCTGTGATGGGTGTCCTGTGAGGGGAATGCACCCAAATGCCCCCATGGGCTCCAAGAAGGGGCTGCCCCAAGGGAAACCGGCTTTGCTGCCGTCGGGGCTCCGAGGGGTCGCCTATGCAAGGAAAGGTTAATTCAGATTTAACTTCTAATGCGGTTTATCTAACCAATTTTAAAGCCTTGGGCAGACAGACTAATTGAGAATTAAGGGGACTTTGATGATCACTGCTCTTCCAGCAGAACCAATCTGGGGTTGCATCCAGTTTATTCCAAGATAAATCCAGTCTTCCAGACGAGATGGAAAGACACACTTGCACAGGGGAATATCAGACCCTGAAGACACTGGCTTTTCCCTGGAAAACAACAAATCAAGCTCTGGCTGCAGTCCAGCTCCAGGAGGGGTTGAAGATTTAGGAACTTTTCCAACCAGGGCGTTTCCCAGGTGCAGGAGGTGCTGATGCTGTGGGTCTCAGACACGGATTAATGCTTCTCCAGCACCACCAGCCAAAAGGGCTCAAAGCACAGCTCTGGAGGTGAAAGAAATCTGGGGCGAGACACGTGGTTGGGGAGCAGGAAGAACTCCAGCTCCAAAATGCACTGAGGGCTCGGCACACCCACACACATCTCTCACCCCCCCAAACACTGCTGTGGGCCCCTGGATTGCAACACACTCAGGTTCAATATTTCATAGAGTCCCAGAATGGTTTGCGTTGGAAGGGACCTTCAAGTTCATCCTGTTCCACCCCCTGCCATGGGAAGGGGCACTTTTCACTAGACCAGGATGCTCCAAGCCCTGTCCAACCTGGCCTTGGACACTCCAATCACTGCAGCAGGCACAGGATGTCCAGCTGTGTGTAACCAGACCCACAGCTGCTCAGAGAAGGAAGACAGGGACATGCCATTGCTCCCTGGGCTTTCCCTGTCCTGCTGCTCCCAGAGGAGACATAAGAATGCACAGGTCAACAGACCCCAAAGCACACAATCCTGCACAGGAGGCAGGCACTTTCCAAAAGGTGAGAGGCAACCCAAAAAATAAACCCTCTCTGCTCGTGAAATAGAATTATGGAATCACAGAATGGTTTGGGTTGGAAGGGATCTTAAAGCTCACCTCATTCCAACCCCCTGCCATGGGTGGAACCTTCCACAAGACTAGGTTGCTCCAAGCCCCGTCCAACCTGCCCTTGGGCACTCCCAGGAACGGGGCATAAATGCAGCCTGAAGGAGCAAAGCTGGAGCTCCACAAGCACCCAGCATGCCCACCCCACTGCGGGAAGCAGGATTTAGGAGCTGCATCCCGGGTGGGCAGAGCTCCACATCCGTGTGCCCGCCGGTCCTGCCCTGCTCCGTCTGCACAGACACACGGCTGACGCCGGGCCCAGCTCCCCCGGCCAGAGCAGCTGCGCTGGGTCCCATCCAGCCCTTCCCCTGCCATGGCTCGGGGTGGTTTGGCGGCAGATCCCACTGGCTGCTGCTCCCTTCCAGCTCCAATTTGCCTCATCTGCTTCCTGCATGCATGGGCTGCATCCCCCGGCCAAGCGGCCCCGCTCCCACCGGGGTTCTCCAGGGCAAGACGTGGGGTCTCACAGCTGCTGCGGCACCACACGTGCGTGGGGAGGTGGAGGGAGAAGAAAGAACAATAACACGGAGGAGCAGGGCGAGGGGGAACAAAAAAGAGAAGAAAAACCAACTCTGAAACAGCCCCCAGGGCAGAATCGCTCGCCTGGACTTGCTGTAATTACACTCCCACTGCCGAACACAAAGCTCTTGGCTTGGCCCTCTCATAAAACTGGGAGAAAGAAGGTGAAAGATATTTGTTTGTTTTTCTTTTTTAAAAACAATATCCTGAAGGATCAAAACAACCTTTTAACTTGTCAACTAACAAGTTCAAACAGGATTGCAAGCGCTGCTTTCCATAGCTTCCAGGGAGAGACATCCAGACCAGTCATCTGAGCTCAAATCCTCCAGGCTTTTTCAACAGCCAGAAAAATCAAGGTAAAGGTATTGGCAAACTACCCTAAAACCACTTCCCAGCGGGAGCACCAGCCTGGACAACACACTCCAGCACGAGGAATGGAGCTGCTGAGCTCCAAGCCCAGCTCCATCACCCCACGTCCTTGGGCAAATCGCGTTGCCTTTCAACGCGCTGGTTTCCACATCCTTCCCTGTAATTATGTCCTTCATCGCCTGCTCGTTCCCCGCCTGCGTGTGCCACATGCATTACCCTGCCAGCACACAGATCCATGGCCCCAGCCACTGAGGAGAGCTGTGCCATTCCCTCTTCCCTGCTCGCTCGCACCTTTGCAAATGGTTCAGCCAAACCAATGCAAATCCCCAATAAAAACACTTATTTAAGAGCCCTGCACAAACCCAGGGCTGGCATGGTTTAGTGTGAGCTTGTTGGAGCATCACCCCACAGCCAAAGCACATACGGAGTTCTCATGAACCAGGTGGGGAGGGAGAAGCCAAGGGACCCCACAAGTTTTGCCTTCACTTGTTAATTTACATGAAAATCTAAGTCTGCTCCGACATAACCTTCTTCTGAGATTGCTCAGCCTATGCATTGCTTTCATGAAAGGAGCAAGCACCTGAAGGAGAAAAAAGCAGCATCCACAGAGCTTTTGGTGCTAATTTCAGTATATTCACAGCTTCCTCAGTTCCCCTTGGCTTCGTGTGCCAGGCCTGTACATCACTCACACCACCCCAGTGTTGCTGCTGCTGAAACCAGCAGCAGAAAACCTTCCAAAAACTCACTTTTATTGCTTGAAGTGCTGGCTGCCCTCTCTCTGCTGTAACAGTCCTCATCGCCGTCCTTGGGGCTGTCCTGATGGGGTCCAACACGGACGTCTGAAAGTTCTTCCACTACAAGGGAGGCTGAAGGATTCTCCTCTTCCTTCAACTCCAGGGCTATTTTAGATGCCCTTCAACACACCAAAGTAATCCTTCCCAGTCAGAGGCTGGATGGGTCCACCTAAAGAAGGACTTGGAGACTGATGAGTCCAGAGGTGCCTCCCTGAGAGCCCCAGTGGTGCTGAGCACCCCTGTTCTGTCCCAGCAGACCTTTAAAGGAGTCACTGGTTTGGCTTAAAGGTGGATCCAACTGATGGTTTTACTGTTCTATCCTCGGAGACACATTCTCGACACATCCAAAGATAAATCTGATTTTCAGGTTCTGAAGTGACAGAGGAGGGGTCCAATGAGGACTGTTCCATGTTTGCTTTCTATGTTTTTCATTTCAGCTTCTTACACACTATTTACGAGGGAAAAAAGGTGTCTGAAGCAGCAGCTTAAAAACACAAGCATTTTTGTAAATCCTCCTCCCACTTCCAAGATTGTATCAACAAAAGAAAGGAGGCAGGGAAAAAACATAAATAGGAGTTTCGCATTGACAGAGTCCCTTTGAACAATTTTCAAAGAGCTCCACTACCTGTTCTCCCATTTGATTGTGTTTTTTCAGAGTATCTACGGCGTGTTCCTCCACGTACCAAAGGAATCCACCAGCTCAGGTCCCTTTTCAGAACTGTTCCTTGAAGAAAGCACCCCTGGGTCAGCAGCAACCACAACAACTCTTCAGATGTCTGCCCAGGACTGTGGCTGTGCTGGGATCTGTTTCAAGGTTTGCTCAATGGACGAGGGATTGCATCTTTGTGCTGATGATC
Organism: Pachyramphus minor; assembly: GCA_013397135.1. Classification (NCBI taxonomy): domain Eukaryota; kingdom Metazoa; phylum Chordata; class Aves; order Passeriformes; family Tyrannidae; genus Pachyramphus; species Pachyramphus minor. Next base: position 367,108 of record VYXB01008776.1, read on the forward strand.
CTGGAGCAATTCCCAGCTCAGCTGCAGGTCTGCAGTGCCTGTTTCCCTTCAAGGCAGAGGTTGTCCTCCACCAACAATACCCAGCATGGAGAAGAGCTGAGCCTTTCTCTTGTGTGGGATCATTATGAGTGAAAAGCAAGTAAAAATCTTGAGCACACACCAGGTTTTGGCAGTTGAAGACATTTAAAGCCTCACAGCCCTTTGCTGGATGCCATAACCTTATTTTTAAAGTGTTTCCAGGTATTGACCTACTGCACTCAGTGCTCGTAAGGACACGTAAAGGAAGAAGAGTTCCCAAATCCCACCACAAGCAGATTGCAGAGACCAGGGAGAAATCACCCCTTAAAATCAGCTGCTCCTGCACCAAACAGTTTATGCACCATCAAAGCCAGGAAATCCTTCATTTATTAACCCAAATCTAAGCCAAGAATTTCCCACGCAACCTTTGTGGTGCAGGGGGTCTGCTCCACACTAAAGCCTGGCAGCTGCAGCCTCCTGAAGCAAAATCTAAGGCCAAGGTTGATGTCATGACTACAGACCTTCCTCTCCATCCTCCAAAATAGAAAACATATATAAAAATCAACCTCCATGAGAGAGGCAGCCCTGGGACCTGCTCAGCTCATGCTGCAAGTGACAGTCAAGTCTAAGGGACAATCAAGTTTTGGATTATGATGGGAAAGCAGAGCTGCATACACATGAGCACAAACCATAAATAAACAGGAAATAAATCCCACGGATATGGTGACAGCAGCCCCCAGACAGATCTTTACAAATTGCCTTTTACAAGTAAATAACATTATATCAGGGTTTATGGGCCTCCCTGAGATGGGCATGGGCAGTGCTGTAAATACCACCACAGCATCCATTAGTCCAAAGGCAAATCCATAAGGAATTTCTTGGTGCCCACAGCATGGCTCTGCTCCACAATGGCAGGTGGGGAAGAGGAAAGGAATATGGTCCAGTACCCCCAGGCAGTGGGAAGCACTGCTGGACAAGAGCATTTTCCATCATGTGAATATGTGTGGATCAGATTCCCACCTCACCCTTCCCATGGGGAATGCACAGGCCAAATCATTCTGCCTCGGTTTCCCCCAGTGTTACATGAGTAGAGGATGCTGAAGAGCTTTTTAAGTATCTAATTCACTGAAAATGTTTAAGTGCCTTAAAGATTTCTGAAGGAGTTGCTATAGGAAGGCATTAATTTAAATATCTGGTGGCACAGAACATAATGCCAGGCAGATTTTCTTCCATTCTTTTATAATAGCTTAATAATCCTCAAAATAGTTTCATTGTTAATACTCCTGTTGTATATTTTATTAGGCCTTTTTAGATTGTAAAGTAAGGTAAACACTCCACATTTCTCTAACACCTACCAAAGAGCTTCTCAGAAATAATTACTTGATCTTCATAAACACCCGTGGGGGGGACCCGTCCTATTCTGATCCGAGTGCATCATCCCCCTTTCATCCAGAGCCACCCAAAATCCTCTGAGGCTGAACGGCAGCAAAGCTCCTCCCTCCTCCCCCGGATTTCATCACCAGTTATTGTCTCCTCTCCTTAAAGATCCACCGATTATTCCAAACAAAAGGAGCAGCTTCTCGGCCTCGTGCAGCCCCAGCCCGTGGCTCCAGCGCTCATCAGGGTGTTACCAAACAAGTTATATTTCTTTAAAGAGAAGCCTATGCAGAAGTGGGGGAAGACGTTGGAAAATTCTTTTAACTTTAGCACAATAATATTTGATACCTGTATCAGTGAGTAATATGTACTAGCAGATGTCTTAGTTATAAGAACAAGGGTGGTGTGTCAGAGCAAAGAATGGGAAGTGCATTGTGACCTGATCACGTATCCGAGATCCTCTCAAGGAGAAAAGATTCATTAGAAGATCCAGAGCCAAATGAGGGAAATTTGGGGAATGGGATGTTCCCAAACGACCACAAAAGACCCTCAAAAGACCCCTACTCATATCCAAATAAGTCCACGGAAATAATGAGCATATATGCATATATTAAGGAAAGGTAATGAATATGTAACAGACACATGACAAACGTGAATATACCCAGTCTGTTGGGTTGCTGGGTGTGCATTTTGGGTGCTATTAAAGACTGTCCAGACCCAAAGAGAGCACCGTGCACATCCCCTTCTCCTTCTGTTCCCTGGGGCTGGAAAGCTTCTGATGCTCCCGTGCTTTTTCATCCATGAATCCCTGGTAGATGGCAACTGCTGGATTTATTGCAGAGTCTGTGGCATTCTGTGCTTCTGCCATCACACTTGTTATCCCCATCCCAAAGATGCAGAACGGAATCACAGAATATCCCAAGCTGGAAGGACCCCACAAGGATCATGGAGTCCAACTCCAGGCCCTGCACAGACACTGCAACAATCCCACCCTGTGCCTGAGAGCATTGTCCAAACCCTCCTGGAGCTCTGGCAGCCTTGGGGCTGTGACCACTTCAGAGGAGGCAGCAGCTTGTCCAAGCTCATGGAGGATCCCTGTGGCATAAGGGGAGACTAAGCTCAAGTGCAAACCTGAGTTTAACACACCATTATCTTCCTTTTGGGGCAAATTTTAGCTGTTCATTGCTGAAAGCTGGGAGGCCCTGTGGCCAATTCCAGGCAGGATGGTGGGATCTTCCAGGGCAGAGATTAAGCAGCAAGGACAAAATAAAAGCTTGGAAAAAATGGGTACCATCAATTAGCAAACCATCCTGAACAGCACAGCAATACCAATGTTACCGCAGCAGAGGAATGAGAGATGTTCAATTTGTAGGTAAATCTCAGCTTGAGACAGAAAAAAATAAAGAAACAAACCAGGTTTATTTGGCTCTCTCAAGGGGGAAAAAAAAAAAAGAAAAATGAAGTTTTCTAAGGTCTACAGTGAAAACCACCCTCCCCTCCAAGAAAATATACAGAAAGAAAACTGCAAGATCAGCCAGAGTTGCTGATGAAGAGGCCCCAGGGTATAGTCAGTTATTGAAGTTTTGCAACATAAAGCCTAAATTATTTATTATTATTATTTTTTTTCCTGGTAAAAGAGAGGAACAAAGCATCTCCCTCCTCAAAAGTTAACAACTGTGCGACATCATCTGCACATTGTCTCCCTGTTTTATCGCCACAGCACAGCACTGAGCAGATTCCACCCCAGGGCAGACACAAAACCACAGGGCCACGGTTTCTAATTATACCCTCTATTCTCAGGGAAATGGTTTATTTATTAGCTCTTTGAGCTTCCCTTTCATTCATTCTCAGTCCCAGTCCCGGCAGCGAGGGGTTCTCGACAAGAGGAAATTTATTAGGTTTTCTCTATTCTCCACCTTCCCTGCTCTGTGCTCTCCCACCCAGCCTCTCCCTCCTCGGCAGCACCGGCAGCCTCGTCGCTTTTAATTCAATAACTTGCAGTATAATTACTCCGTAATAACACTATTATCTTAACATTTACTCAGCAGCTGTGATCCCCTTACAGCGAGGCAAGGAGGGAGAAAGGGATTCTCTGGGGAGAGATGCCTTCCTGCAGGAGGAAGACCCCAAAATCCCACCCCTCTGCCGGAGATGGAGATGCTGCAGTGAGGAAGGAGCGAGTGCTGTGCCTTCATCCCTGCCCGACCCCTCCATTTTATCTCCTTTCATCAGGACCTGGCAGGTTTTGCCTGTGGAGGAGAGACTGAAGGCTCTGCAAAGCGGGGGAAGCCATTTAAACAAACACTGTGCTCCAGAACCTCCCTAAAAACCCCTGACATCAGAGAAACGGACTGAAAACGGCGAGAGGGAAAGACTCACTAAGGATACAACTGTTCTCTGTGAGAAAAGAAACATCATCCTCTCCTGCAAAGCCCTCTATTTAAATACAAATATTAACCAGGGATACATTATCCCAGCTATTGCTTGCTACAAAGCCTGGGTTTAATTTTCACTACAGCACTACAACCCAGCACAAAGAGGGTTTCCACATTTCACAACAGCACATTTGGTAAACAGGGTAAGAAATTCTTCTAAAGCCAGAGACTAAAACTCCAATAACTTGTGCAGCAAATGAGGCATGGAACAGCCTGTTTATTATCAGCCAAGACCAACTCCAAGCTCGCCTAGAAAGGCAAAATTTCAGCCTAAAAGCCTTACCCAACCCTTACAAAGAGCTCAGGTGTTGGCACCTTCTCTCTCCTTGCTGCGGTTTTATTTTCTATGCTATTTACACAAACAAGCCCACTGCATATTTAGGCAGAAATGTTCCTACACGCACCACAGAAAAAGCAAGTTCCTACAGCCCCTGCTGAAGCCAGCATGATTTTGAAGCCTACAAGGTGAGGTCAGGTTCACACAGATATCAGGTCCCAAAATCACACCCGAAACTCCGCACAAATGCCAGCGCTAGAGAATAATTCCCCCTCGGATGTATCTGTTTCATACACACGCTGCAGCAAAGGGGTAAACACAGTTTATTTTGATTGATTATCCATCGTGCAAATGCAGAGCTGTAATTCCATCAAGCCATCAAAGCGATTCGGCAATTATATAAATCATGGGAGGAACGTGAGGAGGGTTTGTCGCGAGAAACTCAAAACGGCATTTCCTTACATTATACTGCTGCACATTGGCTTGTTTTTTAACAGATTATTTCGGTTTCAAATTTGTTTACATGCCTCTCATATACCAATTCACTGGGTGCTGCCCATGCCAGATCCCATCAGCATTAATAAGACGTTTTCACTCCACAGATAATTTCCAAAGCAAACCCAAGACTGAAACGTGTGATGGAAATCACACCCCAACCCCTTGGAAATGGCTGAACCTCAATAATCCAACCCTGTGTCGTTCACACAGAAGAGGAGAGTTCCCACTTCCAGGGTATGATAAAGGATGCTACAGGGAGCTCTCGATACAGCTCAGGTTTCATTATTTATAATGTTATATAAAGTCTTTACTACTGAATAGATCTTGAGCGCGGACATAATTATATGTATGTGATTATCATAATTAAATCTACAATAAAGTAAATCAGACAGTTTATGATGCATTATCTAGAAACTGTTATAGAGTTTTTACACCTATTTAGCTCAAATTTAGTAGAAGTGACAGCCCCCAGCTCCAGGATATTCCCGATGGAAGCAGCTGCTCTACGAGGTTCAACTCCATGTTTATTCCTTATTCCTCTCCCACGTGACTGGGGCAGAGGAGAACTCTTGTAGAGTTCCCTGAAGCTCAGAAGAGGATGAAATCCCAAAATCCAGGCAAAAGGCAGCAAATGTGCAGCCCCACAGGTGTCAGAGGGTTCAGGTTCAGCTGCAGAGACACGTCCCAGCTCCTGTTTAAGGCAAACTCATTAGAGATTTGCAAGAGTTGAGGGCCAAACTCCCCCTTGGCTTCGATGGGAGCAGATTCCATCTCTCTCCTCTGCTCTCCCAGCCCAGCAGAGAACTGCCCAGGGAGGACTCCACTGAAGTCACTGGGATTATTTGCTTTTGGTGGTTTTCTTTCTTTAAAGATAAAAATAAATCCAAGCACTCTGCTTGAATTGTGGCCCTTAAATCAGTATTCACAATCTGACTTTTAGAGTTTTTTTTTGGGGGAAAAAAAAAAGGAAAGAAAAAGACATTCTGAGCTGTGGGCTGAAAAACCACCCAAGATAAACCGAAAAAACCCTAAACATTGAGCCATTAAGTGAGAAAAGACTACAACTTTGATGTGACACTTGGCTGTTTGCTGGCACTATAAACTATTGCACACTAAAAAAGTTTGTTAAATGCTCCATAAACTTTAACACATTGCTGAAACACTTTGAACTGAGAATTTTATTTGGCTATCCGCAAAACCCTGCTTGGTCACAGGCAAAGAACAGCAAATGCATATTTTCCTCTAGAAATCACAGGCAAGTTTTAACTTCTAGAGCTCGAAACAGTGAAATGAATACAGGTGGATTTCAGAATTCCCTAAGGAAGCACCCACACAATGTCTGTGTTAGGAGGAGAGGAAAAGCCTCCAACAGAGATCAAATCTTTGTAGTTCAACCATTCTCTCTTTACATTTTCAACAACAACCAACTCCTGGACATCAGGCAGAGCCAGGAGAGCAGTGAAGCACTAGAAGAGCTCTGCAAACTGTGAGGAAAACAGCAGAGTGGAATCCACGCTTCATCTTTCTATGTATTTGTCTAAAATTGCATTTTCAAAGCTATGGTAGGAGATCTAAACCAGGGTACCAGTCAAGAAGCAAAACTAATCTTTAAAAAAAAAAATTCCCAAAAGTTTTAATATTAATGTCCATTCCTTGTTACAAAAAAGGTGTCTTTCTCATGACTTTTGACATTTTTTTCCCCAAAGCAGGAGGGAAGAAAATCACCTCCCCAGAGTGGCAAGGTGTGAAACACACATCACCCACTCCCATCACCTTGACCTCCACTAAAATTTCACACTGGACCCAAGGCCCTTTCCAAAGGAATTTTTTGTCCAACGAAACTTGCTGAAAACCCTAAAATCCCCCAGCTGTCTTAAGCACCACTGGCTTTGCATAAAACCTAAAGCCACTTTTAATATGCCACTCATCTTCCCTATTAAACCTAATGGAAACTGTGCCGTGGCTCTGTGCTTAGGGATGGGCATGGATTTGGACAAGTCACCCGGAGACAAACTGGTATCAAATCCACATCCTGCATCCCACAGGGACAGAGGAGGGGACAGCCACATCCTCCCACCACAGCCCCAGCACACGGGCTGCTGCAATTTTCCCCTGGTTTATAGCGAGCAGTTACTCCACGAGGGAGAAGCAGGGATAGAAATTCATTTTGAATCACAACTCTACCTGGGGCTAAATCACTCGGATGGTGCGATTTACACGTTCCCACCTCTCAGGGCAGTGCATAAAGCACGGAGCAGGGCCATCCTTCACGTTGGGATATTGCCCTGGAAGGCGCTGTCAGGAGAGTGTTTCATGGCACACGAGCGAGCTTCGCTGAGAGGATCTGGGAGCTCCACCTTCAGCAGGAGAAATGGACTCCTGGTAATGGACTACAATTCCTTCCCCTCCAGGCAGGCAGAGCTGGAACCATCCAACACATCAGGCTGGAGGCACCCATGATTCATCTAGTCCAGCACCAGCAGCGCCCAAAAGCAGACGCTTCAGAGGAATTACCTGTCTGGGTGAAGTTTTTCCTACCTCCAAGCCACCACTGCTTGGCAGGGGACCTGTAGCAGGACTGGATGAGTGCAGTGGGGCAGGGAGCACTTGTCTATGGCATCCTGGAGCATTCAAGACACCAAATTTAAAAATGCTGGAGAAATGGTGCCAAATAGCCACATTTTCACTCCTCCACACATACTCAGTGCTCCAGGTACAAGGCAGCACTCCCAGAAGAGGACCCACAAGACACTAAAATACAGGGGCTGGGGAGAAAAGAACTTTCCTGGCTACCAGGGCCCATCTCCATCAGGACTGGACCCATCTGGGAAGCCTGGGGCAGCCTGAACCTCTGAGAAGCCCTTCCAACCCGACCTATTCTGACTCTGATTTTTCCTTCTGCCTCTGTGCTTGGGGCTCCAGCCTTCAGCCCCAATGCAAACACCAGGTCTTGGTTAGTGCTATAATCCTTTGAATCCCAGCAGCTCCCATTTCACAGAACAACACAGCTGTTCACTTCCCTGCTCGCATTTTTACAGTCACTTCTTCCCTTGTCTCCCCCTCCCCCCAATTTTTCTGTCTTTTGCTGCAAAAGTTCAAATAAACACATTTTCAGCATGGGAGTTGTAACTTCATCCCTTATTTTTCATTCTTTTTTTTCCAGACCAGTGTTTTAAGGCCTTCTGACCTCAGAAACCCTGCACTGCCAAGGCCCTCAGACACCACTTTGTTCAACACAGAGAAGAAATCAAAATTCAAAAGGCAGTTCAACAGCCTTGACATTATGGCTACAGCAACACAGGGAAAGACAAAAGCTCCCCAAGTCCCAACACTCCTCAGGTGTCTCATGTTTTCCAGTACCTCCCTCATCTCAGTCCCAACATTTCTTTCACTACACATGAATTTCCCGTTCCTCTCAGCTTCCAACTTTCTTGATTTCTGCTGGAAAGGGGGTAAAAAAATCACTCAGAAGGGCTTATTTTACAAGAAAAGAGGGAACAAGAGGGAACTCCCTGCCTGATTGGGGCTGTGTCTCTGCTGCACGGCGGGGAAAGGAGCTGCATGGAGGGTATGTCCTACACGTTCCACATGTCCTTCCCGCCTGGAACAAATCCAGTCCTGAACAAACACAATGTTTATGACACACACGTGTAGCCCCAAAACATGAATTAAAGGCCTGAACGTGCCTCCTGGAGAGGTGACCTCCCTGCTACAGCATTTCCAGGAGGGAAAGCCAGCAGACACTAAATCTTCCAGGCAGACTTCACACGAGGATTTGATCCTCAAACACAGTGCTGGCTGGAGATTGGATTTCACTGTGGCTGTTCCTCGAGGTCCCCATTTTGGCCAGTTCCCGGTGGCCCTCATGGCCATGCCAACCCTCCTGCTCTTGCAGGCAGACAAGTGACATTTCTACCCATGCACAGACACTGGGCTCCAGGAAAGGTGATCCATCCTGACCATATCCCCAGGAGGCTGCTCCCACATCAGGAAAACCAGCAATCTTCCCCTTCCCAGGCCAAGGCATATTGAAATATCTGCCCTGGGGGGAGGCTTTTAAAAGTCAGCATTTTCTTTCCTACTCCTTCACTCAAGGAGATCAGGGGCAGATGATACCCCACATCCCCCTCCTCCTGCTCCAGTGGCTCCAAAGCTGGTGATTCCTGGTGCAGCTCATTTGGTGACCTGAGGGAAAGACATGGACATGCAACTACCCAGATCCTGTAACAGAGCACAGGGAGAGACTGCTGCTTGCTTCCTTAAGTAAAGGATAAAGTTTTAATTTAACCTGATCTCTGGGGAGAGAACGAGGTTATTGAATCCATAGGAAGCAGCAGGGAATGAACCAAGTGACCCTGAGGCCAGGCACAAGCAACCAGGATTCCCAAGGGTGACAAGGCTGGAGGAACAGACCGGCACCAGATTTGCCGTGGATTTTTTTCATCCCTGCTCTGGACGCACACATTTCCCTTGTGCTGCCTCACGGAGCAAACAAATGTCATTTCTTCAGAAAAACTGGAAAGACTATTTTCTTCCCAACCCTTCCCCCTCTCTGAATCCTCCTCCCTTTGCAGCTTGCAGCGAAGTGCCCCTAATCCCCAAATTCTCTCTCTACCTGCAGCAAGAGCTGAAACCCTACCCATCCCTTCCCCCAGCCCTCCGACCACACTAATCCATCAAATTCCCTGGCCTTGCAGCCCACCCCCAGCCCCGACAGCAGCAATCCTGGCACCAGATGTCCACTGACAAAGGCAGCACCAAGCATCAAAAAGCAATTCCCCATCACCCCTGTCCCGACGGGGCCCCGGGCAAAAAGGGAGCTCAAAGCCCAACACCCCAAGCAGCATCTGAGCATCCTCCTGCCACTCACACCCCGGGCACAGGGAGCAGCCACATCCCTCACTGGGGACACAGTGACAAAGCACAAACCACGCCTGAGCCCACTGAAGGGTTACAATTCCCCCTCATGCATCAGGGATTTAAACCAGGGGTCACCGATGGAAAATAAAAGGGATTTTATTAAAAAAAAAAAAATAATCAAACCCCAAGCAAGACATCTGTGCTCCGTCCACACGATGGGCTGAAGCTGCATTAGCAATGACTCTGTTTAAAGATGACTGTTGAAACCTCTTCCCGGCATCCCCCTCGTCGCCTGCCAGAAGGATTTTGCTCGCCAAACCACGCTCCAGATTAGCCATCTGGATTATCTGTATTTGCTAAGCCCGACCACAAGCCTGGCCTTTAAAACAACACACCCATCTCCAGGGATTTGCTCGCAGAAAGAGGTGGAGGGGAGGATAATTTCCACTCCACACCCTCAGTAACTTTTCAGACGCACTGATTTTCTTTTTTAGCCTTTCTTCCCTTTTCCTTCGGTTTGCTTCCATTATTCAGGCATGCGACGACATCAGGCTCCTCTGTCAAGTCCCACTGGGCCTTTAACACTCTCAACCCCCATCCTTATTTCACAAACGCAATTCCAACAAGCTTTCCCACATTTCCCACAGAGGAAGCAATGTGCCAGCAGGCAGAGACCATCCCAAGACTGCGCAGGAGGGACAGGCTGGGCGTGCAAAACCCTGAAAGCCATCCCCAAAAATCTGTGTTAATGAAGCCAACCCAAGAGCAACCACCCAGGATGGGAGCAACGCCCCGTTTCTACAATTAATTAATTGCAACAATCTCTCTGGTTGGCGTCTGAAACGGTTCCAGCTAATGGTTTCCCTCCTCCTTCCCAAGCCCAGAGCATCCCTGTGCAGCAGGGACAGCCCCTGACACCCACATTCCCACCTCCTACAAAGCCAGGGACCCTGAGCCACGAATCTGGGGGAATTCTGAACTGTCATTTTCCCTCTTCCACCCGGTTTAGTGCTGCTGCTACAGCATGGTTTTATTTATGGTATTGCTTTTGTCATTATAACGATTCTACATCAATTCCACATCCCGATTCCCCAACAATACTTGCTGCTATTATAATAATGATCCCATTTGAATGGCACAGGTGCCATTATCAGAAAATCTGTTTGTAATAGAGAACCAACTGTAAAAAGAGGCATTACACCCAAACGAACTACTCAAGAATTACCATAACCAGGGGCCCTGCCTCCATTCCCTCAGCTGCCTGCTCGTAAATAGACAGCAAGTCAAAATTAGCAGGGAAGTCATCCTGTGATTTGGGAGCTGGTGCTGAAACTGAGCACTCTGTGGCTTCACCACACAAATCTTCCTCCATTCAGATTTAATAAAGAATTTTTGCAATGCACTTACTAAGTGCTAATGAGAGCACTAATCAGTACAGGGAGAAACTGAAACACAACCTTTGCCATTACCACTCCACAAAAGTTATCTGTAAATAGAAAGGAAGGACAGGACAGCTTTAGAATCCAGATTCACCCAAGTGCACACAAGCTCATGCAAAATTGAGCCAGAAGTCGCTTCAGAAATGACATTAGACAAGGAAAAATGAAGGTGCTCTAGGGTTCTGTTTAATAGATCTCAGATCTCCATCCCTGCCTCAGCCCGCGCACGTTCACAGCTCCCAGGTGCCTCCTGATTCAGGGGGTTTCACCTACCACAACAGTTATTACTCCTACAAAAGAGTTCTGGAAGGGCAGCAGCTCCTTCAAAGATGTTTTCCCACCGCCAGCATTTGAACAAATCAGCATTTGAACAAACTCCACAGTCCCCAATTTTATCGGTTCATTCTTCGCACCCACGAATGCAGCATGAAATATAAATTCAAATGTAACAAGATTACACTTCCCCAGTGCCACGGGACACAAAGCCTTGCACAGGAATAAAATATACCTGGGGTTCAAAACCCCTTCAAACAGAGGGCAGAGGATGGCTTGGGGGGAGTGGTAATGGGATGGAGTGCCTTTCATCTCCAGGAGAGTGGTTAAAATTCAGCCCAGGTGAGCAGCGCCTACAAAGCTGTTCCTACATGAGGGCTGCACAGAAGCCAGCAGGGAATGAGGATCAGTGGCTTCAATCCAGCTCTGAGCCGACCAGTGTCAGACAACTTGTCACTCCTACACCTGGCACAGCAGGGCAGCCCCCAAAAAAGAACCAAGGACGGGATTGTGCAACCTCCGTTTTCTCCTTTGCACGTAGCTGGGTGACACCGGCGCGGCTGCTCTTTTTTGGCCTGTGCCCACGCAGACAGGGAGGCTGGAGCAGAAACCAGAGATACCAGGTCTATTCCTGGCATCGCTGCCACAGGAGCTGGGCAAGCCTTGCCTCTGCTTCTGCCTCCTCTCTTTTTGGCTGAATGATTCAACCCACGGAACTTCAGCTCTTTCCACCGGTGGACCCTAAAACTCTTCCCAGCAAGGAGCTGCACTTTGCTATTCCCATTTTAAAGACAAGGAAGCCAGCAGACTGCCATTCTGCCAAAGGCTGTTTTTCTGGCACGCTCCTTAGAGATTAAATCTAGTGAAATAGCTTTGCTGTACAAGAATCTGTACCCACAGGGCAGATTCAACAGCCAGGGTAAAGAGGGTGTTTGAAACTTGCTGTGATCAAGGTTAAGAAACATAATAAAACACCATATCCTGCTTTTCCAGCTCTTCAGGGTAATGAGGGATTTCCTCATATATCTGCTGCAAGTGTCACCCTTGCAGGAATTTAGTACCTGATACTAAATTCACTCTCTGTCTGCACACTGAGCCTTCAGCTGGTTTATTTTGGTACCTCCACCTCCCAAAAAACCGATACGCATCTCTTCCAAGTCAAAAGTATAATTGGGTCTTCTCTGGTTTCAATGCCTTTGATAAATCCCTGCTTTGGCTGCAGGAGGAGGCTGCAGAGCAGCCAGACAGCAGAGCAGGAGCCCTGACATTCCCTCTCTCCCTCGATTCCACTGTGAGCGGCAGAAAGATTTGGAAGAAGCATCCACACTTCTCCTGGGGATTATGTAGCTCTTCCTGCACTAGGGATGTGCAGCAGACTCCCGTGATGATAAAAGATAATGATCGATTCCCTTCCCTTCTACCTGGTTGGTTCTTGGAGCAGTAACACAAAAGGGTTGCGGGTGTTATGGTTTCCACTCCAGGGCTGGAAGGAGAAGGAGGGAAGTGCAGCTGCGGAGCTGTGTCCTCGGTGCAGACCCCTCCTCCAGCTCAGTCCCACCTCATTCAGCCACCCGAGCCAGCCTTCCTCTGCCTCCAGCCCACATCCCAACACACTCCTCCACAAGGAGGGAGCGAGAGGGCGGCTGGAAAGGCACCAATCCCCTCCAGAAAGGCACCAATCCCCTCCAGACGCTCCTTACGTTCCAGAAAACGTAAATCACAAAGAAACTGATAAAACAGCCCCATTCGCTTAACTGCACATTTTTCACATCCTCCTTTTTGGTGAAAAAAAATCCCACCAAACAAACCTCAACCAACAGTGTCAGTCTGCAAATAAATATTAGCCCTGAAAATACCAGGGCTGAGAGGCACCTCTGCAGCCAGGAACATCATGGCCATGGGCTCCAGCCCCACGCTGACCAACACTGAGCTGGTTACCAGAGGAGAAAAATGTCTCAGTGCAGGTGGTTTGTTATTCTCAGAAAGTCTCTTTCCAGCAGATGTTCTTCAGTTCCATGTGTGGCAACCCCAGCGCGCTTGAATTTGTGATTTTTTCTCCTCTAAGTGACGTTTTCAGGAAAAGGGAAATGAAAAGATAACAAGATGCAGCTATACAAAGCACAGACCAGAGAATCCTCTTCTATTTTTTAGGAGAAGAACCATAATGTTAATGTTAGAAACCACTTTTCATATATAGTAATGATCAGTTTTACACTTTTCTCCTTAACTGCAGGAGAGTTCTCCACCAAAGAACAATATAAATTTAAATTTAATTTCATGTGTTCCAATAACTGCCTCGAGTCAGACCAACTGCTGTGAATTCAAGTCAGAGCCTTGACATAAAAGTTACCTGCAACAGAAAAGTTATTTGCTTTTGCCAAAGTGAGAAAAAAATAATAAAGTGATAAAATGTGGTTATTTCTTAGGAAAGTTCCAGCTACACAGTTCCCGTAGCAAAATGGAGCACGCCACCACCCCTTAGATTTCTAAAATTATACATTTTAGATAAATCTGCATCTTGGGCTTGAGCAGTAGCCTAATAACTAGCAAACAAGTCATGTAAAGCCGAGAAAATGAGTTATATTTTAATCCTGGGAACGGAGCACTGAAGTTGTGCAATGTTTACAGTGAATAAATTCTGTCCGTTACTTAAAGGCTCCGAGCCCGTGTCCTGCCCCGAGAGCACCCGCGACTGCTGCGGCCCCGGGCTGCCTTCAACTCATTAATAAATAAAAGGCATTTCCAGTACGAAAGAAAACACGTAGTAAGAGGGGTAATTTGGAGAAGAAGGCGAGCTGGAGAGCTTGTCCTTTGTACGGCAGGCGAGCGCCCCAGCACAGACGGGGGATGCTGGAGATGTGGTTTTTTACATTTTCCCCCTTGTTTTGCAGCGGAAAAGCTCCCGTGAGCCGCTGGCTGGAGAAAAAGGGGGGAGGAGAGATGGGGAGAGGGGAAAGAGTGGGAAGCGACGAAAGGGGAGAGGGGAAAGGGATGGGGAGAGGGAATGGAGGAGGGGAGAGGGATGGGGAGAGGGAATGGAGGAGGGGAACAGCAAGGGGAGAGAGAAGGTAGAAGGGAGACGAATCGGAAGAGGGAAAGGGTGAGGGATGGAGAGAGGCGTGGGGAGAAGGAAGGGGAGAGAGGAGAGGGAAGGGGACCCGTCCCCAACGCCGCCCCCCAA
>VYXB01008776.1:381789-406650 GCA_013397135.1 Pachyramphus minor
CCCCGCCCCAGCCGAGCCCCGCTGCCCCCCGCCCGCACCGAGCCGGGGCTCTGACACGCACCCACCCGCCGGAGCCCACCCCGCATCCCCCCCGAGACCCCCGGCCGCTCCCCTGAGCGGCGGGGGAGAAAAACAGTTTCCCCCCTCCTTACAAATACGTTAAATAATGAAATGTTCCGATCACACGTACCGTCTGGGTCCCGCGGCGGTGCCGGCGGGGTGCGGGACGCTCCGGTGCCCCGGGGGGCAGCGCTCCTGGACCGGCGGGGCCCCCCCGCTCCGTCCCGCGGCGCTCGGGGCCCAGGGGCGCCGCGANAGCTGAGCCTCTGTGGGAGCCACTGAGGGTCTCACCCCCATACCCACTACTGCCTGGCCTTGCGGTCACCCCAGTGTGGTCACTCGGGGTCACCCTGAGCCTGCCCTTGGAGTTCTGTCAGAGCTTGTGGGGTCCGTCCCCCATATCGGGTCCTTTGGTGTCTGTCCCCTATACGAGACCCTATGGGATCTGTCCCCCCATACCAGGCTTTTTGGGGTCTGTCTCCAAAATGCCAGGCCCTTTGAGGTGTGTCCCCCCCATAACAGATCCTTTGGGGTCTGTCCCCTGTGTTCTTTGCGGTCAGTCCCCGCATACTGTGCCCTTTGGGATCCCTTCACACACCACCCTGTTCCACAGCAATCCCCAAAATAAAAGGAAAAGCCCCCTCACCCTCCAATGCCAAGAAGCACCACTGGGCCCCCAATATCCCGGCCATGCTGCGGCCACTCCAGCCAGGAGTGACACTGGGACAACCCTTGCCTTGGCATTTTTGGCAATATATTGGCTCTACAAGGCACCACTCATCCTTTCCACCTTGTGCCCGGCTCTGTGATGAGATAAACTCTCACCTCTAAAAACATTAAAAAAAAAAAAGATATAAAGGAAATAAAACCATCAACAAAAGCCACAACCTTCTTCATTTATTTTTCATGGAGCTGCACAGCCGTGCTGAGTTCTTGCAGCCATCTGTAAAGCGAGAAGGTAATTCCTAGCCCGAGGACTTTAGAGTTTAAATAAGATATAAACGCAGAGTGAGAGGACAGTGAAGAGAAAGAACGGCAAGAGGGGGGTTTGCAACAAAAGGGTTTCTTCAGACAGAGATTAGGATATCACGATTGCAACGTATACGCCTTTGCATCGACTCTATATAGGATTTCAGAGCAGCTCTGTTATCTCCGGGCAGGAACAAAACACTCTGTACTTGCTCTTTTCCAAACCGTACCAAAAAGTTGGAACCAACCAGAAAATAAAAAAATTACAACAACAAAATTCCTTCTTCTCTCTCCTCCCCTCTCGATTTTGCCTATTTTTTTTTCTTTTCCACGCAGAGATTTTTTTTTTTTTAAAGCTTGGGATTTAAAATCCTCAGTCATTTGGGAATTCTCCGAGCCAACGACCGTAGCGGGGCCGGGCACAGAGAGGTTCTTGGCAGGCCCCAACGTGGAGAGGGCTGTGCTGGAGCACAGAGAAAGGGGNAGGGCTGTGCGGGAGCAAAGAGAAAGGGGGGGGTATGGGGGGGGCAAAAGAGGCCACATACATTTTTAGAAGAAAAAAATAAAAAAGAGAAGGAAAAAAAAAAACAAGCAGCGTCCCCGAGGCCTGCCTGGCGCACACGCCAGCTCTGGGGGCTGGGAGCGGGGGAGCACAGGGAGGAGAAAGGCTGGGTGGATGGAAGTGAGGATCCAGATTGAAAACAGATGGGATTTTTCTTGCCAACCTGACATCCGAGACCACGGGAGGTGGGGTGAAACTTCCCTTCAGAGGGGCTGGCAGCCAAGAGATATGGTGGCCTCCCCCCGCCCCCAACAAAAATAAATCCCAGTTTGGTTTAAAATCCCTTCTCGTTCCTTCTCGCTGGGGCTCCGGGGTCGGCAGAGAGGAGCCCGCTGGAGCTGGGTTGTTTTTAATACTTTGAGGGGTTTGATTTTACCATTAAGTGTCTGATTCATCTGTTCCTGCCTGCTGGAGCTCAGCCCAGCCTGACAGTTAATACTTGCCCTAGGAGACATTTTAAGGGCATTTTGCACCCACGCGGATCCCCCTGCGTACGCTCACAAGGGAACCCCGGGTGCACGCACAGAAATAACCCCATGCACACTTTCATCCTCCCTGCAGCTGCACAGGGGCCACAGCCTCCACCTAGGAATGATATAGGATGCAGGAAACACACTGGAGTGTGGCTGCAAAGACCCACATTTCCATGTAAAAAGGCACTATAAAGCTTTGGAGGATCTCACACCTCCTGACGAAACCCCGGGCACCTGAGCTGGCAGCCTCCAGCAGCCCAAGCTGCACAGGCTTAAGAAGTCCAGGATTATGGACATGAAGGTGCTGGAGCGTGTCCAGAGCTGGGAAAGGGTCTGGAGCACAAGTCTGATGAGGAGCAGCTGAAGGAGGTGGGGGGAGCTCAGCATGGAGAAAAGGAGGCTCAGGGGGGACCTTCTCACTCTCTACAACTCCCTGGTAGGAAGTTGGAGTTGGGCAGGGGTTGTCTCTTTTCCCAGGTAAGGGAGAATATATAGCCCTATATATATATGTCCTAACACTAGGTCAAGAGGAAATAACTTCAAGTTGCCCCTGGGGAGGTTTAGCCTGGATACTGGGAAAATTTCTTCACCAAAAGGATGGTCAGGCACTGGCACAGGCTGCCCAGGGCAGTGGAGAAGTCACCATCTCTGGCAGGATTGAAAAGGCCTGTGGATGTGTGGATGGCTTAGTGGTGGCCTTGGCAGTGCTGGGGGAATGGCTGGACTTGATGATTTTAGAGGGCTTTTCCAACCTCAACAATTCAATGATTCTAAACTGCAAACAAATGATACAAGAGCCCCAAAGTGACTTAGTGGTGATTCACCCAGGAGTAACTTTGTGGCTGGCCTGAGGCAGGGCTGGAGCAGCGGCTGCTTCGGGTCACACCTCCCACTCCACCCTCCATCCACACCCCCATGGCTCAGCAGCTGGTGCAAATCCCAGGAGAGGTGGCAGAGGGGCCCCTGGTGATACAGTGGACATATGCAGAGGGGGATTTTTTATCCATTTTGGGATAAAAATTGCTGCAGAACCTCAAAGGGCTCAGCGTGCACAAACCACCCAACACACATCAAGTGACTGGCACAGCCACCCCTCTGGCAGAACACGGGAATCCTCCGGGTCTGGCAGGGACGTGGGGTCCATGTTCCCCCCAGGATTTCACAGCTACTTTACAAACCAGAAACAAAAAGTTAATGGTGCAGGCTTGACCACATATTTTCCAGGGGCTCTGGGAGACTGGCTCTCTGCAAGCCGGCTAACACACACTCTTTTCATTCAGAGCTTTAAATACCCAATTGTGTCTGTTTTCAGCAACGCTCATTTTTAGCATTTTAATGATATGGTCCCCAGCTCTCGCCCTTCTTGGATTGGCCCCAGCGTGGGTTGGTTGTTTTTTTTTTCCTTCTTTTTTTCCTCTTCCCCCCCCCCCCCCCCCCCTTCTTTTTAACGTCTTGCAAAGCGAGAGGGAAAAGGGAAGGGGGTTAGCAAGAGGTCACACATTTCTCCTAACCCAAGTGTTTTTCCAGCAGGCAGGGGGTCCTGCCAGGGACAAAGGCAAAACAGCCCCTTTGGCTGTGTGTTGGCTGCAAGTGCTGCACCTTCTGCCGTGGGTCCTCGGTGCAGACGTGGGATGGAAGCAGTTTGGGAAGGTGCTCCATCCGAGGACACTTCCCACAAGAGACAACAGGCAGCACTGCCCATCCCCATGCACAGCCAAAACCTCACTCACCACAACCAGCCCTGCAAAAAAGGGTTTGGGGTTTCCCACTGCAATCATTTTCCCTTCTTCCCCTGCGGCCAGAGCTTTCCCTGGGCCCCACTGGCAGGATTTGGCTTGACTGCACCGCTCTGCTCATGGACAGGCAGAAGATCCCACCTGCAAGCAGGACCTGGCACAGAGTAGGGGTCACAGGAGCTGTTCCCACCCCAGCTCCCTGGGTCACACCCCAATGTCCCCCCAGTTCAAACTCTTGACTCTGCTTTTGGCACTGAAAAACTCCCAAAAAGGCTTCAAACATGTCAGAGCACAGTTCAAAGATGGCACTGGGAACTACTGGGAGCCCTGAGACACAAAGGCACCATGGGACTCCCAAGCCCAGAGCTGTCCCAGGCGCCTCCAGAACTTCCCTGGACATAGCACCACACAGTTCTACCTCCCTAACACAAATCAGACATAAACCAACACAGCAGCTGCCAATTTCATCTTCCCAGAATGGTTTGGGTTGTAGAGGACTTTAAAGCTCATCTACCCTACCGTTGTTGTGGCTATGGACACCTTCCACTACACCAGGTTGCTCCAAGTCCCATCCAACCAGGCCTTGAACACTTCCAGGGATGGGGGAACCACAGCTGCTCTGGGGAACCTGTTCTTGTGTCTCACCACTCTCATGAAGCAAATTGTTTGCAGCAAAACCAACTCCAGCTTTGCCACCACCCCTGAAGCCACCCACCCTGGATGCCCCAAGGGACTGCTGGCTTGGCCCTGGGTTTGGCTCTGCATCCCAGGCAGCCTTCACTGCACTGACACAGCAAAGCTGTTTGGGTCCAGGGTCAGCCTCAGCATCAACATGTGTCCCTACTCCTAAAGCTGCTGGAGCACCCAGTGCACACCATGGATGGAACCAAGGAGGCAGCAGAAGACTCAGGGCTGCACCTGAGAGAGCCAAACCTGTGGGTCCTACCTCCATCCCTTGGCAAACATCCACATTTCTCCCCTTCCCCAAGCACACTCAGCTTTTACACATGTTGTGTTGGATGCCCCAAGGGACATCCTTTCCCTGTCTCCATCACCCCACATTGACATCCAGTGTTGTCCCCATCCCCTCTCCCTCACCCTCCCCCCCACACCATGTCCCTTTTAACCACCATCATTGGGTGCTTCAACATCAGCCACTCAGAGGATTTTTATTTTTTTTCCCGCCAAGTAATATCGAAATGATATTTATTAAATTTGCTCTCTAAGTCCCTCAATCTGCTCCATAATACAGTGAATCTGCGAGGTGGTTTCACTGATCCCGCCTCAATGAGACCAGATTAACACAGATGATCCCGGCTTTGCGGCTCCCTCGGCCCGGGGAGGGTCAGAGGTTGTGCAGAAAGGCAAAACCCGCTGGCAG
Organism: Pachyramphus minor; assembly: GCA_013397135.1. Taxonomy (NCBI): domain Eukaryota; kingdom Metazoa; phylum Chordata; class Aves; order Passeriformes; family Tyrannidae; genus Pachyramphus; species Pachyramphus minor. The sequence continues at coordinate 386,971 of VYXB01008776.1, forward strand.
CGCGGAGCCGGAGGAAACCACGTGGCCTTGGAAAATGATTTCCGAGGTTAATTCCAGGTGGAAAGGAGGGAACATTCAGCGTGGACGGAAAACTCGTTTGGCTCTGCATTTCAGCCTCTTTTGCTCTCATCTCCCTCCTCAAGTGCATTGATTGCACCTGCCCCCACCCTGCTCCCCCAGCAAGACGCCCATTAAATCTCAAATCAGCTCCAGAAAGGTTCATCAGATCCATTATCTCTGCATTCAGCTAAATTATGAAAATCATTAAGATAAGGAGGCATGGAGCCTATTAGTTTCCTGGAGAGGATGCTTTACAATTTTTTTTTTTTCCTTCTGCTTCCACATTTAATTACCTTAAGTTTCACAGTATTTAATTCCATTTATTAAACCTTTAATACGTAAAAACAAAACAACAATAAAACCCACTGCTGGTTGTCTTTTGGGAGGGCACAGAGCCAAAGTTTGGAGCAGCCCCTGCCTCCCCATCCCTTTCCCCACTTGGGTTGTGGAGAGGATTGAGGCAATCCTCCATCCATGCATGGACACTGGCAGCTGAGCTGGAGCTGTGCTCATGGGGTTTGCATCCACTAATTAAAAAATTAAGGATGTGGCCTGGAGTCCATGCACAGGAAAATGAGCAGTGCCAGCCCAGGGTCCTCCTGTGGGCTCCCCCAAGTCAGGCTGGTCCCTGAGCTGGCTGCCAGGAGCTTTGAATAACCCTGAGGGATGACAAAGAAACCAGCAGGATTGTGGAAACTCTATTTCTTATTTTCTACAATCATGGGAACACAGTTAATCTGCAATGCCTCCACACCCTAAAGCACAACAGGGACAGTACTCCTGCAGGTACACACAGGGATCCACGTTGCATTATTTGGGTTATTTTCTTGGACAGCTGCTATTTTAGGACACTGATAGCAAGCCTATGGAAACAGCCAACCCCCATGTGCTCCAAGCAAGGTCAGTCTGAAGCATTAGCTGCTCGCTGGCTGCATTTTGCCTTCCCAGAGATGCCATTTAGCAACCTTGGTTCCTATTAGAGCAGCATCTAAACCCCCTGATCTTATAATGCTGAACAGGCTGTAACCCTCACGCTGGGCTGGCTCTGCCATCTGAACAGGAGAGACCAAAGAGTGGACACAAAACCAGAGGCACAGCTGGGGAAGAGCTCAGCACAGGGTCACCAACTGTGCCATGCACAGAGGGGAAGATGCCAAGCCCAGCTGGTGCCCAAGCCCAGCTCACCAAGAGCACAGGGGCAGCTGATCCAGTCCCTGGGAGCACACAATTGCAGACCCACACACAGCACCTCCAAACACCTTCTTGCAGGAGATTCCAACATTTGGACAACTTATGGATCACTGAAACTTTTCCTGAGAAGCAGGGGACATCCATGAAGCACCTGAAGCCATTCCCAAGTTTTCAAAGACCAGGTTGGACAGGGCTTGGAGCAACCTGGTCTGCACATGGCAGACTGCATGTCACTGCACATGGCAAGGGGGTGGAATGAGATGATCTTTAAGGTCCCTTCCAACCCAAACTGTTCTGTGATTCTATGATTCAGACACTTCTCTCCAGCACTTGCACAGCACAGTTTGCAAATGCTGCTGCCTTCAAGGCCTGTCCCATTATGCATCCAAACAGGGCCCCACAGCTCCAAGCAGTGCAGTTTCTTCCCATCGACATCTTTTACAGGATCAAACCTCAAACTTGGCCTGCATTTTGCATTTGGTTTTTAAATCACGAATCACTCTGGAAAAGTAGCACCAGGAAGAAAAAAACAACTTGCTAAAGTGTTCCCCAGCAGCATATCCACAGACTTTAATATAAAAAAGCTGCTGCTAATTTAAAAAACAAATGTTTAAGCAATCAAGCATGTTTATTTAATTTGTCCTTTCTGTGCCAGAGAAGGGCTGGGCTGCTCACAGCGGCTGCCACACGACATTATCGAGAGTGTTTGTGGTGAGGTCCCTGCATGTTGGGATGGGGGCAGCTGGGAGACCCACCCCTTGAAGGGGAGCTTGGAGAGGGTCCCTTAGGATAGTCCAGCCTCAGACCCACCACCCTGAGATGAAAACAGATGAAATAAGGATGAGATTGAGGATTCAACCCATTGCTTGCATCCAGTATGAACCAGACAATAGAATCATGGAATGGTTTGGGTTGGAGGGACCTTAAAGATCATCTAATCCCACCCCCTGCCATAGGCAGGGACACCTTTCACTAGACCAGGTAGCTCAGAGCTCCATCCAACCTGGCCTTGAACATTTCCAGGGATGAGGCATTCCTGGAAGACAGGCATCCCCATCATCTCTCTGTTCCTCCAAGAGCAGTGAAATGTCAGTTTATTTGCCATCACTGCAGACCAACGTTTTTTGTACTAAAAAGACTGATGTTTTTTTCACTAAAAAGACCATGTGTTGCTCTGCTTGCAGGAGGCACAGAGACAAGCACAGGGAAACCCAGAGCCCCAGAATGAACCCAACTGGAAAGGGGCAGCTGCCTCACCATGGTGAGACACTGCTGACCGTGGGTCCTTTCCATCCATGTGCTCACAGGGCAGCAGCAGCTTAAAAACACAACTTGCACTCTGTTTAATTTAAATGCTCTGAACTCAGTTCAACTCTTGGTTTAAATATTCATTGGTGCTGTGACGGGACCTTGGTGAGACATCTGGTGAGTGGGTTGGGAGCTCCATCCACCACCGTGGATCAAACCTGCAGCTTAAGGGCCACTTTGTGCCACCTCACATTCCCCATCCACAGAGCCTGAATCTCTTATGGCAACAGCAAGCTCCAAAGGGACTTTCCCCCTCTTTTTCCCAAACCCTCACCAGCAGTGAGCTAAATCCAGATCTGCTCTTCACACCCACCCACGAGCTGGGGCAACCAGTAAAGGTTCATTAGCGGGAGGAGCCACGTTCATCTTGCTTTGAACTTGAAAACAGCTAAAAGAGGGGGATTTTGTGGGGGAGGAGAATATTTATCATAGAAAAAACCCCAAAACATGGAGTGGCAAACAGCGCCTTCAGCTGCCCTGGTGCCAAAAGGGCTCCTGTTGATGAGGTTAAGGATGGGGCATTACCCAAAATGGTGGGGGAGAAAGGTGTTTCTTCTCAAGTCATCTCTCAAGACATCTCTGCCCACTGGAGGCACAGGGTGTGAATGTTCACCTGCTCAGCTTTCCCTCTGGCCTCCACATCTGAGCCTTTTGGGGTTGGCTCTTACTCTCATGGCTGCTTAACCTGCTGTTTACACAGTTAACACTCCACTGAGGCAATGCAAGACACAGCACTAAACCAGCAAACAAACAGCCCCATTTCCCAGCTGGACAACCCCAAACCTCTCTCCATTTGAGACCCTTCCCTGATACCACTTCTGGCACAAAATATTCCTGAAAATACTTGGCCAGAAGAAAAGTTTTGGGGAGACCCAATGTCAGCAGCTGGAAGGCACTACTCCAAAACTGCAAAAAGCTGTGGGAAGTCCCCGTTGCAAGGCTGCAGGAGGAGTATTTTGGATGCCACAGGGGTTGGGAAGGAGACACGTGACACCAGGTGCCCAAGGGGGTTTGCTCTGCAGAGACAAGACCCAGAGGCGAGGATGCTCCTTCAGCCTTCCTGTATCATTAGCTCTGCAATTGAGGTGCTCCCATGATGTGGTGTTTTATTCTCAAAGTCAGAAGCCAAATGTTTTTTGTGAACTGTTGGAGGGTAAATACAGAGCAGCCAATAGCCCTCAGGAGCCAGGTAATGTTGGCTGCTCCTTTGAGGGAGTTCTCAGTAGTCCAAAGAAATCTTCACCTTCTCAAGTTCATGGTTGTCATGGATTCACAAAGTCTTGAGCTCCTGATGGAGGATGGCCCTGCATGTGCACATTTCACAGATGGGAAAATTTGGGAATGAACTGGAGAAATGATGTTGCTTAGTCTGCAGCCAAGCAGAGAACTGAGCCCAACCATCCTTCCTCCAACAGCCACCACCACACACAGTGGTTTTCACTGGGCACATGCTGGACACAGTTCCTGAAAAGTCCTGAAAGGCCTCCAAAGGCCCAAACCCACCAAGAAATGAGCAATAACCCCAGGACAGCGACTCTAAGGATAATCCAGATTTCTCATGGATCCCAAAACACCTAAAACAACCCAATTCTCAGAGGACAAGTGAAAGGTTGGAAAGCCTTGTGCTGCTCTTTTTAACACTAAAAAGCTCAGACCTGCACAGCAGATCAGTATCTCCTTTTGCACCATAGCACTCTCAGGAACAGTGATGCCTTGGAGAGGGAGCAGAAGGACAAGCATGAGGGAATCCTTCATAAGCAGGAACTCAATTTTGCCCATCATTACCGTTGGCTTTAACAAATCACTCCTGGGGATGGAAGGTACTTTGTTAATTTTTCCCCCGTGCAGCAACCAGGATGATTGAGGAAATCCACCAGCCTGTTGATTTGTTTGCCTCCCTGGCCCAAAATAACTTGCTGTTTATTTTTAAACAGCAGGATGCATCAAACCCTCACATCAAGGTGATGGAGCTGGGAGGAGGTGCCACACACATCCATGCGACCAGTACCTGAGCTGAAGGTTTCCACTACGTTCTCTGCATTGGGAAAAAGCCCAGTCCAAGTCTCCCACTTGCACTTCAGACACATGAAAGCTTATAAAGGGATTTTCACCCCACTGGGTTTCTTCTGGAAACCACATTTGTGATGGATTCACTGCCTGCCATGCGGGCAGGACTCGTGCAACCAAAAATACAATCAGCCCACCTTAGGAAACACCACTGGGGCTCTCAGCCGGGTGTTTTGGTGGGGCCTGCACAGGCAGGAGGGAGCACCCAGTCCAAGGACAGAATGGGACATCTGCACAGCTCAGCTTTACAACAACAGCCCCATGGGAAGAGGTTTCTCAACTCACACAACCCCAGCAGAAACCACACGAGGCAGCTTCGCTGTCCCCATCCTGTAGGCCCCTACAGATGACCTTTATTTGTGTTTTCTTAAGCACCACCTCCATTCTTTGTGGTTACTGAGACTGTTTTCCATACGAGCAGCACTGGAGAGTCTTCCAGAGCCTGCAGCCATCCCACACTGGAGCCTGCTGAGCAGCCAAGCGAGACCTGCAAAAGCCCAAAGCAGGCTGGAAACTGCCACGAGGACCATGTGGGCAGTAATGGATCTACTGAGGGCTTAGGACAAAACCACTGCTGGGGAAAGGCTCAGGAACACGGCACAGACAGAAGGAGCTGCAGCAGGAATGCACCACAGCCCAGGGGATGCAGGGACAGAGAGTGGAAGCAGCAGCTCCAGCACCACAGAATCACAAAATCCACTAGGTTGGAAAAGACCTCTGAGATCATCAAGTCCATCAGCAGCCCTGGGCTAGTGCAGGTCCCCAAAAGCTCAAGGCAGCAGTGGCTGCTGGCAGCCCTTGGGCAGGGAGCTGGCTTTCCACAGGGAGCTGGCTCTCCCCACGCACGCTCCTTCATGGAAAGCCTTCTTTGTTTGTTTTCCTCCTTTCTTAGAATAAAAGAAAATGGGAGGGAAGCAACTGTTCAGTTCTCCAGGGACCCAGGACTCCTCGTGCCCATTCCCTGAGCAGGGTTAAACTGCATTGGGCCTGAACAGAGCTCTCCAACAGAGCCTGAAAGCAGAAGGAATGACCTCCCCCTGCACGCACACGTTTCCTCCTGCTCCTTAGAGGCAGCAGAAGGGACCCGGGGGTGCATCTCCTACGTGCCTACACACACCATAAATAACATGATAGGCACATGTTACTGAAAAACAGGTCCTGTGCAACTGCCCACCACATGTGGAGCCCTGCAGGGTGGTGGTACAGGCCAGTGCCTGCCTCCCCCCTGGGGCTCGGGGCCCTGCTCTGTGCAAACACGCCGGGCTCGTGCCCAGGGCCGCGCTCGCCGAGCCCGGCAGCTCCCCCAGCACTGCCCTGTCCAAACACGCCCGGCTGTGGGTTTGTACTGAGAAGGGATTTACAAGGAAAGGCTCCTGGGATACCTTAGACCACCTTCCAGGGCCTAAAGGGGCTCCAAGGGAGCTGGAGAGGGATTTTGGATAAGGGCATGGAGAGACAGGACAAGGGGGAATGGATTCCCACTGACAGAGGGCAGCGATAGATCGGAGATTGGGAAGGAATTCTTCCCTGTGAGGGTGGGGAAGCCCTGGCACAGGTTGCCCAGAGAAACTGTGGCAGCCCCATCCCTGGAAGTGTCCAAGGCCAGGTTGGACAGGGCTTCGAGCAACCTGGGGTAGTGGAAGGTGTCCTGGCCCATGGCACAGGGTTAAAACAAGATGAGCTTCAATGTCCATTCCAACCCAAACCATTCTGTGGCTCCATGACTGATCTTGCTTTGCCACTGTAGCACACTGAGGTAAACCAGCATCACCCAATTGATGGAGGCAGGTACAGACCCCACTTTTCTGGCTCAGGTAAGAGAAACAGCAACTGTGACCTGAACTAGGCTGGGCTGCAGCACTGGTAGCTCAGCTGTCCCATGCCTGATGCAAAGCCCCATCTCTTCCAAAAAGGCCACTAGAAATGCACTGCTGAAAATGCAGCAAATATTACACACTGCTGATAACACCACTCCTCCTCCTCCTCGTGTCCCAGACACACTTTCCCTCCTCTTCCCACCACCCCATCGGCTGCCAGCTGCAGAGGGGCTCTGCCAGCTGACAGATGAAGCTTCAGGTTAACAAATCCAATTTGTCGGAGACAAAAAGCCAGAGCATTTCATTTCTGCTGGCTTTTTCTTCATGAAATTGCTCAGACATTCAAGACGTGAAATGTCACCGTGTCACTTGGTGGCAGAGAGCACAGGGTGGCTCTGAGGGCACAGAGCTGGAAAGGTCAGGAGAAGCTCTCTGAGAGCCACCCCTGCACAGTTTGAAGGGAAGGGGAAGAGGGGAGATGGGGCCACTGTCATTGCTGGGGACAAGGAGGCCACCAGCCCACATGTATTCCAGTGCTCCCAGTCCCACCAGCTCTGGGGAGAGCACAAAGGGATGTTAATATTAATGCCCAGATGTTAATGCCCAGTGCCAGAGCATGAGCACCCACTCACAATGGCAAACAAGCCCCTTTTGCTCTCCTTGACCCCCCAAGCCCTCTCTACCTCGCTCCCCTGCACTCAGGGGCCAGATGGGACCATCATATTTCCCTGAGCTTGAATGAACAAAGCCAAGTTTTCCCCATGCCATTGATGGTATCTCCCACCAGTGCAGGACACAGTGGTAGCACTGGAAGCATGGCAGAGCCATCTGTATCCTACCAGGAGCAGGGAAAGCTCTGGGCATGTGCCAGTGAATCACACAGGAGGGCTCTGCTCCATCCTCTGCCCCCCTCCGAGCTGGGTCTCCAAGCAGGTATGTCCAGAAGGGTTTCTGCTGTGTAATCCCATGAGCAGTGCTCAGGACACCCTTCCTCCAACGTGGAGGTACCCAAAAGCTGTGTCAGCACAGCAGCAGCCGGTCACAGAGGCCATGGGCACAGACAGGGCTGCGTTCCCCGCCAGGACATGCCGCGGGCACTGCGGCTCCCGGGCACCCCTCCAGCCCAGAGGGAACCTGAGACCTCCCCTCATGGGTGAATTTACTGCTGGGAACATACAGTTACAGCCCCGGTGCTGCCAGAGGTGAGGCAGAACAGGACACCCCACAGCGCAGGGTCCAGCTATGCAAGGTATGGAAGTGCCTGGAAACCAAAACAGTCGGTGTCCATCTGTCCCCAGAGCCACTGAACCCCTGCTGCCTGTTTTGCTGCAGACACTGCTCTGGTTGGGTGTTTAACTGCAGCAGTTTAGGGAGAAGATGAGCTGCTGGCAGAGTTCTGTGTCAGCCCCAGCCTCATCTCGGGGCTGGAGCCTCCCAAATATCAAAAGGTTGACTCTGACCCAAAAGGCATCTCTGCTCACACACAGCCCCCAGCACAGGGGATCAACACCAGGGTTGGCTGTAGCATCTCCCACTCCTCCTTCACATTGTTGGTCCAAGCCCCAGCCCCAGCACAATGACAAAATGCAACACCAGAGCCCGCGTTGGGATTTCACAGTCCTGTCCCAAAATGCCAAAGTCCCATCCCAGAGCACAGCAGGTACCAAAAGCTGCTTCCCACACCGGCCTGTCACGCTCCCTGAGCAATTCCTGGTCCCAGCAGTGGGAAGAGCTGCTGGCTTCTCTGCCCAAGAAGATGCAGAGCAGGGATGCTGCTCCCATTTGCCTCTGGGGCACAGAAACCAAGAGAAGCATTGCCAGGGGGGCCTGAGCCAGGTAGTGGTGGGTGATCAGAGCCCAGGAGGAGAGAACAGGGAGACAGGGATATGATTAAGCTTGGCTCAGCAGCGGCTGCCCACCTTGTGCCCGGTGCCGCAGCATCCGTGGGAGACACTCCGTAACCATCCGCGGGGGCGAGACGGAGCTTGGACTCTCCTGCAGCAGCAGGGAGCTCCCACTCCCACAGCAGCTTCCCTGCATCCTGCTGGGAGGGGGTGGCCGTGGCACAGAGCCCCGCTGGGAAGTGTGGCACAGCTGGCACCAAGCTGAGCAGTGGGGACGCACGGCCCCTCCGCCACCGCTCGCGCTCCCAGCGTTCCTTCCACCGCCTCCTTCCCGGCCCTGTCCCCCACGCTCCCGTCTGCTGCCACCCACTCCTTCCCCCCACTGCACCGAGCTCTCCTGGCTCATCCCATCCTGCCCACCCCAAAGCTTTCCCCAGAGCTCCCAAACCTTCCCCAGAACAGTAGCAATGTGGGTTTTCCCAGCTCCTGCCCGGTTGTGCCACAGCACACACTTCCAGGGACTGATGATCCTCGTGGGCCCCTTCCAACTCTGGATATTCCAGGATTCTATGACCAAAGGCATCTCTGTCCCACACTCTTCTGCTCCTATTATCTGCATCCAGAGGCTACAAACAGAGCCAGGAGATGCATATTCAGATGGAACAGGACAGACAGACAGGACTCCCTGTGATGCCACCACTTCCAGCGCTGCCTTGACGAGGGCACGGAGCAGCACAGCCATCTTGTCTCTTCAAAAAGCTGAAGCCCAGCAATTATTTACATAGGCAAGGATTCACTATATGGGGGCTTTTCCCTCCTAAAGGACTACTGAGGAAAAAAAAAAAAGTTTTAAAATAAAGTGACTTCCAAAGAAAAATCCAAGTTGAAAGCCTTGCTTTGATTTTATTTTAAGATTAAAGCTCCCCGCAGAGTGTTCCAAGGGCCTGACGTGAGTCCAGCATCACAGACTCCTCTGATACTTCCTAGAAAACCCTGCAATTGAGCCACCTGTAAATGTTCCTCGTGAGAAGGTTCAGAGGTCCCAGAGGAGAACAAGGCTCTCAGGGGACACACACTGCCCAGGACACTGCTGGGAAGCCCTGCCTCGAGAGCATCTGTCTGCAGGATGGAGGATGAGAAATGGAGGCATGGATAAGGGATACAACTCACTCAAAGACATTGGAAAAAGTCAAGGGTAAGTCAAGAACAAACCATGGGGCTGGGAGATCCCGTTACATGACATCGCAGCCTAATGACAGCCTGGCTCTGGGAGGGTTTCAGGAGTGAAATCCAAGCCTATGTGCTCCATGGGCTGACCCAGACAGACCATGGGGACAGTGGCTCCAGGGCACAGACCCCTCAGGGACAGCCCTCTGCAAAGGGCTTGGCAGAAAGGCTCTGAGCAAGCACTTCTCTCACAGTTTCCATTCCCAAGACATCAGCGTGTGCTCAGCCCGGGCTGTTCCAGCAGCAGGAAGCACTGGAGCACACAGCCAGCTCCCCCCTTTGAAGAGGCACCCACAGACAGTGCAGACAGGACGTGCCTGTCACCCCTCCTTTCACCAGTCCCATCCCCCAGCTCCCCTAGACACAGAGCAGAGACCCAACTTCATCACCCACCCTCAATAAAGGGGGACAGCCCAGTAAGTAACGCACAGGAGGAGGTAGGACATGGGGGACAATGTCCAGTGTGGGTCACACCTGGACCAGGAAGACCCTGCCAGCTGAAAATCCACCTCCAGGCACGAAAACTGTATGCCTTCTCCTCACCCCCTCCTCACCCAGCCCAAAATCCAGCTCCTTGACAGGCTGGGCACACACTGGAGGCCCACGGCACTCCCGTGGACACCCATCAGAGCCCCACACCTACACGCCCTGAGGCAGCCACGATGAGAAGCCTTAGCTGCAGGATTTCATTCACCTTTCTCTCTTATGTGTAAGAAACACTTTAGTTCCTCCCACCTCCCTTTTTTTCCCCTTTTCAAAGCAACCTTACACCTATTTTTAGATCAGCACATCTTGGTGCTGCCGGATGGGGGCTGTTCCCTGCGTCACCTCCACCGGGAGGAGAAGCAAAGGGATGCTCATGTTCCCCAAACCACTGGCTGCTCAGCCCAGGGGTTTTCAAGTTGCTTTGCAGAGTGATGAATGAATAAAGCATGGAAGATGCCATCCTGCTGCTTGGGAGCAGCTGCTGAGAGCACAGGAGGTCTGTGGTCCTTCCCAAAACCCAAACAGCCGCACCCAGATCCCCTTACAGGACCAGCACAGCCTTTGGGGCACGTAGTCCATGAACAGCCCTGGGGGCCAGAAACACAACCTTGCAGCTCTAGGCAGGTCAGTCTGCTAAAACTGAGGAGATGAAATGTGATAGTGGCAACCAGAGCTTCCTCCTCATCCCTCTCCCAAAGCATTGGGACGCACAGTGACGGTGGTTTGTCCTGCCCCACGCCAGCCCCACTCAGAGCACGACTTGGGGTTCATCCTCAGCCTTTAAAGGTACCAAGTTGTGTTTTGGGCTCCTGGAGAAAATAAGGCTTCTCATCAGCATGGTGCAACAAGTCCTTCCAGGGGAAGAGTTCGCAGGGATCTGGCTCGGCTGCCCTCCTCGGGGCTTTGAGTGCAGGGCTCTCCCAGTGGAGTCAGTGTGGATGGATGGTGCTCAGAGACTCCAAATTCAGGGATTTTTCCTCTTCCAGGCAAGCTTTGCAAGAGGACAGAAACAGGTTGTGAGTCTCAGGGCCTGGATGCCAGAGAGGAACAGAGGTGGCAGGAAATCCCAAATCAGCAGAAAACTCAGCTTTTTCTGGGTCAAACACAGGAGGAAACGGAGGTACAAGTGGAGGTGCAGAGAGAGGAAAGACCTTTGCCAGGAGAGTAGCTCAAGAGGTCAGGTCTGTACAAGGCTTCTGGGGATTTGCTGAAGGTCAAAACCCTGGTGATGATCAGGAGCTGGTTCCCCAAAGGATGATTCCTTCCCCAAAGGACAAACTCTCCCTGCGGCAGCAGGGCAGTCCCAATGCCGTGTGGGACCAGCAGCTTCTGTCTCCCACTGCTCCATCTTCCACTGCAGAGGAAAAAAATCCACCCCAGGCACAGCAGACATCACCTTTGCTTTGGAGTGCTTTGGGGTGGACTGATCCACCCAGTCATGCTGGATGGGGACAGCAGATCCTGAGCAGCCCTTCCTCAGCATAAAACCAAGCAGGAGAGGAACGAGACGAGCAGCACTCCAATGGATGCTCCCAGGATGCCGGCAGTGCAGGGATGCAGAGGACACTGTAGCTGTGCTGTGTGTCCCAAATCAGCCTGTCCCCCCAGGATCCCACTGAGCTGCTGATGGCTGAACCATTCCTGGGGCTGGGTTGGGTCCTGCCAGCTCCTGGGCTTGCTCTGGACTTGCAGGGAGAAGGTAAAACAGTACGTGGCACCTGCCTTGCCACAGGCAGGGCCATCACACCCCAGGAGAGACAAGGAAAAGCTGCATCCCCTCCTGCTGAAATCCACCCAGAAGAGTGGCAGGGATTCACCACAATGCAGAAAATGCAGCCCAGCTGCCCAGTGTGGGAGGGTTTCATGGGGGTGCTGCCCTGAACCCCCAGCCACAGGCAGGGCAGGGTCTGCATTCAGAAATCCCTGGACACCACGTTATATCCAGTCACCACCATTTTAGAGCCCTGAACCAAACAGCCACATGCAAATACACCTGGGAAAAACAGATTTGCTTCTTGCTTTATTTATGGGCCAGGCCTAGGAGAGCAGGGACACATCCCTGAGACACCTTCTCCTGGCTCCAAAGATGTGCTCATTATTCCCAGGCGGTGTCTGGCACGGTGCGGATCGCTCTCAGATTAGAGATGTTTATCAGTGAGCTATAATGAAGGTGGGACAGTGACACCAAGATTAATATTATATTTCAGAAAAATTTAAATGAAATGATCCATCATGCCCAGCAGATCAGCACCACCTTCTGCCAAGCACCGCACCGAGCGGAGCAGCTCTGGAGACCCACAGTCACCTTGGCTCACAGCTCCGGAGGAAAAGCAGCACAACGGGTAAAGAGAAGCACTTTGGATTTCCAAGGGCACAGAGAGAAACAGCAACAGGGACTGCAGCCTTCTCCAGCATGGCAGTGAGACATCCCCCGTGCACAGTGGTACAAGTTTGGGTCCTGGCATGGAGCACACCCACAAACAGAACGCCCTCGGAAAGGGGCTGCGGCTCGTGCAGGATGTGGAGGCGAAGGGTCACGGAGCGGCTTTTCCCTTAAGTGACATATTGCCGCCGGCTCAATGGAAGCAGGAGGTTGGTCCCTCCTGGGAGGAAGCTATCAAAAACCACTCTCTCTCCCAGCGTGGCTTGCCCATGGTTTGCTACCTGTTGCATTTTACAATCAGGCAAAATGCTGGGAGAACGTAAGACGGCATTAAGAAACAAGAGTGGGCGCAGAGCACGCGGGGCAGGGACACCAGGAATGCTCCAAGCTGCTGCAATCCAGCCACGGAGGCATTACACATTCATCTGAATTTTAAATACAGAGCCTGATGACTGGCATCCTCACAACTGCCACCGCAGCCTCACACTCCAGCTTTTATGGTAATTCACAGGGAGTTACCCACAAGGCACCGCAGAGATTTTCTTGGCAGCCATCCTAAACTAATTTTTATAGGTTAGTGTACGGTTATACATAAATGTTTAAGAAAAATAAAATGGCGACTTGGAGGGAAAGGCATGGCTGGGAGGTTCCATGGCTGCTCGTGCTGTGGCTTGTGATGGTCCAGTGCAAAATGCCACAGGGTTGATTTGAGGTCCCCATCCAACCTGGCCTTGGACATTTCCAAGGATGGGGCAACCACAGCTTCTCTGGGCAACCTGTGCCAGGGCCTCAACCATCCTCATTGTAAAGCGCTTCTCCCTTAAATCTAATCTAAATCAACCCTCTTTTAGTTTAAAACTCTTTGCTCTTGTCCTGTCACATCAGGTCCTGCCAAAAATCCTTTGATGTGCTTTCACACCAAATTCTTGCCGTCACCATTCCTGCCCACCCAGGGCCATCCCTCAACCCCAGGCACATCCCTTCCTGAGGGAGGGAAGGAGGGTCCTGCCCCCACCTGCCTACCCCACCTCGGAGCTCCCAGCAGGACACAGCTCTGCCCATCACCTTTCCTTCCCACATATTCTGACCATGCTGGACACAAGAACTTCATGTGGTGAGTGGAAACTGCTGCTCAGCTTCCAACTCCCTCCACAGCCAAGGGAGGGAAAGAGTCGGAGTCACTGCCACAAGCAACAGCACCTCGGGAAACAAAGGAGAGACTCAGCAGGAGGGAAACCTTCATCACTGGAAGCCTGAAGCAGCACCCATCTGTGATTCACAAGAACCAGAGCAAACACTTGATGATGACAGAGCTGATGATTAGCTTAAGAAAAATATATAAACCCCGAATTCCTGCAGATTTTGCTGCACATACACGTGTGTGTCGCGGCTCAGAAGGGAAGCAGGCAGTGTGTCCATCGCTGATGTCTTCACAACAGCAAAATGGAGGGAAGCATGGTCAAGACTTTTAAGGAAAGAACCTTTCAGATTTAAATCAGCTGTGGAATTACTCACAACACTGATTTGGATACAGGGACACCACAAAGAAAACAATTAAGCAAGAGATCAGAGGGAAAGATAGTGGGATTCAACTCCAGCACCACAAAGCGACAACAGCACTGAATTCCAGACGAGGCAGCTATTTTCCCCGACATGGGATTACTGCAGTTTGAGAAGCCACACACACACCCCATGTCCTCCCTCTCCTGCCTGCTGTGTGCCATCCCAGCTGGGTGTTTCCACGCAAGGAAGATGGAACTTTGCCCTCAGCCTTGTGCCTTCTACACTCAGAGCAAGCAGTTAGTCCGTGTAACTCCACCTCCCGTCATCTGTCACAGCCCACAAACAGCAGTGAAAACGGGGGAACCCCCTGAAAACAGCATTAGGTAAAGCCAGGGCATTTCTGGAGTGAGGATTTGATGTATCTCAACTCACCCCTCCATCAGGCTTGTAAACCCCCACCTGCCAGGAGCACAGCAGCAAGTGACAGAGAGCGAATCATTCCTGAGGTTTGAGCAGAGCAGCTTACCTGTTGTGCTCATAAACAGGCTGACTAGAGGAATCTCAACACTCAGAAGCAGGACACCAGATGCATTCCCACCATCACATCCCTGCAGACCATGTCCAAGATGCTCCAACACTGCTGTGGAGAGACAGCAGTGGGAGAGGCAGGACCCCCAGGCATTGTGCTCCCCATGGACAGATTCACACGCAAACGCTTCACTACTCAAACCCCAACAGGCTTAACCCCCCTCCCCGGAGACAGATACCCTCTTGCAAGCCCCACCATGTGTTACAAACTGTGGCTGCAGCTGAATCAGCCCTGATTCAAATGCCCAACCTGCAGCCAAGTGCTGCCACCCACCCTCCCACCTTCAAAATCACACCATTAGAAGCCACTCGATCCTCAGGTTTCCTCCTCTGTTAGGATGTCCCCGTGTAGGTACTTGCAAAGTCACAGCCAAACTGCATCCCCCTGCTCTGGTGTAAACCACAGAGCACTCACCTACAAAACAGGGCTGAAAACATGGGATTCAGCTGCTGCTGTGCAAAAACAGCCCCGACATGGCTGGAGCAGAGACCTCCAGGAGCTGGGCACAAACAGCCACAGGCTTCCTAACCTAAACCACCCCACAGCCCTGATTTAATCTGATTTATGCAAATGTTAAACCAATTTAGGTGTGCACATTGTACGAGTTGCCTGGCCCAGTTTAATTTGATAGGTTTTTAAACCTGTTTAGGCAAAGTAATATCTGCTCTCTAATCTAGAGCAGCTCTCAAATTGTGCAAATGTTGCCAGGGAACTGGAGCATGGAGGCTCTCATGGATCCTCAGTTGTATGACAACACTCACGCTGCATCAATGTTACTGACTGATAGTAACACATGGAAGAGAGGACGCTAAAATCCCATCTCTCTCCCAGGGCCAGTCATGTCTGTGACACAGGGCTCCCAAATCCCACACTGCTACACCAGGAGCTGCACAAAGGCCGTCTCCAAAGCTTTCCATACTCACAATGCACAAACCCAGGTGAGGCCCAAACAGCTCAGGGCCACAGCAGGATTAGGATATGGCAAAACCTCGCTTTTCTATGGTGGGGGACACATGTCCCTGAGGGGCCAGCAAGCTCCAGGAGCAGGCAGAAATCCCAGCTTTGGGTATTGGTGTGTCCCCCTTCCCCATGAGGCGGGTGTCTCACCCTCATTATCACTCCTATGTCTCCACAGACAGTGCAGAGCATCCCTAAACACCTCAGAGCTGCACCTCCTATAGAGCTCAGGTGTGTGTGCAGCCCTTCACACCTGCATGTGCTCCCTGCTCACACCTGGACATATCAGGGGGAATCTGTATCCTTATCCCATTCCTCTGCCACAGCAGCACCTCCCTGGGCAGCTGCACCCGGCACCTGCCCTCGGGATCTGGGAGGAAGATGGGAGTCAAGAGGTTTCACAGATTAAAAAAGTAAAATAAATAAAGTTTAAAGAATCTCACACCTCCCAACCAGCTCCCTACAGAGTGATGTCAAGAAGACAACATGGCTCTGGAAATTCCTTTTTCTGGAGGATGCTGGGGCTGCAGTGGGACATGACCATCTGTGTAGGACATGGGCTTGTCAGACAAACAAATAATCTGACAGCACAGGCAGCTATTGCAAAGGAAATGCCAAGCTCAATAAATTACTAAGCCAAGACAGTGATACCCCAGCTAGGAAAAAAAAAAAAAATCCAAAAGAATTATGTTGGATCAGACCCAGAAGTCTAGAGGGTTTATGAGCTGAAAGATGGGGAAAATAAAAGACAATTTCCAGTTTGCCAGGCTGATGTTAAGGCAAAAAAAAAAAAATAATCGGTCAAGTTATAAAGCAAATAATCAAAAAGAGAGGACAAGAGCAAAAAAATAGAAGGTCTAACAAACAGAGCCTCCAGATTGTTTCAGCTTATTGTGTAATAAACTTTGCAGAAAGGAAGCTGGCCCGAGCATTACTACTTCAGGGCTCATGGGTTTAAAATCGACCACAATTTTTAAAAACCAATACTGAGATAGCCAGAAGCTGCCCAGCCTGGCTGGCTTCTTCAGTTTGCAAATCTAAAAAAAAAAAAGTAAAATATATGTTCTGGGGTCCTGCCTGGAGTTACCACCCCAAAGTGAAGCCCCAGCTCCCGACCCCACTCCCACTGTCCTCTGCAGGAAGACAAGAGCTTTATGGACGGAGAGAGCTGGGCCAAGGGAAGGGATTATTTGAAGTACAAGTCATGCACATTTTTCACGCTGTTGAAGCAATGATATTTAACAGAAGTCATTTGCAGATTTTCCTTTTTTTGAGGAGAGAGTTATGAATAATATGCATGTTCTTATCAACTCATATAAGAAGAATTTAAAGCTCAAAGTTCAGCAACTGTGGATTAAACTACTTAGCAGCATCTTTTAATGCAACTGAATAACCTCTCTCCTTACCATCCGCTCGCACTGCCCACACTGACTCGGGTTAGATCTGGCTTCGCTTTATCTCGGGTTCCTACACTCGCAATTTTATCTCTGCAATGCAAAAGAAAAACTGTTTTAGTCGGGAACAGAGCGAGTTCAAATCAAATCCACGTGCGGCGCGAGGCCACAGGCCACAGCTCGCATCCCTCACGGCAGCTCCGCTCGCCACCCACGCAACCTCTGCCACGTGGAAGGAGCATAAACAGTTCAACACGCATTTACTACCTGGAGTTACTCTGCACCGAGGAGCAGCTGGATGGGCCCTTCACCCAGTGCAAGCCTGGTGAACTGCCCCGCCGGGCACCGCAGAGGGCATCCACCTTGACATGGACCTCAAAGCAGCGTTGGGTGGGGGTCTCCCACCTCAAACACAGCTCTGGGGTCTCTAAATATGGCCTGAGCCCTTGGGGTAGCCTGGCAGCCAGGAGCTGTTCCTGTGCTAGGAGGAACCACAAACACTTCCAGCCTCAGTTTCCCCAGCGTGTGGCCAAAGGGGGATTTCAGGTATCTGTTCGTCCTCATTCCCACCTCTCCCCACAAAGCAGCAGCAGAATCAAGGATCTAACAGGAATCCACCCTCCTGGAGAAATAGGAAAGGCACAATTTTTCTCTTCTCCTCACAGAAAGTGTCACGTCAGTGATTCCTTAGCATCCAGAAAAAGGCAGAGCAAACCCGCTCCCCTTGGGATGAGACAGAGGGACACCCCAGAAAGAGGCTTCGTTTACCAAACCTACATTTCTCAGCCCCGTGAGCAGCAGGGAGCAGGGCAACAGAGACCTGGAGGGCACAAAGGACTCAATCCCATCCTGCCAGGGAGGCCAATCCCAGAAGACAACTACAAAAGGACGCAAGGGCCTCCTGCCCCATCACCTCCATCACCCCATGTCCAAACGTACAAACAGCTCTGCTGCAGGAGACCCCTCTCCCCCCGCGTTCCTCAGTGGCACAGCTTCAGCTGGAAGCTCTTCTTGCATTACTCAAAGTATTTATGACTTTTTCCCATTTGAAATATGGGCCCTTACCACGCACAGGAAGGAGGAGGAGAGTGCCAGCAAACCCGTTAATTTATAAGTCAATCTGGCAGGGAACAATTAACAGCTTTCCCACTGTTGGGTGTGCAGAGGGGGGTACCTTCCCCCTGGCAAGAACAGGAGGGGCCCTGTATTGGTACATGCCCTGCCCTGCTGAACCCAACAGCCTTTGTGCCCAGCACCCAGCTCCAACTTCATTTCCCCTCACTGGGGGCTCTCACAGGGACAAGCAGCCCTGTCCCCCACAGCCCCTTCAGGTCACACAAGCAGCTCCCACAGCCTGGCACAGGTGCACAACCCCCAAAACACATTTTATAGGGAAAAATGATATAACCTCATAATATTTTGCCCTGCGTGAGCAGAGCTGAGATCAGCGCTGACAGCGGGAGCTGCGGGCAGCAGAAGCACCAGCGCCCACGGGGAACATCCCCTGCAAATTCCAGAGGGGGTTTGCCTGCAGAGAGGACGGGGAACACTCCAGCTGCACAGCCTCTCACTCTGCAGGGTGTTCCCACTCAGAGGAAGGGCTGGAACCCCTCACCCAAAACTGCTTTTTCCTCCCAGCTGCAGCAAGTCTTTTTGCAGGAGCAAAGCCTCCCAGGACTTCGAGATGGAGAACACCCCAAGAACAGAGGTGTCCCCTGTCCCCAGGGTGTCCAGCACCCGTCCCTGTCCCAGCAGATGCTGACACCCCTCCCATGGGTGTCACCTCTACACCCGCACTGTTCCCATTATCCCACATTTGCACCGTTTGCTTCCCCAGGAGGGACTGGAATTGGATTCTCCTGGGGAAGCACAGACACTATAAATCCTTGCTCTTATTTGAATGGGGGGAGATGGGGGGAGGGTTCACCCTCCCTGTGATAAATTTTGGCTCAGTGGCACAGGGGCTCTGGGGCCACCTCTGGCTTGCCACCGGATGATCCCAAGGCTCGGGATTTCAGCTGAAATCCCCGAGGGCGGATGGAAAACACCACCTGCTGTCACCCCAGGAGTGTCCCCCTGTGACTCTCCAAGGCTGTCCCCAGCCCCAGAGCCAGCTGCCTCTTGGAGAAGGGAGAGGTTTGGTGCAGCCCCCAAAGCGCAGGGGAGGGGATCCTCCCCAACATGGGAACTTGAGTGGTTTTAGGATAACCCGTGTCCATTCCTCGCTACTGTAACTGGGCCACTCCACAGCTGGGGGCAGCAGGACAAAACCCACTGGGCAACAGGCTCCGGAGATGATGGGAGGACAAGACACCCCCGGTACCACCAGTGCCTGGGGTGAGTGCGGGCAACACCCCGGGGGGACACAGCAGTGTCCCCAGGATGCGGTATCGCACTGGGGAACGCTCCGACGGCTCCTCCAGCACCTGCATCCCGGCGATGCTGCTCCGGGAGAGGCAGCGGCTCCTCCACCGGAACATCCCGGCGCGCCGGGAGCCGGGGAAGCCACCGACGATGCCACCGAGAGGGGACCCGGGTCCGCGGCCACCTCTCGCCAGCACGGGCGCTCCCACGGTGCCGCTCCTCGGGAGCGCAGCCCCGAGCACGGGGGGGACGCCGGAGCCCCTCAAATCCCCCCGCGGGGCCGCGCCCCGCACCGGGCTCCCGGTGGGACCGCGGGTGGGAGGCGGCTGAAGGGACGCGGGGATGGGGCGGGGGACGCGATGCCAGCCAGAGAAAGAGCACGGCGGGGAGCTGGGGGTCCTAGAGCGAGCGGGGGGCGCGGGGGAGCGAATCGGTACCGGGGCGTGGGATGGAGCCGGGGCGCATCCCGGCGCGCCGGGGGTACGGAGCG
>VYXB01008776.1:407591-419973 GCA_013397135.1 Pachyramphus minor
TACATTAGAAATGTATAATATATAAATATGTATAATATGTAAATATGTATAATATAAAAATATATTATATACAAATACATATTATATATAAATACATATTATATATAAATACATATTATATAAAAATACATATATTTAATTTACTTAGTGTTCCCAGTATATAATAAATTTGCCATATTCAATGTATTTCCCACATTTAATGTATCTAACCCATTCACTCTATTTTCCCTGTTTAATGTATTCCTCCTGTTCAGAATACATTGCATATTTAATATGTTTAATATATTCACTATGTTTCCCAGACTTAATATATTCAATACATTTCCCCTGTTTAATATATTCACTATATTCCCCCATTTAAGGTATTTAATATATTCACTGCATTTCTCCTATTTAATGTATTCCCAATGATTAATCATTTCTTCATAGTCAGTGTATTTCCCATATTTAATATATTTAACATATCCAATCTATTCCCTCTACTTAATATATTTCCCATATTTAATAAATTCCCAACAGTTAATAAAGTCTTTGTATTCATTCTATTTCCCCTATTTAATATATTCAATATACTGTCCTATTTAATACATTCCCAATTATTATTAAATTCTTTATATTCACTGTATTTCCCCTATTTAATGTATTTTCAGTGTTTAATAAGTTCTTAATATTCAATATACTTCCCGCATTTGATACAGTGAATATATTCACTACAACCCCCCTATTTTATATTCCCAGTGTTTAATAAATTATCCATTATATTCCCATGTTTAATATATTCCCAATATTTAATGCCTTTCCATCCTTCTCCACTTCCCATTTGGCCCCACCATGGCACCTCTTTCTATTCCAAACCCCCCTGGTGCTCCTTGGAGCCTGCAGAGCTCCCAATCCCCTCAACCTTTGGGGACCAAATGTAAAAATTAGTTAAAAACTTGGGAAAATGGGGAAAAAAAGGGTTGGTTTGGTAAGGGTAGGGCCAAAGGCCAACAGTTCATTGGTCACAGGAGGGCTTGGAATACAAAGCAGGAGAAGGGGTGATGGGAAAATGCTTGGAGATGGAAGCACCTTCCAACCAAAAAAAAAAGAAAAATGGGGGAAAAAGGGGGGGGAAGATAAAAAATGTAAAAACAATAATTGGAGGAAGTGGCTTTTTCCTCATTTTCCTGTTTTGGAGCTCTGAAGTGTGTGGGACCTGAGTCCACCCCATGGGTGCTGCTCCATGAGCTTTCCCTGATCCCCTCGTGCGTCTCCTAACACTGACCAAGTGTCAGCCAGGTTTTAGCTGTTCCTGGGAAATCCTGCAAAAATATGGGATGGTTTCTGATTTGGGGGCAGAGAGGAGCTGCTCCATGTGTGACCTCGGGGCCCCAGCATCGATGTGGGGCTTCACTCGTTTTTCTGCGTGACAAGAACTGAGACAAGAGGTTGATATTGCTTGGGAAGGAATCATGGGCATTAAACCTTCTCCCTTTTCCCAGACTAACTAAGAAAATTCCATCAGGACTCAACTGTCATATGAGCTGAGGGGACAGGTGCCGTGTGAGCCAAAAGGTGTGAGGCAGCCTGACAAACCTTCATCTGGGTTTTTTAATTGATTTTCCACGGTGAGAAAGGGCCATTTCCAAGGGTTGGAGCCCTAGGGATCTATAGAGGATCCTTAAGAGCTGCCAAAGATCTGTAGGAAGCCACAGAGATCCATAGGAGCCCATAAAGGTCTATAGGAGCCCATAGACACCTATAGAGGTCTTTAGGGGTCCCTACAGACCTGTATGTTCATAAGGGTCCATAGAGACCTGTAGGGGTCCTCAGAAGCCTATACAGATGAATGGGGTTCTGGAGCAACCCAGAAAGAACCCATAGGGGTCCATAGGAGCTCATGGGGGACCCTCAGAGACCCACCAAGATCCATAGTAGCCCATAAGGACCCATAGGACCCCACAGAGATCCATAGATGCCCAGAGTGACCCATAGGGGTCCACAGAAGCCCATAGGAACCCAAGGAGACACTTAGAAGTCCCCAGGAGCCCGTGGGAACCATACAACCCACAGGGATCTACAGGAGCCTGTAGAACCCATAGACCCCACTGGGATCCATAGGAACCCATAGAAACCACGGGGACCATAGAAGCTCATGAGGACCCCACAGAGATCCATAGGAATCCACAGAAATCTAGAGGGACCCATATGACCCCACAGAGATCCACAGAATCCCCAGGAATCTATAGGGACCCACAGGACCCCATAGAGATCCACAGGAATCCCCAGGAGTCTATAGGGACCCACAGGACCCCACAGAGCTCCACAGGAATCCCCAGGAGTCTATAGGAATCCACAGGACCCCACAGAGATCCACAGGAGTCCACAGGAGCCCATGGGGACCCATAGGACCCCACAGAGATCCACAGAATCCCCAGGAGTCTGTAGGGACCCACAGGACCCCACAGAGATCCACAGGAATCCCCAGGAATCTATAGGGACCCACAGGAGTCCACAGGAGCCCATAGGGACCCATAGGACCAGTCCCAGGGTGCCCACCATGCTGCTGTGGGGTCCAGCCCCACCTTCTCCTCTCCTGGGAGAGTCCCAGGCTCTGCCCCAGACACGCATTCCCATCTCTTCCTGTATCATCTCCTACAAACCAGGGATCTGTGGTTGATTTTCTTCCGCATCCGGAAAATATCCTCTTTCCCCACCAGCTCCTTCCCGAACAGCCTCGGGGCCTGGTGTCAAACACCACATCACCAGGGCTCCCACGTCCTATCTGCTGCATCTCTGTCCTTAATGGATGTATAATATTTTACAGTAATTTCCTCATTTGTCATGCAATCAAATCCTTTGATCAGACACGGGAGAAATGTAAATATCAATTATTAACCAGCCCATTCTGGTCTTGCTTGACTGGATTTTTTTTTTTTATTATTATTTTTTTTTTTTTTTTTGAGGAAGGAAATGATTCATTTGCAATTCAACTCTCCAACCTATTCTTAATTAGGACGCTCGTGTTTCTGGATGGGGTTGTATTTTTGAAGGGGGAGGTATTTGATCACTAGAGCAATCGATGCATCCATGCATATTTTATAGCAGAGAGATAGTTGTGTAGAAAAGTATAAAATAAGTGGAGGGATTTAAATCGTGTGCACAGAGAGCTGCTGCACCACGGCTCAAAATCTCAGTGGCCAAATTTGCTGCTGTGCACTCATTTATAGCCCTTCAAAGCACTGGCATGAACTGAAGAGGTGGCCAGGAAATTTCTGACAGAATATTTTTCCATCTGCAAATACTCCTTTATTATTATTTTCTTGTAAGAGTGAGGCATTTTGTATAAACACGTTGCCTTAGGCAAAAATGGCTTTGGAAAAGAGAATAATAATAAAAAAAAATAAATAAAATTAGAGGAAGGGTGAAATTCTGCTGCTTTCTTTCTGATCTCCCATTTGGAAATGATTTCCCACTCAAAATTTTGGAAGTTTCTGGTGTCTATACAGCCTGAAAAGTCAGACATGCATTTCTCCTGGCATTTCAGTATCCACGCTCTCCTGACATTTCACTGGTGCCAGTTTTGCAGGAGGTAATCCCCATTCTTCCCCCCAAAAATCCCAGTTTTGGCTTAAAGTTCAGGGGACTGGGAGCACTGTCCTCTCAGCCAGGCTGTTTATTTGCTTTCTGGAGTTTTATTGAAGCTCTGAGAGTTGCATTTTGCAAGCTGTCTTCCTCCTGAAAGCGAGCAAGCTGCGCCTCTTCCTTAATCATCTGCTTTTGTTTGCTTGAAGGAAAATACCAAATATCTCATGACTTGCCATAAAGCCGTGAATGACTGCAGGGATGTGCAATTCCTGCCCATCCTCATGACTAATGGGTGAGTTTCCAGGTGCACGTGGAGCCTGTGGAGATGTGCCCCCAAATCCTGCCTGTTTGGGGTTTTTTTATCAGTCTGCCGAAGCGGATGACAACATCTTCTCACAAGTAGTTGGTGCAGAGAAGCTTCTGCAGTGCTCCTGCAGTGTGAAACAGTCATAGAATCCCAGAATGGTTTGGGTTGGAAGGGACCTTCAAGCTCATCTGATTCCAAGCTCCTGCCATGGGCAGGGACACCTCCCACTATCCCAGGTTGCTCCAACCTGGTCTTGGACACTTCTAGGGATGGGGCAGCCACAGCTTTTCTGGGCAACCTGTGCCAGGGCCTCACCCCCCTCACAGGGAGGAATTCCTTCCCAATATCCCATCTAACTCTGCCCTCTGGCAGTGGGAAGCCATTCCCCCTTGTCATGTCACTCCATGCCCTTGTCCGAAGTCCTCTCCAGTTCCCTCGGAGCCCCTTTAGGCGCTGGAGGGCTGATCACATCTTAACACCATCTTGTCACCATCTTCATAGAATCAGAGAATCACAGAATGGTTTGGGATNACCCCCCTCACAGGGAGGAATTCCTTCCCAATATCCCATCTAACCCTGCCCTCTGGCAGTGGGAAGCCATTCCCCCTTGTCATGTGACTCCATGCCTTTGTCCAAAGTCCTCTCCAGTTCCCTCGGAACCCCTTTAGGCACTGGAGGGCTGATCACATCTTAACACCATCTTGTCACCATCTTCATAGAATCACAGAATCACAGAATGGTTTGGGATAGAAGGGACCTTAAAACTCACCCAGTTCCAACCCCTGGCCATGGGCAGGGACACCTCCCACTATCCCAGGTTGCTCAGAGACCCATCCATGTCGTACCACGATGATGTGGTCCAGCCCATGCAGACACATACTGTGGGTCCTCCAAAGTGTAACAAGAATTTTAGCATCCTTATCCTGGAAACCCCACATCCATCTCCCATCACTTAAGGCAATTGATGGTTTGGCCTTGACCTTAACACTTGGGGTTTGTGCCAGAGCCAACTTTGCTCCCAACTTCTTTTCCAATCGTTTTTATTTCTGCTGGATTTCAATCCATCTAAAAGCTGTGTGAAGAGCGAGTCTGAGTTGCAGCTGCTGTGCCCAGACACGGTCACTGGTGGGTTGTGAAAAAAGCTATTGATCTCCCCTCTGATGGCATTTGAATTCAGTTCTTAAATTAACGCTGGCAAAACAACACGTTGAAGAACAAGAGCGGTGCACGATCGATGCTGGGTTGCTGCCGGTTGAACGGGCAGGTGCTGATCCATAAACCAAGAGCCTGTGCCGTGACCCCAGGCCAAGGATGGTAATTGTTGCTTCTACTTCTCCCAGATGCCAAATGGGGATGTGCCTATTTAATTCCCGTTTCCTTCCAACTCACTGGAAGATTTTGGCAGGTCAGTTGTGGGGAGCGACCAACCCCAGACTTCCAGAGCCTGCTTTATCCATAACCTCCTGGGGAAGGTCTTGGCAGGTGCTGAGAAATCACTCAAAAAGCTTCATCCTGAGGTCTTTCTGAGACAGAAACTCATCTCCTGATGGAATTTAAAGAGAGGTTCTCCTTTGCCATTATCCCACTGGATCCTGCCTCCCCCACAGCAGCAGTGACAAGAGAACAAGGCTGATGGAGCAGCAGAAAGAGGTAAAACTGAGTTCACCATCAGATTTCACCCCAGCTTTGTGTTTTCTCTTTGCTTCCAAGCCCTTAACGTGTTGTTTTCCACAGAAAAGCAGTGAGGAATGAATTCCCCCATTCACTGGGTGATGGGGGGAGCTTGTGAGTCTGACCTGCCCAGGGCTGCCCACCAGCACAAGCCTTGGCCCCTGTGCCCAAATGCAACAGAGTTGCCAAGTTTGATACAGAAAATTGGTATTAAGCAAACAGAGGCAGGGGAGAGGCCACAAAGCTCAGCACCCACCAAGGCTCAAAGAATCATAGAACAGTTTGGGTTGGAAGGGACCTTAAAGCTCATCGTGTTCCAGCCCCTTGCCACAGGCAGGGACACCTTCTGTTAGACCAAGTTGCTCCAAGCCCTGTCCAACCCAGTCTTTGCTCCAGCAAACCTGCCCTTCTCAGGTGCTTCCCAGAAATCACACGTCATGAGAGACATGAAGAAGCTCCCTGGTCTGCCAGGAGCACATTTGAGGCACGATTTGCCATCTGGGGTAATTTGCAGGGGAGTCAAATGCCTCCCAGGGAGGGTTTTTTTTGGGGGGGTGATGTTGCCTGGGGTCTTGAGGGGTGGAGTGGCACAGGGATGCTCCCAGTGCCATCCCCAGACTGTTTTCCAGCAGCATTGCTGGTGCCTGGGGACCTCATTTGGGGTTAGAAGACGGGCACGCATCAAACACGTAAAACACGCTGTGGCACCGTCTGCTCCTGCAGAACAATAGTTACTCTTCATGTTAGTTCAGTTACAGATCAAATAATCTGAAAAATTCACAAGTGGCTGCGGATACAAATTAACTTAACAAAACATTTTGAAAACGGCGCAGTCCTGGGGAGAATACAAATGTGGCGGGAGTGAAATCCAAGTGTCTGCACCGGAGTCCTCCCATCAACATTTTCCCCGCGTCAGATAACACAGAAAGCAGCTAAAGCTGGATGAAATATAATAACAACACGGTCCAAGATGGAGCGATGCCATATGGAAGCCCAGGGAAGTTTTCTCCGCTCTTTGCTCCGCTGATGTTTTTCAGCTGCGTCATTGGTACTTTGCTTTATCAAGAACATTACAGGCTGAATTCTGTCTTTGCAGTGAAAAATGACAGGCTGAGGTTGGCTCTCTATTGCACCAAAGTCATCGGTGTTGCGGGAAGGTAAAGGACAGAGGTATTTGGCTTGTGGTCACTGTTTCATAACTGCAGAGCAAAAGCTATAAAATCTTGATGAATCTTTCAAGCTTCCAAGCCTAAAAATGGCTCTTTGTGCTCCAGCCTGGCTGGGTGCAAAGGCGGGTGCTGTGGATCAAGGCAGCAGCATCCTCGTGCCTGGTGCTGGTGCAGCTTGTTACATACAGAAATCTCTTCACAGGGAAACAACCCATGAGATGATTCCCCTCCAGCTCCAGTTCCAGCAGGGATGTTCCCAGCCCAGCTGCTCAGTGGGGCTGGAGTTCACCCTGAGAGCCGTGATAGCTGGATTGAGACGGGTTTTAGTGTGGAGAGAGAAGCCTCTGGGATAAATATGGAATGGGCTAAATAAGGAAAAGCTGAGTGGGATGCTGCGAACAGCCTCGCCGCAGATGTAACCCACTCCGTATGGAAGGTCCAAACTCACACCCACGCTGGGGTTTGGCTTTCCCCATCATGAGCCAAAGCTGATGAGAAGCCACACCATGGTGTGGGACCTCCCAGGGTGAGTTCCCAAACACCAGCTGGACCCTGTGGGAACAATAAGGGAGGTTTCATCCTCACCTTCTTGCTTCCCTTGGGCTTGCTCCTATGCCTTGCTCAGTACAGAAGGATACCTGCAGGACTAAGCCAAATCAGTCCTAAATCCCTTTCCCTGCTGCATCCCAAAGTCCAATCCCCAGGTCCAATCCAGCCTAGTGACCCCAAGGACCTGCCAGCAAAATGTCACCCTTTTGGGCAGCTCAGCATGAGCAGGAACCACCCCCATTCCTGCCACTGCCATCACTATACTTGTTCCTCTGCGGTCAGAGCAGGGAGCAGAGGCTTTTTGTCTGAAGGAAATGAGAACAAAGCTGGTTGGAACAGCATGGGGAGATTAGTCATTAGTCATTTCACCTCCTTTGGAGCTGCTGCTAATTGAGACACTCAGGTATTGTGCTGTCCCTGGGAAGCTGAGTCACTCCGGACCTGGCGTTTGGACCCCCCGTGCCACGTTTGTGGGTGTCACTCAACCCCTCACCACTTTTGGTTTTGTCCTGGAAACTAAAAGAGAGGGAGGCAGAAGAGAAATGGGCTCATAAATTCCAATGGGCCACGGCAGAACATTGTGGTGTGGCAAGACACAGCCTGGGGCTGCTGAGCTGCAGGAAGCACACGGAGGAGAGGGGATCCCCCTCTGCTCTCCTCCTGCAGCAGCTGAAATCCAGCCCTGAGGGCTGTCATTAACCCACCACCCTGCTTTCCTCAGCTGGGGCATTATGGCCAATTGATGCCTGGTATTTATCCAGCCCTCATTACCATGGCAGCCTGTATCCCAGGAGGAGGGAGCTGCCTGCAGCTCTCCATCCTGGCTGCTCTTCTGGCTCTCCCATCATCAGAGGAGCTCATGCACAAGGCCATGCTCAGGCACTGAGGCCAGAGTAGTGTCACCTCCCAGGAGGTGGCAGCTTGCTGAGACTGTCTGTGGGCATGAGCAAGTAATGCTTTGCCATCACCATCTCCAGTGCTTTTGGTCTAGCAAAGCTCCTGATGTAGCCAGTGCCTGGTTAGGGAAAAGTCCATCCAGAGGAAATGTGTGTGTGCACAAGTCCTGTAGAATCTAACAGGACCCTACAGGATCTACAGGATCTAATGGGATCCCCGACATGATCCCATGGGTAAAAAACCCACATCTGTCCCCCAGGGTGGCTCTTTGCAGATCTGTGCCCCATTGGAGTGTGAGAGTGTGGTGGGGAATTGCTGTGCTTGGGGTAGGGAGAGAAGCTTTTTTTTTGGAGTGGGTTAAATTATCCAGAATATAAAATAGGAAACAGTCTACTAAGGATGAGATGTGCCATATGGGACTCGGTGATCCCTGTGCCAAGCAAATGAGGTCTTAATGCTCTGCTGGTCTCAAAGAGGAAGGGAGAAATTTATATTCCTTCCTTCCCTCCTTCCCTCCATCCTTCCCTCCCTCCTTCCTTTGTCCCTCCTTCCTTCCTTCCCTCCCACCCTCCTTTTTCCCGTTGTCCTCTCCCAGATGAGAAGCTGTGAAGAAGCTGCAGCAGATTTGGCTCCATGTCAGCCCAAGGACCCCCAGAGCCCTGGCTGGTCCCAGCTGCTCCCAGCACAATCCCACGAACCGGCTCCACACTCTCCCACCTCGCAGCAAAGTGAGGGTTTCCCCAGCCTGCAGGAAGCTCCCGTGTCCCAGGGACCTGCAGGATGGGGGACGGGCCCAACCTCTTTGCAAACAGCTCTTTTCTAATGGAATTTCTCCCCCGCGCGGGTCCCCGACGCTTCTCTGGTGCACGGGGGAAGCGGAGTTTGAAAGGGAAATTCTAGTTTTTATTTCCCTGCCAGCGCGGGCGGGTGGGCGGGCGAGGCGGCTGGAAGGATGTTTTCCTTTCGTTTTCCAGTCTCATTGGGCAGCTATATTTAGGCCAGTTTCTAATTTTCTGGACTTAATTAATGAGCTGAAGTTTTCACTCACAGGCACTCGAACAGCTTGGGAAGTTCAGCCTGGTCACTGGGCAGGAAAAAAATTGTCTTTCTTCTCCGCTAGCGCTGGGAAGTGACCTGCAGATAACCTCGGAGGAAACAGCTCTGTGGGATCGCTGGGACACGCCAGCCCTGACCCTCGGGCACTCTGTGCATGGTGTGGGCTTGTACAGGTGGTGCCACGCAGCTACAGGGCACAGCAGCACCCACAGCAGCACCCACAGCACCTCAGTGCAGCCCTGTATAGAGAGGTTCCAGTCTGTTTTCCCCTCCTCTGGAATGGGTGTCAGATGCACCGTGGCTGCACACTGGGTACAAACAGTCCTGCTCCACCCTGACACACGAACTGTGGCCATCTCTCTAATCATGTAAAAGGGTTTCAGAGTGCAGCCTGGCTGTAAATCTTTGCAGTTTTAAGCCCCTTTCCAGCTTCAGGTTGCCACCTGGCTGCTTCCCAAATGGCTTGGCTGATTTTCCTACAGACGTGCCAAACACCCTTGGAGCAACTCCGAAGGCTCACTGGCCGTTTGTCCGTATTACCCGGGGGGCTTTTTAGTATTTACTGGGGGTGTGATTATAACCCACTGCCAAAGGTGCAGGGTGCTCAGGCAGGTGGCTGCACATCTCAGCTTCTCTCTGGGGTCACCCAGCCAGGTTGGGAATGGGAAGCTGGAGCAGAGCCCTC
The DNA here is from genome assembly GCA_013397135.1 of Pachyramphus minor. Lineage (NCBI taxonomy): Eukaryota > Metazoa > Chordata > Aves > Passeriformes > Tyrannidae > Pachyramphus > Pachyramphus minor. The sequence continues at coordinate 417,493 of VYXB01008776.1, forward strand.
CCTGGGATTTGCTGATCTTTCCGCAGACGAGCTTCTCCTCGCAGCACCTGTGGGGTTAATGCTGCAGAGCCCCTGCCTGCTCCCCGCCCCACGAGCTCTGTCACACAAAGCTCATCTCCCCAGATGTGTTAGAGCTGAGCAGAATCACGTCTGCCAGAGGTGCCCCTGCACCCCTTACCCCTCTCTGTCTTACCAGGTGCACTGTGACAGAGGGGGCATGCAGGTGCTGCCCCTTGCACCCACGATCACCCCCCTGACCCTGGGATAGTCAAATGTCCTGAAAAATTGGGCTAAGAAAGAAGGAAATTCGAATGGGAAGGAGTTCTGGTGGTTGGTTTTGGTTTGGTTTTTGGGGGTTTTTTTGGCAGTTCTCTTCTTCCCTGGTGTTAACTAATAATAACCATGGCATTTGATGCTTGCTTCCCCCCCAGCCCTGGTCAGGATGTCACTCTTCCCTGGCACTGACGTGGTCATTGACAGCAGCATCACGCAGGGAGAGCTGCAGCCACCCCTTGCTCTGCACCCCCAGCCCAGTGCAACTCTCACACTGGTCCCAGTTTGCCAGCGGGGAGGTAGCAGGGAGAGCTCTCAGCCCTGCTTCCCACACTGTTGTGGGGCAACTCAGGGATAAAAAAATCCAGGAGAGAGAAGGGGCTGGAAACAAGGTGTTTCTGCCAGACAAGGCTCAATGGCACAGCTCCCCCCAGCTCCCCGTGTAAACACCCAGACTCTGCTTCACTTCTCCCAGCACCACCTTAAAATAGATCTGGCTTAAAATAACACCTTGCTAGCCCCAGACAGATGTGCAGGTTTTCTTTTCCAGCAATCAGGAGGTTGTTTTTTTTCCCAGTGAGAAAATATTTAGCTAGAAATAGGGACCAGGGAGACGGGGGGTGATGGCACCCCAAACCCAGTGGCACAGTGGACCCTGGCTGCCCTGACTGAGGGACAGGCAAAGCCTGCAGCCCCTCCCAGCCTCTTTTGGGTTGAAATCAGTCAGATTTGTGGGCAAGGAGGACATTTCTGGCAGAGGAGGTGCTATAGCAACCGGGTGAAGGTGTTTGGAAGCAGCCGAGAGGGAAAATAAATAAAACAAAAGTATCGGTGGAAAACAGAGTGATGGTAAAAGGAGGAGAGGACCTGCAGATACCCAGAGTGGAACCTGGTGTCAGAGGTGTTTCTCTTGTGCAGCATTTAAATTGAATTCCCAAAGAAGCTTTAGTGAAAGGGAAGAAGAAGTAAGACCAGGACCTCTGCATGTTTCCAAATTCCCACCTAAATTCCCAGCTCCATATGTTCACAGGGTCTTTCCCACCCCACTTTCCCTCACAAACAGTGGGTGCCATGACTCTTCACCTCCCAGCACCATCCAGCCTTGCAAAACACCCGTATTTTTGGGACTGTTCCTCTTCCCTACCCAACTTTTGGTTCTGAAAAGAAGCTGGAATTGGGTTCTTGCTGGTGAAAGCCTTGAATTTGCCTGTTCTGGTGCATCCCTCACCCCTGGGTGCTGTGATGTGCCTGGCAGTACCCCGGCCTCATGCTGGGCACCCACTTCAGCAGGTGGGAGGAAATCCAAAATCCAGCACCCAGGCAGCTGTTTCAGAGGGCTGGAGCTGCCCTGGCCACGGGAACAAACACCTTTTTATTACAACTCCCTCTGTATTACATTTGATTTTATATTTCCCTTCCACTCCCAGCCTTCCCCTCGCTGCCACGTTTTGGCAGGATTAATTCGAGATAAAGTTACCCTGAGTGACGGCCTTTGCTTTTGTGCTCTCCTTGTCTATTTTCCGCCTCGCTAAACCTAGAAAAACTCCAGAGAAATTCTCCGGCTTCCAGCCTTGCCAGGGGGCCCCGGCTCAGCCGACACTCATCTGCCGTCTCCGCGTTCAACCGCGGAAAAACCCCACACCACCTTCTGACAAGGGTTATTTTTATTTCTAATGAAAAGCGAAGCCTGCTGTGCACAGGTGGAGTGGGACGGATGACAGGCGCCGAGGTGAACGTATCAAAATGATTGAGGGCTCAAATTTCCCAGGGGGGACTTTATTTGGAGAGGTGGGGGAGCCTCTGCTGCCCCACCCCAGGCCCTTGGAGTTCTATGGGTTTGTAGCCTGACTGGTGATAAAACATCACCTTTGTGTTTGGGAGAGGTGAGGGGTTGGAGGGGTTGTGGCAGGTGGTGTCGCTCCAGTGGTGCAAGTCAAGCTTTGGTTTGTGCTTTGTTGATCCCCCAGGTGTGAGGTCAGTTCATGCCATGGGGGGTGAACGGGCAAAAATGTGGGAATTGGGGTAAAAAATATGTCAGATACAGGAGAATGACTCAAGAGCCAGGGCTTGGTGTGTCCTAGTGGGTGCAGCACCTGGATGTCATCCCAGGGGGAACCATGGTGGGCTTTCCTCCCTGATGCAAGGAGTACTCTGTCCATTCTGGGATGCCCAACACAGGAAGAACATGGAGCTGCTGGAAGGAGTCCA
>VYXB01008777.1:0-60401 GCA_013397135.1 Pachyramphus minor
CTCTCGCTTTCTCGGCGAGAGCACTGTGCCTCCCTTCCCAGATGGCAGCCGGCAGCGCCATGCAGCCTCTCGTTCCTCCTCCTCCTCTCCCTCCTCTTCGTCTCTAAGTTAATGCCATGCTGCCGCTGCTCTTCCCGGCACTGCTGGCCGCCTGCCTGCCGCCCTGCCAGGGCTGGAGCCCCTCGGCGGCTGCCAGCGGTCAGGAGGAGCAGGAGCAGGAGCTCTTTTTGCCCCCTGTCAACTCCTCCTCCCGCTCCTTGGCCAGCCTCGAGATGGACCTCGACGGCGCAGCGAGCAAGGAGGAAGGGAGCACCGACAGCCCGACAACGCCGACTGCCCCCAGCCAAGAGCCTTTCTCTTCCAGTCCCACCTTCCCCGGGCAGCAGCAGCAGCGGGAGCAGCAGGAACAGCAGCAGCGTCCCCAGCCGCAGGGGCAGCCGCAGCCCGCCGAGGACCCGCACTGCAACATCAGCGTGCAGCGGCAGATGCTGAGCTCGCTGCTGGTGCGCTGGAGCCGCCCGCTGGGCATCCAGTGCGACCTCCTCCTCTTCTCCACCAACAGCCACGGGCGGGCCTTCTTCTCTGCCGCCTTCCACCGCGTGGGGCCGCCGCTGCTCATCGAGCACCTGGGGCTGGCGGCCGGCGGCGCTCAGCAGGACTTGCGCCTCTGCGTGGGCTGTAGCTGGGTGCGGGGCAGGCGAGTCGGGCGCCTGCGGGGCACCGCGCCCCAGGCCGCTGCTGCCGCTGCCTCCTCCTCCTCCTCCTCGCTGTCCTACCCGGCGGCGGCGGAGCCCGGCCAGTACTGGCTGCAAGGGGAGCCGCTGAATTTCTGCTGCCTGGATTTCAGCCTGGAGGAGCTAAAGGGCGAGCCGGGCTGGCGGATGAACCGCAAGCCCATCGAGTCAACCTTGGTGGCGTGTTTCATGACTCTGGTCATCATCGTGTGGAGCGTGGCCGCCCTCATCTGGCCCGTGCCCATCATCGCCGGATTCCTGCCCAACGGGATGGAGCAGCGCCGCGGCACCACCGCCGGCACCACCGCCGGCACCACCACTGCCACCGCCGCCAAGTAGCCTATCCCGGTGACCCCCCCTTCTCTTCGTCGTGTGCTGTGGAGGGACGCGGGACGGACTTTGTCGTGGTTTTGTTGTTTAAAGCGTGCCACAGGTGCGCGGCTGGCCGCGGGGCCGCCTCAGCGCCCGGCCGGCCCTGTCCGGCCCCGAGGGGACCTGTGTGCGCGTTTTATATCTTTAATACCAGTTTTAAAAGAATCTTTTGGTAAAAAATAAAGAAAAAAAGAAAAAGAAAAAAAAAAGGAAAGAAAAAGTCCACCCAAAAAACCAAAGGAGGAAATCAAAGAACCTCCTATTTGGCCGTATTTATTGTCATTGCAGTAGCGTTTTCACATAGGATACAGTTTGAGTGGGTTTTTCCTTTATGGACAGAAAGGGACACCTCTCTTGGCAGGACAAGGAACTGAAGCGATATATATATATATTGTTATTGCTGAAGCTGAACTTTAATGAATCTTTTACACTGTATTTCCCGATTGAGATAGTGTGTATTTATTATTGTAGCTCTACGTAATTTGGCTTTTAATACAGAGATTTTCTTTCTGGAGCCACTGTAGCCTTTTGTTGGTCTGTTTCCGCCAGGGTGGAACGGAGGTTTTGGCTGGCCTTACTGTCTGTGAACCTGTCACAAAGCTCCCCATGAGATGGTGTTATCAGGGTTGTTGGTGGGAAAAGTGGAACCCCAAACCCTTTCTGAATGGTGTTTGCCCTATCTGTACAGTAGATGTGGGTCTGTATGCCTACACCAGGGTTGGGTGGAGTGGGGCAGGGAGTTTGGCTGTGCCAGAGATCCTCCAAGGCATTTTAATCTGCACCACTCCACAGACTACAGCTTTCTCCTCAGTTTGAGGCTGGGTGGCTTCAGTCCAGGGAAGATGAAGTCCACTCTCTGAGGTGCACTAAAAGCAGCATGGGGGCAAGTCTCTGACTTTCACGAAGTTCTTTCCTCAAAAGCAGCTTGGATGCAGTGTATTTGCTGGAGACACGGTAATACTGTACCTCTTTTTCATTTGCCAGTCTGCAGGGTTGCTCGCAGAAAGTCTGTGGGGTAAGAAGGCAGGAGATGCCAGTCCAGAACTAGATTCCAGCTGCTGCCGTGCAAGCATGCAAAGAAGAAATATTTCTTCTCTCTTGTTTGAGCAGACAGTTGTGTAGCTGAAAATATTGTTTGTTGTATACTTCCAACTGTTTAGCCTTATAAGAAGTTGTTTCACGAGTCTAGCCGAAGTTTCTAAAATGAAAATATGAGCTAAGTGACAAATATTTGCAAAAGGAATTCTCATTCTTTTGCCAACATCAATGTATTTAATTTGTTAGGAACACATAAATTCACTTGGGCCTAATTTGGTGTATTGATAATGTTTTCTTCCCAAAGGTTTGGTGGAAGTGACTGGATGAAAAGTCTGGAAGGATTAAATTCTTAAAATTCCTATACTTTTTAATTGAGAACAGAATAAATTAAATGCATGCTCTGTGTTTATGCTATCTGGGAAAAAATGCAGAGAGAACAGGATTGATAAACAGCAGAAATTAGTCAAGATTTCAAAATGCTCTGCCACTGGGCTGCCTCTATACCCACGGTTCCTCCTATTGATCTCGATGGGGTTGTTACTTGAGTAAATAGTGCAGTCATTATGAGAATGGTTCACTGGACCTGTTGATCCAAAGGGCACCTTCACCTGTATGCTTAGATTACAGAACCCCTCTTTTCTTTCCTTGATGTGAAAAACAGTGTAATTTCCGCCTTGTGCAAACTCTTGTGCACAGACACTTGACATGCTAGAGAGCAATTTTTTGCCTATCATGTCCTGTGTGACAGAGAAACCTCTTCATATTTAAAGGCAATGAAAACATGATCATAATGCTAACACACTCCTGAAAGAAAAATGCTCTATATATGGAATACACCTTAGAAGAGTTGCCATGCTAGGAAATAATTTCTTCTTTTGAAAGAGATGCTTTTAGGCAGAGACTTAACAATTTTTGTTGGAAGTTTTTCTACCAAGTTTTGTTTGTAGTTCAAAATTATGGTCTTCATTGTCATGCAGGCAACCTGTGCTGAAACTCAAGGTTGGAATTGCTTTTGTTTTTTTACTTATCCTTGTTTCACCAGTGATGTGTCATTGGTTGGCTGGGTTTTTTTCCCCTCTTTTTTTTTCCTGAATTGCATTAATGTAATGACAGAAATAGGCAGCTTCAGCTATTAAAGGTTTATTGTTTGCAGTTCTTACAGACACCTACAAGGTGGTACAGCAAAACTTGTTCAAAATGGCTTGTGTTTTTCGAACTTCTGTCAATATCAGCTTGAATACAAACTTCGTGAATAAGTAGCAACACACAGAATATTTTGCTGCTTCACTTATAAAATGTGTTAGACAAGAGGGGTTTACTCATAGTTATTCTATAAACACACTTGTAAGTGGAGCTCCTATTAAAAATCTGAGAAAACATAAAATATTTGCAACACAGGGATGGTATTAAATAAACAAGCAAATTCCAAAGGCAAATTTTGTTCAGAATATAAAAAACTGAAACATTTTCAGGGAGTACTGATCTCAGACACAATGTGCAAAGAGCACTTGTGTTTTAGGGAAGGTGTTTCCGTAGATAACAGTAATCATGGGGGAAAGCATGTTCCTATCGCAGAGAGAGGCCAGTCTGTTTCTGTACCTTAAAGAGGAGTTTAAGGCACAGCAGAGAGCACAGATATTACCTGATGTAGAGGCTTTAGCCTGGATCTAACTCTTCTGGGTGTGGCAGCAGGGCTTCTCCTCTAAAGAATAGAGTGGAAATGCACTATGCAGATTGTGAGCTTTCTTCAATCACTGTTACATCTAACATCAATAACTCTGCTTCTGTAGCTGTGGCTGCTTCTATGATTCTAAGCAACCTACAATTTTGAGTAACTTTTGCCCACGTCCATCGGAATTTCATCTGAATCCAATCCAGAAGAAGCAAGCCCAGAGCAATGTGAAATGATACATCTGCACACCAGCTAGTTTTAGGGTCCAACTTTAGACACTGAAATGTCTATTTATTTTCTTTTTCACTGGTAATGGAGCTTTATTTTCTCTTTGCTGGAGTTGATTCTAAGCCGTTTTGATTTACATGGATTTATTTTTAAGACCTGCTGGTGGCAGGGTCAGCACGAGAACAGATGAGTCACCATATATAATCCTTTATGTACTCAGGGAGGGCATATGTATGTATATATCTATCTATACATGAGAGCTTGCTGTGTAGAATAAAAAGTCAAAATAAAAGGAACAAAAAGGATGGTGGAAAACAAATACTACGGAGCAAGTAATACTGGTTTTCTTTCCCTCTTTTTTAGATCTTGTTTCCTGGTAAGTTATCCTGACATTATTTGTGTACAAGTGTTTGTTGGAAAGCAAGAGATACCTAGAAACAGAGGTAGTTTCTAGGGTTTTTTTTAAATATAATTCAACTATATTACAGATTTATTTTTTTTTTTTTCATTCCAGGAACCACGAACTCTCTCCAGAGAGAAATTCGGTGTTAGAAGATATTAGGCTTGTCTGCTACCGTTAGAATTTTTTCTGTATATTCAGAACTCAGAAATTAATCTCTCCCCGTCACCTGTTTTCTTAGTTAAGTTTCATAGATGTGTTAGAAGCAGAAGTATACAGAGGCATATGTAGTTTTAGCATGGACACAGTTTTGCTGTTACTTGGTGCCGCACTAACTCCAATAATAAAAATATAAAAATGTAGTACAGTATAATAATAGTTATACATTATGTAAGCACACTGTTGTTCAATAGGTTACCAGTAATTGAGCAATCTTTTGTATGTCAGGAGGTATGTGGGTATTTGGGACAAAATTACCATACTTGGTTAAATGTAATAGTTCTTACTTATTCAGGGCTTAGTTCACCAGTGCTTTCGATGATTAAGACGATTGCAACAGCAGGACTATTTGTGCAGTGAATATTACTCAATATGAGTAAGGGCTACTGAACCAGACCCTAAAAAAACCTAATTAACAGCTGTAGTTGGCTGAATAAGTATTATTCATTGTGACATCTCCTTGCTGAATAAAAGTATCTCCAGGGCTGACATTACATGACCCCAGGGGCTGAACAAAAGCCAAGAGAAATCAAATAGTTAATTGAAGTTTTGTGTGACTGGAGATCAAAGAATGTATTTTGAGGATATATATCTAGATGTATGAGTAGGTATGACGTTCATGTTCCTCTCTGGTTTTTATGAACATAGTTTATAAATCCAAAGCCAGGATTTCTCAGTCCAGTGTAGGGCTTTGCCAGTTTGGAAATGTGCTTCTTTCTGAAGCTAGTATGAAAATATCAGTTATTTTTCAAGGACTTTTACTGAATAAATGTAATTTTTTTTTCCAATATATTTCAGGGAGTGGCCTTGACTTTGTAAAAACTATTTGTAATGATTCCGGGAAAATGTGTAAATCTCAAGTCCCATATGTATTCAGGTTTCAAAACATAACGAATCGTTTTAGTCAATAACTGATTTTTAAGCAAAAAAATCAGTTTTCATTTTTCCCCTCAGAAGTAGAACATTTCAATGAAGATCAGAAGTGCTTTTGAGTGTTTCACGTTGTGATTTTGTGTGGAAAAAATTTCTCTTGCGTGATTTGAAATTGATAACAGCTTGTGACATATAAGGTACTATATTTCTTGTCCCATCTTCATAATATTTCTGGTAAAGTTGTCCAAAACAATTGTAAATAATAATAATAATAAAGCAACTTAGCCCATTTGTTTTGTTTCTGTTCTATTCTGCCAAGGGAGAAAGCAGTCTGGTATAAAATTTGGGATATTCAAGGTGTTTATTGGAAACATCTGGATGGCGTTTAATTAGGTTTGTGACCAGGCTTCAGTCTCACAATCCAAACATCTTCCAACTTTTTATAAAGTTTGGGTTCTAACTGAGTATAGCAGTTTGAGCATTTATATGTCAACCACAGTCTCTGGATCTGCATGTTGGAAAAGCCAGGATCTAAAACCTTCTCTTATTTTAGGTTTCTTATTGTCTTGGCATGTTAACAATCTCAGAGCAAAACAGAGGAAAACTGAAAGGTGCAAACATCCTATGAAATGCTGTGTGTTTCTCTGTGTGTGACTTGCTCTTAGCTTTCATAAAAACATCAGATTAATAAGATATAAATTAGAGATCAGTTCTGTTCTGAGGAAGTGAATTCACTAGGAGTGTGAAGTTAAATTGTATTTTGTTCCTTGTAAGGTGACACTTGTTAGATGCAGTGGGACCGTACCTTGTTGGTGTCATTCTGGGTGTTGCTAAGCAACACGAAGTAGTTAAAATGGAAATACAGAAGAAGAGCATGGAGGAATAAAGGAAACAAGAGACATAGAAATAGCACAGAAGAGAATAAATATGCCAGCACATCCTGCAAAGAATTTGTGAATACCAACTGTGAAAAAGACAGTGATTAAGATCATAGAGAAAAAAGAAAACATAAGGTGAATTAGGAACTTGATTACATACTTCATATTTAGTCTTTCCATATTCAAATTTTCAGGGCTTTGCTTGAAAAATCGGTTGCAGTTTTGGCCCCAAATGGCAAGAGTAATGGCAAGAGAATAAGAGCCTGGGAAGAAGTGGATGACTAAAGAAAAATTAGGAAATGGAAGCCCCATACTATAAATAAAAAGAGAGATGACTCTATGTTGTGCTGGAACCTAAACAACAAAACGGCAGGGCACTCTCATGCATGTGTTATCTGCTCTACTGCAGGGAAGTGATTACTGCATCAAGCCTGCCAGAGTTCAAGAAGTGTTAAGACAATGCTCTCAAATACATGGTGTGATTTTTGGGGTTGTTCTGTGCAGAGCCGGGAGTTGGACTTGGTGATCCTCAGGGGTCCCTTCCAACTTGGGATATTCTGTGATTCTATGGTTCTGATTCTAACCCAATTTTGCTTTATGTGTTCTCTGAGATTGTAAGGAAACCTGCTAAAAATAATTTTTATGGAATGGATATGGTTCTTCCATCACATCTTGTATTGATCCGTGTCAAATATATGTTTCTCATTGTCCAACACAAAAATATTCATAATAGAATCATAGACTCATAGAATCAGCTGGGTCGGAAAAGACCTCTGAGATCATCAAGTCCAACCCTTGACCCAATACTGCCATGGTCACTAAACTATGGCACTAAGTGCCACATCCAGTCTCATCTTAAAAACCTCCAGGGACGGGGAATCCACCACCTCCCCGGCCAGCCCATTCCAATGTCTGATTACTCTCTCTGCAAACTATTCCTTCCTAATATCTAACCTAAACCTCCCCTAGCAGAACTGTATTAGAGCTATTCACCTGAACTGAAGTAATGCTGGTATGACTGTATTTGCCAGACTGAGTCAGGTCACTGCTGTTGACAAGACTATGTGCTGGTATGCTGTTTATGGCATTCTGATCTATACTGCCAATACCTTCTCACTCAAACATTGTAATGACTACTTACATGATCTTACTTTATTTTGTTCCTATCTCCATTTTCTCCAAAGCTTCACTCTGTTTTCAATCATTGAAAATTAATAATTCTTAAGATTTTTTCTTTCTTCCTTGGTATCTTCCTTTTCCCTACTCTCTTTCCATAGCATGTCTTTAGCTTGACATTTTCTGCCTTCAGATTTCTCACCTGTCTTTCCCACAAGTATGTCTTTTATTATCAAGCCCTGAAAAAGCACTTCAGGAAACTGTGCTGTCAGTTTGTTCCTGCTTTTCTACTATGCTTCCCACCCATCAAGACCCTCCTGCCTTTGGTCTGTGACACCTGCAGGACAAAGATGAACAGGAAGCCTTATGCTGAGGGCAAAACCCAAGTGCAAAGTTGCCTCTGCCAGCAGTCCTGTAGTCACAGGACTTCTTCCACACATCTGCCCCAGACACTGACCAGGGGCCATAAGTTATTTTGTCTTCTTCTGCTAAATTATAAATGGACCCATTTGAAGAGCTTTTTTCCTCCTTAACTTCTCAAAGTCCTGTCTATGAATCACCCTCTACTCATGCATCTGGCCAAACACTGTCTTGTGCATCATGGGAGCTCTCACATGCCACCTTTCCCACATATCCTCAGTCAAAATGTCAGGACTTGTGTCATCCTGCCTTGGGGAAGCTCTGCACAGCCAGAGAAGCAGCGACCTCGCTTAGGAATGGATCAGCATTTAAAGGTACATTTATCTCGGGTATGCAACTACAGTGTCAAAACCACTATTTTTCAGTTAAATTTTGGATTCTGCAGAAATTGAACACCCTTGCCTGCATGATGGCACATGGGAAAGTGGTATGAGCTGAGGACCTGGCAGATTTTTCAAGTGCTGGTCTAGTAGTATTCTGGCCTTACTAGTAAGTGGTTGAGTGGCCAGGGCAACTCACTGCAGCCCCACTTTTGTAGAATGATAAATGTGTACACCTCACACTGAAGCTTGTGAGGCTCAAGCCTTTTGAAAACATAGCTGGGTCCCTCTAACTGTGGAGGAAATAATATTTACACTTCTCAAACTGATTGTGAAAGGATTAATGAGCTAAACCCCATATGGCATTTTGAGCATGTGAAGCACAATAAAAATGCAAAGCCTGAACATGATTTTATTCCTTCTGAGTTCATTTTTGCACTATAGGACATGGATTGAGCCTTGTGTTGTTAAATTAAGGTATTCTACACAATTTGGACCACAATTTAACCAGCTGTACTTGGGAAATGCTTTTCCCATTGAAAATATACCAGCTGTTGTGAGCTGGTATATAAGACCCAAATCATTACTAAGTGATGAATGTTACTGGAAGAGATTCTCATTAATCCAAAAGTATATGAAAGAATCCCCCAAGGTGTAAGAAATACTTTCTAGGAGGTGAATATATGAAAGATTTGGTGTGGAGGTAGCTCGTGGAGATTTAATCATGGGACTATTTTATTTCTTTTCTTGTGTTTTGTGTTTCTTCACATTTTCTCTAGGGAATATGAGCTGTGCCTAATTATGCCAGAAATGTAGTTGCTCCTAAATGGAAACTGGAAACTACTTTCTTCAAGCAATACTTAGGATGAATTCTTGAGATTTTTTTTTTCATTTCCTCCAGGACATGTAAAGCACTTAATGATACAGGGTCACATCATTTTATTAACACAGAGAAACCCACTTTTGGGGCATGATGTTTATATGCAACATCTCATCCCTTCCCTAAGATGAGCATTTCCCATGGCACCTCAATCCCCGCTGTCTCTTTGTAGGATCACTTAGGGGCTGGGAACATGAAGACTGGTGTCTTATGCCTGTGTGCTCTACCCCAGGCACACATGACATTCTTTCTTGGAAATACAATTATGGGGGATATTACTGTGAATAAATTTACATCAAGCCCATGCCAGCAGCAGTTTCTCACAAAAACTAATATAGCTGCACTAGTAGTTGGTTTTGGAGGGAACCACCACCAGCAGACCTCTTGTTCCTGTAGCTCAGCTGATTGCAGTCGTTGCCCGTGGAGTGCTCCACAGCTCCATGGCTGTGGACCTTTCCTATAGGTCCACATGGGGCAGCTAAGGAAAACCACATTCACCATTTAGAAAATGAAATGAGGCTTAGCCTAAAAGCCATTTTGAGCAGAAAAGATCTTTAACTGGGCAATCCAGAAGTGTCTGTACACTATATGAGCCACATACTGAAGTCTTAATCATATACTCAGAGTTTTGCAGGCCTTTTTGGTTCACTTTGGGGTTTTTTTTTGAGTTTGACTAGGAATTTGTACATAGTATCTGGAAATGCTCCTTTGCCTTGCATATAAAATGTAATTCCACAGGCTTTGCTCTAGCTACCCTAATGTGAGGATGGACTGCCCATGACAAAACTCATTCTCCAAAATGTCACTTACTTATATCTCCATTTCTGAAACAGAGAATCATATCCTCTCCCCATGAGATCCCCATTGTAACACCTATTGGCAGCAGCCCATGCTGGGTTAAGACAGAAAACAACTCTTATTTTCCACCTACAGCTGGAATGTTTCATGCCTGTGACAATTCTGAGTTCCCTGAATTCAGGCGGTGAGATTGAGAATGGTGCTGCCCAATGCTACCTGAAGTGCCGTGGGTGGAATGGGTCAGAGAGATTTAGTCTCCTCCCACACACAAAGTGCAGAAAGAAAACAACATTGCCTAATCCGTTTTCCTACATGTGCAGAGCACACTGAAGCAGAAATCAGTGGCTTTACCCGTGTGAAAAGAACAAACTCCCTGAAGCACACACTCTGAATGATCCAGTTCTTCAAAAACAAAAACAGGAGCCATTTTCAGTACACGCAACTCCTGCTGATTGCCATGAGAACAGCCCCAGCGTAACTGCATGATCGGAAAGTCTTTTACCATAGAGACAGGAATAGAATTGCTTTTTGAACATATCCCAATTAATTTCATCAAATTATGTGTGATTCAGCCGATAGCTGCACTATCTTTAGTATCTTTGTGGCTATCAAGTTGTCTCTATTGATATCTCTCTTCTGTTACATATAAAAAGACAGTGAGAAATCTATAAGGATGAATAATGTTAATGATATTTCTAACTATAAAACCTGCCTAAAATCACAGTTAAATCCTTCTAACAATGAAGTGCAGAGAGCTCATAAAACAGAAAACATCAAAGAGTTAATACATTTCTGTAATACAGACAAAATATTGGAATCCTCAGTGTTGAGGACTACAGGTTGACTGTTGCAAGAGAAAGCATTCATTGCAAGTTCCCGAGCTTGTGTTGTCTGCAATTGCTTGGCAAATAATCGTTACACTCAGCTGCTTCTTAATATCTTCCAATCCCACATTCATGGTAAAACCAATTACTCATAACAATGCATATAAAATATTTTTGAACTACTAGTCTGAATTCCTCAATGATACAAGCATATTTCATCTGCTTCTAGGACTGTCTTGAATATGAAGGCTTAAAAGGTACAAAATGTTCTTTCATTTTGACCATCTTAATTTTCTTGCCTTTATTTCCTACAGCTGCTGTTGTCTGTTTTTGTTCAGCATGTTTATAGTTGTGGTTATTTAGGAAGTAGTGGAATATGTGAGCAACTCAGCAAAACCGTGCTACAGGCAATACTAATCCTGCTAGGCTTGGAGTCAGCACGGGAACAGAGAGTGCTGGATATTTCCTTACACTGCTTGCTGCAAAATGTGGAGTGTGACTTCAGAGAAAAATGAAATCAACCTTTGCTGCAATGATTTCAAGAAATTGATCTTTATTTTTCAGTTCAAAGCACTGAGCAGTCAGTCTGGATAGAGCATAAGAAAAGGAGGATGTATCAGCTCCTCTGTTTTTAATTTCAGGGCTGTAATGTGCAGTTACATGCCAGTACTGCCAGTTAACCTCACTGAGCTGAAACGGCTAAGCCTTCCCCTGGGTGAGCAGGAGGGTGAAACCTCTGAGAGAGGGCAGGCCAAGGGCTGAGGGCAGCAGTTACCATCACAGCTGCACGGTCACCTCTGTGCCACTTCAGAGGCAGAATTCTACAGCCATGGACACGTGTCCATGAGCTAATGGACACGTCAATGGAGTGGATAGCTGGGGCAGATCTGAAAACGGTCTTTCCTGTTGTGGCTGCTTGGTGAGAGCTACCACATTCACTAGCACGGCTGTTGGCATGAGCTCTGCTTCGGATAAAACAGTAATATCACCATGTGTTTAGGCTAGTCTAAAGAGGCACTTAGAGCTGCTCTGACTAACTCCAGTTTCCATAGAATCATAGAAGTGTTTAAGCTGGAAAAGGCCCTTAAGATCATCAAGTCCAACCATTAACTTAGAACTGCTCCATGTTTACCGCTAAACCGTGTCCCTCAGTGCCACGTCTCCATGTCTTTTAAATACCTCTGAGAATGGTGACTCAACTACTTCACTGGGTAGCCTGTTCCAATGCTTGACAACAGTTTTTGGAAGGAAATTTTTCCTAATATAGAATTTAACCCACCCTGACACAACTTGAGGCTGTTTCTTCTTGTTCTGTCACTTGTTACTCGGCAGAAGAGGCTAATCTCCACCTCGCTACAAGTTAAGTCAGTTGCAGAGAGTGACAAGGCCTCCACTGAGCCTCCTTTTCTCCAGGCTAAACAACCCCAGTTCCTGTAGCCACTCCTTAGAGGACTTGTGATCCAGACCCTTCACGAGCTTCGCTGCCCTTCTTTGGACACACTCAAGGCACCCAGATGTCTTTGTTGTAGTGAGGGCCCCAAACTGAACACAGTATTCAAGGTGCAGCCTTACTACTGCCAAGCACAGGTGGAATCGCTGCCCTAGTTCTGCCATGCTTGGCCATGCTGTCATGCTTTCTTGACTTTGCTCTTCTCCACTCCTAAAGTAGCTGCCTAGGGAGTGCCTTGGGTGTTTAACAAATATTAATCACTAAAACAAAGTCTTCAGTTTTTTAGGTACTTATGGGAGACAGAATTNGAGCTTCGCTGCCCTTCTTTGGACACACTCAAGGCACCCAGATGTCTTTGTTGTGGCCCTAGTTCTGCCATGCTTGGTCATGCTGTCATGCTTTCTTGACTTTGCTCTTCTCCACTCCTAAAGTAGCTGCCTAGGGAGTGCCTTGGGTGTTTAACAAATATTAATCACTAAAACAAAGTCTTCAGTTTTTTAGGTACTTATGGGAGACAGAATTTTTTAAAAGTGTTTTGACTGAGCAATATGTCATTCAATTGTTTGCACCTTAAGGTGCTGTGCAAGTGAAATGCAAATGTCATGGCTGAACGGCATTTGTGTTGACATTGCCTGTTCCAGTACTCCAGGCTTCTTGCATTTTCAAGGTTTCACCCTTCCTTCTCTAAGTTATTTTTCCTCATTGGCAGTTTGGCTTCTAGGCCCCACCATGACTTTGACGGTTTCCTGTTTGTGACTTTGATGGTTTCAGAATACTCCATGCATGATATTTTTGAATAAGAATATATTCTTGTCACATATTTTATTTTATATCCTTGATTTTCTTTTCTCTGAGCTCCTTCCGGAAGATGGTGGCAAGATAAACCAACTACCCCCATTGTTCTCACAGAAGAATCCATCCCCGGCTCTAACCCTGTTAGGTGAACATTGCCTGTGCCCAAAGGTCTGAGTGATTAGCGCTAACATGACTGGTATTTTAATTTGGCAGTACATCTGGTTATAGTCTCTGTGCACAGATATTTATGCTTTATGTCATTAATAACCAGTAATTGTGTCTAATAAGGTTACACTAATGTGTACACTGTATGAAAAAGAGCATTTAAAAAACAAGTTATGCCTTGTCTTAAAGGTCAAAGTTGTAATCAAATTATGTTCTGCATATTGAGAAATGTAAAATATTAATGTATGAGATGGACAGAAAAAGCATGTACTTGAATATTAATTGGAGGTGATATTAATAAAGCTGGGCCTCTGTGATGAACAGCACAGTATATGAATGGTAACATGATTCACACACAGTTGATCATGACTGTGAGAGGGTGTAGGCAGTGTATGACTTTACTACAGACTTTCCCAATGCAAGCATGAGTACCTCTTTATGCAAACTTCAGCAAGCCCATTCTGATGTGCTGCAGGCAGAAGTCAATACTGAAGGCCCCGTCCCAGCAGCACACTCAGCACGTGGCATCATCATGCTTCCTCACAGGAAACCCACTGAGTTTTCAGCTCTCTTGTACCCTTCCAGCTGACCACAGTGCAGCTTAGGAGGTGCTGTGTCTTTGCTGCATTGCTCTGATGGAGGTCTCTGACTGTCTCACTGGTCCTCTTGCTCCAAAATGTCAGGGGCATTCTGAGCCCAACCTGTGGATCCCAGGCAGTCGAGTTGCAGTCGGTCACCAGCCCCTAGACTGTCCCTGAGGGGCTGCTGGGATGCACTGACTTTGCTTAGCCCAGCTCTTGGCTGCTGTTACGCTACAGATTCTTGCTCCTGTCATTGTGTTGGTCTCCTGTTTTTTGGCTCTGCATGCTGCTTCTGCCTCTGAACACCTTAGCTTTGACCTGCTTCTCTGTTCCTGACCACTTCACCTGATCTGGTTTGATCAATGATTATATCCTTCACTACTGACTTTCTGGACACGCCATGCACCTGACCTGACTCTTGGGACATGAGTTTTTCAGATGGGAGGCTTGGAAGATGGAAGGACTTGCTCCTTTAGTGCAGGTAGCTATTCTCCTCTCCACCTCATCATGACTCATGATTCATTTTGAATGTAAATAATTTGCGAAGCTAAAAGGACCAAACAAGGAATTTAGGTAGCCACTGCATCTAAAATGAGTGATTCCTCTAAAGTACATCAGAGAAGAATGGGACTGAATATATCCTGCTCCCTTAGGGAAGACTGAGACCCACAGACTTAGAGGTGTTCACAGGGTACATCTTTGTTTGCTCTACAGATCTGAGTATTTGCTTTAATAGCAGTGTGATTTATGATGTCATCACACTGTCTAATGATGCCATCAAAGACTGGTCTGTGCACTGAGCAGAAGTGACTCACTGGCAAGTTAAATAGCAGAAAGGGAAGGAAAATGTGCATTCACCAGTCATCCCATTAATGCAAGTGGCTTAAAGCACCGTTAACAGCTCAGTACACGCAGGCTAAACAGATTTACCCGGATGACTTTTATTGCCTTAGTATATGTGTGCTTTAGCCTGCATACCAAATCCCTGTGCCAACTTTACCCCACTGGGAGCAGAGCTGTGTCCTGTCAGGCTCTGCTGGCTGCTTCCCACTTCACACAATCTGGCTGCCCATGGCAGCACCCCTCGTGTGGCTGTGCTGCATGCCATCCACCCCACAGCCCTTGTGTACCTATCCAGGATCATCATGCTTCCAAGACAGCAAGAACAGTTATGCCACTAAGCTGGTGTCCAGAAAGTATCATCTATTTGTCTTTAAAGATCTGCTTTTTAACTGTTTATAGTGAATTAGGAAAGGATAGATGTTGTGTGTTATGGTGCTATTAGCCTGCTAGGGAAGATGTTAAAAGTTGCCATAAATCACTTGTTATGCAGAACCTTAGCCTCTAGAATAATTGCCAACAAACATTTATTTTCTTAATGAAATGTCCTTTCTTCTCTGGTTGACTCTTTGTAACACAGCAAGAATTGGATCCTCTGCATGATCAATAAATAACAAGGAATTGAATCCTTTATAACCACTCTGCTCCTTATGCTGTAGCCCCAGTGGTTGCAGCGTTCCTGATTTACACTAAAGAACGTGAGGTCAGGACCTTTTTGTTCTCCAGGAAATAAGAGCAAGCTCTTCCAAAGATAAAACATAGTGCCCCTGGCTGTCCTTAGCAGTTGCTAAAATGTCAGGGGACAAACTGGCTTGGCATCCCTGGGCTGGCCATGAAAACCAGAGGAGAGGAGGCTGGCAGGGCTCCTGCAGCCAGCTATCCTTTATCCTCCCACTGCAGGAGCTGGCCAACAATGAAATCTCCATCTGCAGGCTGGGGAAGGACTAGTGGCAGTATGAAATTACTCCTGGGTGCAGACAAACCAAGTGACTCCCCATGGCTGAGCTATAAATTAGTCTCTGCAACCTGCTAGCATAACCTGCCTGCTGATAGCTTATAAATAAGTCAGCTGTAGAGCAAAGTTAATATTTACCTTACATGCCTCAGACGGGTGGCATTCTGAAGATGGAAAGTGTTACAGAAGAGCTAGACTAAGTCATCATTAAGCCTTTACATTGGCATATTTACTTACTTCTCATAGCTTACAGAGGTGCAGAAATACAATTAAACTAGAAGAAATCTATAGCTGCTTGCCTCCCAATAGCACCACATCTTCTCGTGTATTGATTCAATGCCTGTGCTGGTGGTGTAACATATATTTACCATGTTTTACAGGTACCAGTGTGCTGACCTGATTTCTGCGTACTGACTATGCCTGTTTCTTTACTCCTTTGGTTGGTATTTATTTTTTTTTCTGATAAAATATACAGAAGCTTGCCAGAGTCTCAAAGGCAGAATGGCTTATCCAGAGCTCAATGTTCAGAGTGTTTTTGTAAGCAAGATGTGCTGAGGGATTGGGCTTTCTGAACAGCAAAAGAATCCTTCATTAAACTTCATCAAGAGATCATTAAAACCAACCTTTAGCCCTTTTGAATTCTGTGGTTTAGAACAGAGATGGGCAGAGCACAGTTATCTCCATTTGCTCTGGCTGGAGAGCAGTTTTTCTTTCCTCATGATACAGCTTTTTCAATTTGCTTTTTTTCTTTAAAGGCAATAATAATGTACCAATGTTCATCCTCATTACTATTTGCCATTAGCCCTTACCAGCATCCCTGCATTTTCATTACAGGGACTATCAAATTAAAAGAAACAAGGAGCAGATATGTTTGTGTGTGTGTGTGTGTCAGTTCACTGCAAGAAAGAGTTTTGCTGCTGGTCTTTCACATGGGTGGTATTGAAATAAATAATTATGTAAAAAGAAAAGGTGCATCTCTGGCACAGAACTCAATATGGTGAAGGGAAAGTATTATTTTGAGAGATGGAGTAATTCAATTTATTACTTTCCAACAGTCTAGGCTGCAATTTTTCTTTGATTTTACAAAACCTGGTCATCAAACACTATTTCTCCACATCTCCAAAACTGTGATGCTGCCCAGACATCTCTATTGTGCCTTGCACTTGGAGTGCAAGTGCAAGAGAAAACCTGTCCTTCACCAAGGTAATGTTCCCTCTTTCTTTCTTCCCTTTGTCCTCCTGATAGGAGTAACTGAAAGCCAATTCCCAGCACATGACAGCGGGAAACAGGGGTATTTATATTCTGCATAAATAAGCAGTCTTTCTAACCTGGCCATTGGCACCCACAGGGTTGTGCTACAACTGCTAAGTATAATCCTTCTGTCACAGCACTAACTGGATGTAGCAGTTTAGGCTGCTCCTGGCTCTGCTCTTTACTTTAGCGAACGAGGATGAGTGGGGTTAGCAGGCCCTGGCACTCAGTCCCACGTGCATGGTGCATTTGCAAACTTTAATGTTTAGGGCTATGAGAGCAGGAACCATTTTGGAAGCACTGGATGCAAGAAACAGGTTTACTTTGCTGTGGATAAAAAGCATGAGGTGTTGTGAAAGCACTATTTTAGATGTCTATTTTAGGGTGAGATGTTCCGTGCTCTGTAAGTGACCCTTTCTTTCCACTCTTATGGATGAAACCTGGCTGGAGTATTTACATGGTAGATGTCTGTATTTGCTTAAGTGAACCCCACCCTTAAAGCCAAATCTAAATGTCACCATTCATAATTTAAACCTATTATTCCTTGTCCTTCTCACTGCCCCCCTCCCCAGCCAAATAGTCCTTTCCTGCTTATAGCTAGTCTTGAAGTATTCAAAGACCTTCCCTATGTCACTCCTCCGTGCTCTCTTTGGCTAAAAAACTACACATCCTTCCATTTATCCTTCAAAGACTTATTTTCTAGACTTTCAAATTTGTGCTATCAGGGTATGCCTATACAACTTCCATTTAGCAGACCTCTGCTTCTGTAGGCTTCTTGCAGGGCTGTGCTGACAGATGATCTGCACAACAGATGATCTTGCCACTACCTCATAGCTACTGCTGGTACTGGAGTACCCAAGGAAATCTCTTAACCTTGACTGCCACAGGCCTCCTCTTTCTCTTATCATGCTATTTAATGTAATTATATGAAGAACAGAATAGAATAGTAATAGATTATAACAGGAATTATATTCTATGAAGAATAAATTGCATCCTATAACCTTTGGATGGAATTCAGAAGCACTCTCCATAGAGACATGTTTTTTTGGCAATGAGAGTAGATTCACCATCAAACTTGTAAAAATGCAGAATATTCTGTGTTCTCAGATCTAACTTTAGTTAGATGAACTCCAATCTTGAAAGTCCAAATCATGTCTCTTCTGTTCTAAAGTAGCCTACAGAAAAGCAAGAGAAAATAATTGATTTGGCAGGTCCAGTTTCATGCTGTACTCAATTCTAGCATTTCCTAAAGAGTCTTCAACTAGTAGTATCTTAAATTTATACTGATTACTTAAAGGGGAAGGAGCTGGGAACAATGCATGTCCTATCTGGGTGAAGTCAAGCAAACATCTAATTACCGGACTGTGGATTTTCAGATACCTGTTGTTTGACCCACGAAGACACTGAAAAGTCATTCCCTCCTCTAACAAACTTAACTGGTAGAGGCAGGAGCCTTGTCTGAACCTCAGAAATAGCACACATAGCACCTTTGGTAAACTAGTTTCCATGGTAACAATTTCATGTCATTGAACATCATTAAAGATGATAAGAAATATGAACTATTCAGTTAGCTTGTCTTTAGAGTTCTATTGACCTCCTGTTCTAAATATCTATTCTCCTGGGAGAAAAGTCTCAGGGCAAAACAAGGGATGCTGGAGGTGTTGTTGCTTTGGTACTGCATTGTTAGCAACCCTTTCCTTTGATTTTTCAGCTTGGGATTTCAGAAAAAACTCTGTAAATATGAGTAGGCATGGAAACGTGGCACAGATATTTCTGTCTCTAACACAAAAATAAGGCAACTAAAGATGTTAAGTGGCTTGTCCAGAGGGGAAAAAGGGGAAGAAACATAAGGAGGCTGAGCAAGAAATTATGTGCTATTATGACTTGACTTCCACATTTAGCATCCTTGTCAGAACATTATTGTTCCACTTCATGCCAAAGCTGGATAAAACCACTGTCAGGTTCCTTTGCCACCTACCCCTCTGGCACAGCATTGAAAATGAAAACCCTGGCAATTCTCAACATATGTGACTAGCTTAACTCTTCTTACAGGAAGCTCTAGCAGTAAAATGGAGTGAAATGCATTAACAGGAAAATTCAGCAGTTGCTCATCTTTTTCTCTATGCACTGGGTGATATTTTAGCATACATAATTAACATTTATTTTCCTATAATTTTTTGTGTACTCTAGTCTTCTCTCATGGGCAACTTTTGTCACTTCTTCTGATAGGGCAAGATTGCAGTCCCAGCCATGGGAACAAACCACATTTTGGCTCTAGCTCAAAAATCACACTGGCTTCTGTGTACAACTTTACCAGCAGCCTGAAGCTCTACTGTGGCACATCACCTGTAGCGACTTCAGTGGCACTGAGGAAAGACTTGAAAACTGCTACTGAGAAAAGAAGTCAGTAAGAAGAATTTGTGAATGCCTTCTCCTCTACATGACAGCTATAGCAAGCTGGGAAGGGTCCTTCAGAGGGGGAGGAAAAACAGTCTGTATGTTTTTTGTGTTAAAACCAGGGCCACAGATCCAAATATTTTGCATTTTTGTGTTTGCAGATATGGTGCAGGCAGCTCGTGTTACTCTGGTGTGTCAGATTGGGGTATCAACTATACTCAGAAGGTGCAGGGTGTAAATTTCAAAAGGCAAATGGTTCACCAGTTGAGATATGCATTTAGGATGCTGCCATTCTACAACAAATAGCTAATTGGATGCTCTCACCAGCAGGATGCCTGTACAGAAATCACAGGAAGGATAAGTGTTTCATTTTTTTTTTCTGGTGGAAAGCTATTTGAGGCAGGATGAAATAATGCACTATATTATTATAGGATTATAATGCAATAAAGAAATATCCCTTTTGGACTGACCCTAAAAATCATGCATTGTTTTCCACACCAAAAGAAAAGGCTGAGAAACTGTGTTTCAGTTTAAATGAAAAAAATTATAAAGCATTTCACAGAGGCCTTCAGAAGCTTCTGTTGCAGCCTGAGCAGGAGGAGGTAAAACACAGCTTAAAGGGAGCAAGAGGAAAGGTGACATTTTTGTTTCTTTAAAAAGTCCCAAAATTATTTATATCCAGGTACACCATCACACTGTTTGTTCTGAATACTTAAGACTGACAGGGTCATGGTAATTCTTCCCCCTTCCCGGGAAAGCCTAGCATTTTGAGGGATACACACTAGATGTAGGAGGACAAAGCTGAACTTCCTCCTCTCTGAGATGAAAGCTATATCTCCAAAAGGCATTTCTTTAAAAATACACTAACATACTTGATATTACGCTCAGCCAGCAGTTCGGTAACCTCGTGGTGACGGGCTCAACGGGTAAAGGGCAGGTGGGTTCCATTTCACAGAGTAACAAGATGTGGATTTTCACACACTATTGCCCAATGTAGTGAAGGATTTGACACTACTGCAGCAGAATGAAACACCAAAATCTCAAAGTAAAATGATCTGACATTTTCAAAATATTTTTTTCTGCCTGAATTATTCAAAACATTGAACATGAAACTTCAAGAGGCATACAGGCTCCTAAACTGTCCCTCACTGACAAAACAATTATTTGCTACAAAAAATTAATTCAGGTACCCACTAGGGTTGAATGAGGCATGAAAAGCTGCTTATATTAATGTTCTGATTTGGAATTTCTCAGAAAAAAAAATTTAGCATTGCAACTTAATTTTTTTAAACAATATTCTGCCTGTTTGGATGAAAAGAAATCCAGAGACTTTGGAATGAGGGGAACGTCAACCACAATCCCACTTCCAGTTGTTTCAGATGAGATCTGAGTATTTTCTCAATCCCAGGGCAAGCAGTTCCCCAGGTTATTGGAACTGTTTTGGCCAGTCCGAAGTTCCTTCCCTTCTGTGTCTGCCTGATGGAGCTGTGCGGAGCTGCTTCCACCAGTGATCTGGGGATCCTGGCTCTGAGACAGGCTCCTTTACAAGCTACAATGCTGCTTGCTCAGAAAGTGGTTGGCTGAGCTGACAGAAACCCAGGATGAAACAACATGCACAAAACTTTGGATTTCAGTTATCAAAACATTTGTCATCTGACTTTTTTTCCAATGACCTTTTAAAATGAATTCAGTTGTCTTGGCACATTTATTATCAGTGAGAAAAACAGCCTTTACCTTTGAGCCTACACATGATATTTTCCTCCTCTTTTTCACTTTCTCTGCTTCACTCTCTCTTTCAAATCTTAGCAACCATCCTGTCTTTTTCCTTTTCTTACAGGAAACCCCAAGTCTGAACAGAAATATGCTTAATTCAGTTGGTACCACCAGGGACCCTACCACTTACATGGGCGTGAACTATGGCGTCATCCGACACAGAAACTCATTTCAGATGACAAAGTAATGCAAAGGAGGAGGGGGTGGGTAATGCTATTTCAAATTATGTACATTACATTAGATGCACATTCTTTATTTTTAAAAATTCAGTGTCCTTGCTTAGTCCTAAAAATTATTGTCCAAACCTCCTTTCTACTTCGAGTAAATTAAAAGCTGTGACTAAGGCTTGTCTCTATCAATAACTCCAATCTTTCTTTAATGAAGAGAACAAGAATCTTGTCTCTTTGTTTTCACACAGGCTTCGGTTCAAAGCAGCATAGGATAGCATTTAATTGACCTCAGTGATGGAGCACTTGCAGGATGTCTCTTGCCTAGCAACAACTGCCAGGTAGGAAAGCTTTAATAACTGCCAGGATTTAGACACCAGAGAATGCTGTTGTACAGCAGTGCTGGCTTCTGAGCATCCCAGAAGTGAGCTATCACTGCAGGCTGGCTCCCCCAGTACAACCTTAGACCGGGGACACTGCCTTGTAGATCATGAGCCAAACATCAAGAGGTTGCACCTGGATCTAACGGCATGCCAAACCCTGCTCTGTCCTGCAAGCTGTGAGGATACACGAGGATACACAATGATAAGGTAGTTACCCTTTGCCTGTGACCTACTGCTGGGGCTCCTTTGCTCTCTGAGCGATATGGTTCAAGTGTGGTGGCTTTCAGCTTTGCACAGACAGCTTGTGGGTCAGGCTGGCTACTTCACCCAGATGGCTTGCAGAGAAGTATGTTGAAGCTTGAAATTTTGGGTGGTAACCAGAACTGTACCTTTTTGGTAAATAAGCAACTGTTACATGGCCAGGGTTCGTTTTAAGCAATAATGTATGTTAAGGGACAGACCAACCAAAGAAAATGTGGAGAATAGGGATTCGCACTATTTTGACAAAGAGTTTTTCTCTGCATCTTCAGTTTCTAACAAAAGAGAAAATTTCCAAAGCCAGCTAACAGACAGGGTCTTCATCTTACTAAGCCAGTGTTAGGGTCAAGTCCTTTGTCTTTTAAATACAAGACACTTAGGACAAAGAGAATCTAAGAGAACAGTCAATATTTCCACTTATACCCTTCCAGGTACAGATTTATTTTTGGGTTATACAAAGAATTGTGCTGAAAGGAGTCTGCATATGCTAATAATTAGGCATTTCCTACATTTGTCTCACTGCTTTCAGGAATGCTCTTCTGCTAATTCTCAGTAATCTTTTATTAATCATTACTCATAACTGAGTTCAGGACACGCTCTGAGAGTCATCTCCAAGATGGAAGATGGAGAGCTGAAATCAGCATGGAGCTGAGTCTGGCACAGAAGCAGCATCTTTTACAATGGGCTGTGGCCTGTGCAGGTCCCACACTGCCCTGACCTGGATGTATTATTTCAGGCTGGCTCAGAGCACTACCAGGCCAAGCTAACATTTGCCTGCAAAAAAACCCATATCTTCTTTTTGCTGATTTGTTAATCTGAGCCTTTTAATGAAACATGGTTTTAAGACTTGTCTAGCTCAAATCTGGAACAGCTGGCCATGACATTTCAGGGGAAATTATATTTTCTTGAAAGCGTGCTCCTTTCGGCTTTGCTCTGAGGCAAAACTGAGGATTAAATGTTGTTCTATGCTGATTGAGAGGGAGTTAGGAACACGATTACGGACAGCAGTTGGGTTACTCTCCATTTATATCACCTGAGAGTTAAATCTGGCCTGCAGTCAAGCCATTGGATTTTGTGGGATTTTATCCACACTGCTTTGAAAACCTATTTTTTAAGGAAAACAAAGGCAGTTTGAAGTTCATAATGTTTGCAGTAATCCAGCTACCCAAAAACAACTCCCCATCAGTAAAACTTTATTAGAAAGGCAGTAAACGAGTTTTTTCCTGGTGCCCTGCTGCTCTACAAGAAGGACCAGCCCTATTTTCTTCAGGAGAGGGCACAGAGGCTACAGTGCGTCTATAACTCAGCAAGAAGTGATGGCTGAAAGGAAGGCTGGACTTGAGCTTGGGGGGATTTAAACCCTGCTCTCATGCAGGCTGCCTGGTTGAACTTGAGCATCGCTTTGCTTCTGTTCCCATCTGTCAGATGGGATTATCGTTCTGCTCTGCCACTGCAGGGATGGGGGCCAGGCAAGAGCCTGTAGCAAGATGAAGGCTTTCGGCTCTTGCAGCTCCTGACATCTGTATTGGCAACAAAAAGGCCACTGGTGGCTTTTTGATGTGGAAACTGCATCGAGACCTGAAACAAGCTGAGACCACTGGCTTCTTTGTCTTAAGGAAAGCAACTGAACAAACAGTAGAGCCTTTTTATTCCTAACAGTTTTGATCTGTGAACAGGAATCCTGGTTCTCTGGAGAGTTAGGGTTATAATTTCCCATTAATGTTCATGCTGCTTCCCAATAATACCTTCTTTTGTCTTTTGCTTGTCTCCTTTGCTCCACTTCCCCCTCAATTCTCTATTTCTATTTCACTGTTCCTGCTTTTATTTTCTTCCATCCAGATTTTTTCAAAGCCTGGGTAACCATTAAATCACAGCCTTCTTTCACAAACCGAGACTTCTGCTCTGTGCTCACATTTTAACCCAAATGTACTTTTCTCATCCCACCTCTAGGTGGTTGAAATAAGCAGAATGCCTGAATGCACTGAGAAGCACGTTTCTAATGTGTAAGGAACGGAGACTGAGGAAAGCCAATTGCTCTGAGACTCCAAGGGGTATTGGGAGTGGGTACCACTCCTCTCCTCCAGTACTGCGAGTATTAAACTGCCTGTTTTCTAATTCAGTGACTGGGTTTACACCAGTGGCAGTGGCTACATTCACACTGTAATCAACATCCACCTCCTGGCTATATTTTAAATTGGATTAGGGTGTGTGTTTCCTTCTCACTTTACAATCAACATGAGCAAATGCTTTGTTTATCAAAGCAATCTGAGTGATGCATAACGGAAAGCACTAGATCTGTCCGGAACAATTATAACCCTGGAATAGGTGTGTTACAATAACGGGAAATCTATTCTGCTAAAAGCTTCCTTCAGGATCATTATCTAGAGGCCTGGTAACCCTGCAACTATTCCTGCAGCCCCAACACCCTATCAAAAAGCAAAATAAAGACCGTAGCTGTCTGCTTCTGAGTATGAACAACCCAGCTTGGTGTTGCTCAGATAGATAGATGCATTTCCTCATGTGAATGCAATGCTTCCCTTCCCAGATGATGAGAAAATGTAGACTGAGTGCTTTGAATGGGGATTTCTTTACTAGTGCAAATCCTTCTTGTTTAAAAACCTTGAGGGAAAGAATGCCTCTGTGTCTGGTAGCCTCCTTTATTTCTTTCTAACTAAACAGAAGAGTTTTACATAAATCTAATACATGCTTCCATTTCCAAAGAATGAGGGACTGATGTCTATGTACAAATCAATGATATCCATCTGTGCAAAGTGGGGTGTTTACTGTGCTATTTTCATAATTTTTTTTTTAAAGTTACTTGCTTTCTTCTCAAGGTTATTTACTCATTTGACACATGGACAAGAATATCTCTGATATTTTGTGTGACTTTTTTCTGAGCTTAACAAATGATTCCCCTATAACGACTTTTATAATTTTTGTAACATTTTTTATTCATCTGACTAATCTTAAAATTTAGAAAATAATTTATCAAACTTCTTCACAAACTTGTTGCTGTGGCTGTTGTCATATGCATGGTAAAGCAGTCCTATTCAGCCTAGGAGGGGACATGGCTTGATATGAGTAGGGGAGGGACTGAGCCGCATCTTTGTCTCCAGCTGTTATGAGACTGCTGTGGCTCAGCCCCTCTAGGTTACCACAGAGGTCACTCCTGGTCTGTCTTGGCTTCCAAGTGGACCTTTAAATCGATACCTGAATATTATCACAGAAACCTCCTTTAGTTTATCCACTTAAAAAAATCACTGAGCCTTTCTCAACAGAGTTTTGGCACTCAGAACTACAAAAACAAAAATAATGATGAACCAAAAGGCAAATAACAGCAGGACAGTCAGACTTGCAAAAATGATGCCTTGCAGAGCTGTCCTGCTGATCTCCTATGATTAATCCCAGTAAGCACATCAGTTAAATTGGATATCCTTGTATCCCGTGTAGTGAATAGCAGGCAGAGGAGGTGGAATCAGAGGGGGAATGCTTTATCAAGCGGATATTTGAGTGTGTTAGCAATAGAAAGGAAAACAAAGGCAGGGCAGGTGAGTAATATCTATGGCAAAGCAAAAATCTGCAAAGAATCTAAGATAAGAAGGAAGCCAAGAAAAAGCTCTGCATTGATGGGGAAGGAGGAGCTGAAATCAAGGCAAGAGCCCAGCACCTTGTGGCTCTTGCTTAAAATCCTGACTTGAACACAAAGTGCCTACCTGCCACTGAGCTGGTTGTTTTGGCCAGCAGATTGCATTAACCATGGCAACCTGCAAATTGGAGCCAGAAGTATCACCTTTTACATGTCTGCCTGTCTGTGTAACAACTTCCTGGTGTATTGCTCCTGTGCTAGAACCTGCCTGTCCTCAAGCCTATACCTGTAAATCAGTGAATTAAAACAATCTTGTAGCTTGCCTGGCTCTCTGACAGTCGTGATAATACACACTGTTCACAACAGGGTTATCTAGCTTTGCTATGGGCATGCTTTTGTGGAGATATTCCTCTGGGAAAGAGGTTTTCAGCATGCAGAGGGAGGGCTTTGCCCATCCACAGTACCTATAGATTTCACACTGAAATATCTTTTGGCGGTATTTAGGTTCTATTATATTTGTTGTATTATTACTGTATTATATTGGGTGTTGTAAATAGAGTTTTGTTTTTCAATAACATCAAGTATCTAACGGATTTAAAATTGCACTTTAAATTCTCACAAAGATCCAGTGCTAATGGTAATAATTATGCTTCAGCTTTTAGGAAGCTCTAATCCTTAGGTTTCGAGGCACTGTTGCTGCTATGACATTCCCAGGAGCTTTGGGCTATGATGAGAAGGGATTTTATTGAGGACTAATACAACATGAAAAAGCAACAGTCTCTTAAAGACAGCAGAGACCTTGCGAAGGTAGGTACCCTTCTCTTTCTGATAAAGGCTACATACTGTTGTTAAAGAAATGATGATTTTTCTGAGCAAAGTAACCACTTACTAAAAGGAGCCAGGATCCATTTGCTGCTGAAGTCCAAATTTCACTTTAAAGGAGGTCATTGTGGCCTGGCCATGCAGTACCAGGAAAGTAATTTTTATTTCTCATTACTGAGTGAACTGGCTAAAGAAGCTCTTAAATGCCTATCAGCAGTACAAAAGAATGCTGTTTATCTGCTGGGAATGCATTAGAGAAAGGATAATGCCAGAACTTCGAGGGAATAATGTCTTTTATTTAGCAGTCTAATGCAGAGGCCTGAATGCATCAGCTGCACCTGAAAGGCTGGAAAAAGAGGGACGAATAAGCAAGTCACAAGCTAATATCCATTTGAATTTTAAATGCATTCAGTCTAGATATGCTGCCCCACCTTTTGTGCTCATTTGCTTGCAGATACGGAGGAAATCACTGTTTCCAAGTTCAAATAAACTCAGAAGAGAATTTTCAAAGTTTCTATGCCCGACTGTTCAAACAAACAAGCATTGTGTTCATGTTTATGAACGTTTGTACTGGGAGTGACTGCAGATTTATTCAACCAGGAAATAAAAATGACATCACTTGATTTATTTAACCAGCCACTAGAAAACAATGTGCATATTAATGAATGTGAATAATTACTTTAAATTAACATTCAATCTACAGAGCAGTAGGATCATTAGGCTGTACCAAACAGACTTAACTAAGGAATAAATTCAAAATAAATTTGTGATCCTCTGGCAGTTATTATATAAATGGGAGCAAAGACTGCGTTAATTGTATAAATTATTCATTTTTAATTATTTGTTCAGCTGTGGTAAGTATTGATAATAACTTTATGTCTCAGGGAGGGAAAAATGATGACAAAGAAACTTTGCTTATTCTTCTTACAATGGTAAAGTAAACAAAACTGAGGAGCTGAGGAACGTTACTGAGGTCATTGGGGAGATCTCGTTCATTGGTTTTTCCTCTGTCAGCCCTTCTGCCCAGCGCTAGTGACCCTTGGTAACAGACATGCTTTTAGAAAACTTGGATAACTAAAATGTTCGTTGGAAGAAGAACTACGGAAAACAAAGCAAGCTTTGGTCCA
Organism: Pachyramphus minor; assembly: GCA_013397135.1. Classification (NCBI taxonomy): domain Eukaryota; kingdom Metazoa; phylum Chordata; class Aves; order Passeriformes; family Tyrannidae; genus Pachyramphus; species Pachyramphus minor. The sequence goes on from VYXB01008777.1 coordinate 27,323, forward strand.
TGTAAAGGTTAGATGAAACATGGCAAATACACTCTCTAGAGGAGATGTATGTATGTGTGGCTGCAAGTAAAGCCTGCAGCAGCATGGTGAGCTGTTGCGGTCCTCAGCAATGGGGAAGCAGCAATGTGCTTTGGGGATCCATGAGCGTGCAGTAAAAATGAATTAGGATCCTTCTACTTCTTAACACGTAACCTGCAGCTTTTGATATGCAGCCAATACACAGTGGTTGTCCTCAAGCTCCTGCGACCTCTTTCCTGAAACAGAATGCCTCTGTTGAATGCAAAGGGCAGCAGGGATGGTGCCCTTGGAAGTGCCAGCACAGTATCCTCCAGCGACCTCTAGAGCTTGTTGCCTCAGGCTTCTTGGCTCAGCAAACTGGGATACCTGAAAACTACATGGCATCAGCAACAGAAGCCGAAGAGATTTCAGACTGATGGAAATCTTGGAAAACCCCAGACAGACAAACTGTCCCCACTTTATTTCTATTCCATGCTCCAAAGCATATGAACAGCAGAGGGTTTTTTTGAAAAAAAAATGCTCACCATATTTTTTTGCAGGTAATAAAATTATGAGTTTATTGAGTCAGTTTAATCAATTTGCCTAGATTGATCATCACCATTGGTCCACTCTGGCCTCCAATCGGGAGGCCTGGAGACAAACCATCTATAACGCTGCTGCCTCCTTTGAGAACACACACAGGATCACTCTTGAGGAGAAAAGACAACGCAGAAAGAATCACGTCCAGTCGATGCCGCCTTTCTGCAGTGGGAGTCTTTCTGCTGTGCTTTTGCAACTGGACCTGTCTGTCGCGCATTGGCCTTTTCAGCCATCAGCGAGCCTGCAGCAAGTGTGGGTAGAGCCCTTCGAAATCGTCGTTTGCGAAGCCAAGCCATGACAACTCGAAGAATTCAGGTTGAATTAAATAGCATGAAAAATTTCAGCATGAAGAGTATGATAGGCTTACAAACAATCAAAAAAAAATTTAGCGAGGGAAGCATTAGACAATCTTAACCAGAGGTGCCATTCCCAATCTACAATGGGTGAGAATTTTATATTCCATTAAATATACCTCATACTATATTGTGTGTACCTCCTATGGTACAGAGCTGTTTCCTTGAATTATGATGATGATTTTCTTGCTGTGAAGTTACAGATATTCAACAAGGTCTTTTATTAAAGAAGCACTATTCCCCCATGCAGCAGGTATACCCTTGGCAGATCCAACATTGGTTTATAGTGCTTATATAAGACGTCTGCAAAGGAACATATATCCCAGTGAACTGTTAGGCACTAATAAATGTTTTCTACTTGCAGCTGTTGTCTATTGAGAAATGAGTAACTGGTTTTCAATTGAGCACAATTTCCCTCCAAAATGAACTAGCTATCGCTTTATCAAAGTTATTGCTCTGCTGAAATAATCTGAGGGACATTCAGCCTCCACACAGTGAATGTGGCATCTGGCAGAGCAGCGAGTTTGAATCACCCCTACAGTCTCTGTATCCTTCCAAGAAGCCTGCTGATCTCACTGATGTCCTGCTAACAGTGTGTAAGGAATCATGGCGTGATCAGGAGGTACTGCTGGCATAAAAGGATGCTGTAAGCTGCGCCATCTTGTGTAGCTCAAATTAAAAGCCATCTGACAGCACGAAGATATTCAAGAATATTTCAGGAGACAATTAGCATCTGTGTACCAAATGCTCCCAGGTGGTTAAGCTTTGGGAACACTCCCCAGGATTTTCAGCTGAGTTTACATCCCAGCTCTAAACCCAATGAGTTCTTCTACATTGGCTACATACTGCTGGGAAGGAGGGGACAGCAAAGGAAAGTCAGCCCCTTGTTTGTCCCTACAAACCTGCACCAAAGTCCTCTCCTGAACAGATGTGAATGCACCTGGCTGCTGTGTTGCTCTCTCTGCGGACTCAAGGGTGCAACACCTACTTGTACACAACCTGTTGCCTCTATGCCAGTTAAGCTCCACAAGACATTGTCTGTAACTTCTGTTTTCAATGTGTTACAGAATCAATTGTGCAGAATTTGGAGTCAAGAAAGTTTAAACACCTAAACAGCGTATAAATATCGTACCAGGATCTGTCCCTACTGTCTTCCATGAATGTGAATTCCCCTGGCATAAAAAGCTGACAGAGGGCCTGAGTTTTCAGCAGGGAATAGATTTGTGCAGATCTCTGCAGCGGTGGCATTTGCATTCAGCTGACTTTACCTATGTGGAACAACAGAAATATTTGACAGCATAAAGAAAAATTCAAATGAAATCAAGCAAAGAAAATAATAGAATTTAAAGCATACACTAAGGACTTATGCTATGTGCTGTTGCATAATTAAATGGAGATGTTCTGCATCTGTTTTTCCTAAAGTATTTCTCTGAGATGGAAGATGTGAATTTTTGTTTTGCCAAATGTAGAGTGAGAGCCAACTGACTTTTACAATTAATTCATGGTACAGTTGCAGTGTCCTAGTGAATATGCTCCCTCTCTCTCCTTCTGTTTTATATACAGCGTTACTAGGAGGAAGAGATAGCAGGCTCAGTCTATAGGGGTTCATTTAAGAGGGCTTGGTGCTGTCTGCTGAGCTTGAATGCACAGGTAGGGATGAGAAAAAATAAAGATGTTGAGCCTTTTGAGGCAGAAAGGTCTTACACTGCCTGCTGTTGCCAGCATGTTCTCCTTGCCCAATAAATTGGACATTTGTAAAGTAATTTTCCACCTAGACTATGTTTCTCCTAGGGATTTGACAAGTCTTTTTAGTGTAAAGTGGAGGTTTTCTGAAATCCAGCTCTAAAATCCGAGAGGAAAAGTTCTTTTTGCTGGAAACATTACTTTTTCTTGGGGAAGTCAGCATCCGTGCCAGGTGAATGCATTCTGATTTGCAGACCCTATGGTATTTTTATAATGACCATAGGCAATGTGTGGCAATTGTCTTCTGAGAAATGCTGATTTTCTAGTAATGACCACAGCTGTGCCTTTCACCTGAGTTTTGTTCTTTAATACACAAGCTTGGGGATTTGTGAATGTATCGTATCTGTGGCAGAAGTATGACAGCACGTATTATGAAGTTAACACCCAAAAGAGCAGGAGATGAGATGTGGACACAAAAATAGAGCTAGACCTAGCCCCAAGACTGTGTGTTCTCAGTGTTAACAGGCTCTACAGAAAGTTTCTGTTAATCCTTGCCCTTGCAGCATCCAGGCTGTCTGTCTTGGGGGAAAGTAGATAGTGTTCAGATTTCCCAAAACCTCACTCCTCTCCCCATAGAGCAAAGTGGCTTCTTTTCCATCTGCTTTTGAAAACAAGAGATATACTGAAGTGTGCAACTTCAACCAAGAGTAAAATTTCTCACACCTATACAGCCTCCACTGCCACAGCATTAGAGAACACCCCACCACTCCCAGTTTTCCATGTGTTTAATCCCTGATGAAAAAGTTGTTGCTATTTTTACTTGTTAAGGATTTGGCAGCTTAGGCACAGAAAGGCCAAGACTACATCTGCACAATGCAACACAGTTCTCAACCAGCACACTCTAAAGAGGGTGACACAAAACCCAGTGCAGCCCAGTAAGTTCTTTGCCTAGTTAACTCACCCCACTGGAAGGTTGCCAAAGCAGGGCTTGAGAGGTGCACAGCAAGGGTAGGTGGGAAATCATGGGCAGATGTCTAATTACTGGCAAGTGTAAGGACTACCTGCTGTGCTCCCACACCTGAGCAGGCTTTTAAATGTCACATTTTGTTAGGATGCTGGACCTACACACCATGGGTTCCTAGAAAGCTGAATTCAAATCCAGATGACAGCTTCTTAGTTTAACAATCTGTAGCCTGCAGAAATCATTACATCATTATCCAGAACCACTTAAATAACCAAAGAGTGCATCCAACATCATTAGAGTATTGTGCCCAAGTCTCCAAAGCTTTGGTGACAATGGATCTAACTGCAGACTTTTTGGTTAAAACAGAACTTTAACACTTCACGTTATCTTGTTGGGCAGAATCTCAGTTTTTTTGATACATTCTGTATAACTTAAAATATCTTCAGCATATGCTCACTTCTTCCTCATTAAACATTTCCAGGAAAGTCTTAGCAGTTTTACATGTGGAATAAGAATTTTAGCTTCAGTTTCCTGGACAACCTGCTGCAATCGAACCAATAACATCACCACTAAATCTCATCTAAGTCCACAACTGTCTTTAATCCCTGACCTAATCCTTTTTCTTCCATGTCCACCTGAGATGGCAAATATTTTGCCAGAGTGGGACCAAGTTATGAGTGACAACAGAAAATCTTGGAATGCAACCCCCTTGCTTGGGAGTGTTATAAATCCATGATGGAAAGACTACCATTGCCAGGCACAACTGGTGTCTGTGTGAATTGGATCATTTCAGTACATAACACAACCCATTTAAAGGTGGAACATTATGTGGGAGGCACCTGATTTGCTTTCATGGACTTTATGAAGGTGTAGAAATGTTAGACTGTGTGCGCAACTCAAGGAGGAAACTTCGGTGTCTCAGGCTCTTTTCAGATTTACTCTGTTTTTATCAAAATAGCTGAAAGTTCAGGCACATCACTATTAGTTCCCATTTACAAAGGATCCATTTGATACGTGCCAGTTTGGGAGCCATTGGGAAGCACCAGTCTCCCCTTGGAGTCCCTTATGTAACTCATGCTGTCTCTGCTAAGTGTACATACAGGCATATGTGCCATTTGGTAGTGGTATTCTATTCTACAAGCTGTTTACCACACATACTATTTATAACTTTTGTTATCAGAGCTTGAACTTCTGTACCAGAGATGTCTGACAAAGTGACAGAGATCCGTACAGTATGCAATAAATAACTTAGGCGCTGAGGAATGTTCCTGCTGTTGAGCTGGTTTGTTATGATTTCACTTAGGGACAGATAAAGATGATGGAATATGACTTCTCTCTGACAAAAAAATGGGTTTCTTTCCAGTGGCTCAGAAATGCCTGAGCCCAAAGACTCTCGCTGCTGTCTCCTTTGCCTGTCTGTGTGATATGTGATGAGCAGTCCCTTCCTTCACAGGCAAGTTACTCCTGTCAGGCCGCAGTGTCTCATGTGGAAAGGTAATACATTTTTTGCAGAACAACCCATGATCACCATTTGGGAGCAGATGGATACAAACCAGCCAAACAGCCACTCTGTCTTTCTGGTATGCTTTTTTCTTCCCCTGCATTTTGCACAGCACAAAGCAGAAGCAGGGCAGGCAGCCCCTGTGAAGTTCTGCTTCTGTTTCTATTCCCAGTAAATTCCTTTTAAACTGTGAGCAAGAAGAAAACAGTAACTTTATACCAAAGACAAATGAAAATGTACCGAGGGCAGCAATTTCTCTCCCGTGCTACTGTAACAGCACCATATTCTTCACACTCAGTTTCACAGGAAAATTACAAGCTATCTGTTTATTGAAGCATGCTCGGGGATAAATCCTGCTCATCTTCTTTATGTGAATGAGTAACTCTTATTTGAATGAGCAGCCTGACCAGGGGCAGGTTAGCCTGCAGTTTGTGACCCATCTCCTCCTTGCTCAGGGCGCAGCTTTTCAGATGCCTCTCCAATTCACTGCTCCATTCAGCCCCACTTGTGATGTCTTAGACAAAGGGCAAAAGATGACAGGATAAGACCTTTCACATATAACTTGCAATCTTTACAGAAATCTGCTTGTCTCATCATTTTCACATCAAGGCTATGATGAGAAAAAAGCCCCATGGTAACTAATTGACTGGAGGGTAAGCAGTCAGCTCAGGGACTGGTTGTTTTGCAGCATAAAATCACTGAATAAGCTGTAACAAATGTTTCTGCACTTACTGTGTAGACCTGCCAAGTCAATTCAGAGATATCAACAAGAACATTTTAAATGTTTTGGCAAGAAAAAAAATTCTATAATCTATTGAGGTGTTTTGTGGGTGTATTTTCAGGTAACAAGCCTTGGCTCAAAGCCTGGCATTCAAGCACCACTGAATAACACCCATATTCAAAAACTAATCAGAATCAGTATTCAAGTGCTGTGAACAGTCCCTATGTTTCCTACAATTCATCTAACCACCATGAATAACTTGGAAATAATTAAGCTTTTGACCAAAATTATGTGCTGCATAATTTCAGCCTATGGACTCTGATTTGTTGAATCCAAAATATTCCATGGAACATTATTATAGCTGGGCCCAATTTTTTTTTTAAATTAATGATCAATAATGTATATATTATGACAGATCATGCAGAGTTGTATTGCTTATTTAACATCATGTGTACCCCTGTTAAACACTGTAATAGAGTAGCTCCCAAATACACTTCAACTCAGAGAACTTCTTCTGAGCCTAACTAGAAAGCAATGGAATTTAAGAACATGCAAATAATTCTATTTTTTTGTGGAAAAATCTGTTTTATCCTTCGGAGATGGACTTAATCTAGTGTCCAGAGGGTTGAGTGGACTAGAGCCAGTGCCAGTATGACATTGATCATGCTGATAACATAATGATCCAAGTACATAACTACATTTATCAGAAGGGTCCTGACTCTAGTGCACCTTGGCCTTTATGTTTGTTCCCTTCCCTTGTTCCTCTTGAGTCACTTGCTTTCCCCAAGAAGTGACTCACCAGACCTGGTCAGGGGCACTGGGGCAGGCTTAGTCTGTGAAATGACCTCAGTAGAATAATTTCTTTGGTAGAATAATTCCTTTAAGAAGTTATCAAGGGAATGAAATGTCACAGACACATAAAAGACGATGTGCGGCTGTACGCCCAGCAGGCAATAAAAATCCCATCTCCTTCCTTCCACACTTGTTGAGATAATCGTGAGACTTCAACTTCTTCTTCTCCATGCAGCAGCCATACAGAGCAAAGAGGAGTTTCATCCCATGAGTGCCATATTACTATAGCTGGATATTCCTGCAAGGATTGAAGCTGAGGGAACAATGGTTCTCTTAACATAGAAAGTTCTTACATATTTTCTTAATATTAACCTCCTCTCAATTATTCTGCTAGGATAATGCAATGACTGTACAAGGGAAATAAATCACTTTCATAGAGCACAGTAAGTAAAACTAGTTTAAAAAATAAATATGCTATTACATATTTCCATGCCTATCTCAGGAGGCAACACACTCACTATACTCCAACAAGCTTCAGAGAGATAGAAAAATACACCTGGAATTTGCTAGTGTTGAAAAATGCAGTATTTCCTGTGCTGTTGGAAGAGATACTGTACTTCTTACCATTCTCCTGTCATACTGAGCTGAGCTTCCAGCACAGGAAAGCAGAGGCTGTGCATCATTGCTGTTCTCAACTGCAGCAGAACCAGGGAGACAGCACATAACAACCACCCCAGTACATCAGATCCCAGTGACATGTAGCTGCACTCACCCCCGCCCCTTCCATACAAACACCAGCAGCCCAGGGTCTGCTCCCTCTAACAGAGCCTCTTCTCAGTTACAGGTTCTGCCACCTTTTGGTTATGTATTTTCAAGCTCTGTGGAGCAGGGCTCACTCTCAGAGCTGGCACAGTGTTAGCTCTCTATGTTAGGTAAGGTCTTCAGGAATAACCACAGTATAAAGTTATAAATCAGCTGCTTGATCTGATCTTTTTAATAACAGAGGAGATTAAATACTTGGAGATTCAGCTAGAATAGCCAGTGAGTGCCATAATTCTCATGAGTGTGGGGTACCTGTCTGGTGCTCTTTGGGCAGCAGGATGACTATTGCACAGCTGGCTGAAAGCTGCTTTTGTTTACCCAGCAAAAGCAAATACTATTTCATACAACAGCTATATTTTAAACACGTTTAACTGCATCTTGATGACTGCCTTTAAGGCTGCATCAGCTCTTCTACCACCTGCCTCATGGACATCTGCACTAAGTACACATCTCATCATTTCATTCACCAAGTTTGTTTTGGTGCTGACAGTCAGAGCACGGTAGAAACCATCAACCTAAAAATTACTGAAGTGAACATTCTCCCATTTAGGACAAAGAGCACATTCATCCGTGTCTCTCCCCCAGCGTAAGGTTATTGGATATTTTTTTCTGCAGAATTTTCCCTGGGCTGACCATGAGGTTGTGTGCCCATGTGCCTTTACGGTTATTACTTTAATGAATCTTTCATTGACAACAGTTGGTAGGGACAACACTATCTCACTCTTTGATGTTATATGCACTGGATGGGAGGATAAGGATAAGGATGGGAGGTTTGTTCCTCAAAACCACTATAGTTTAGAATTCATGTGCTTCCCTTTATAACTTTTCAGTGTTCTCTTGCAACTTGCTCTGTGTACTTTATAGAGCATTTCCAGGCAAAGGATATGATTCCCATTGTCAAAGGAAAAGAATATTTCCCATAAACAAGGGAGAGGATTGTTTTTGACTAATCAGCACATATTGTAACCCATTTTTTTCTCTTCCTCGGATTCCCTTTTCTAATTCACATTTCCATGATGATTAATTCTAGCCCTTCCTCTGAAGTGTGTTGACACTACTGTGGTCAGTTGGTCAGCAAAGCTCATTAGTAAGATACAATACATGGCCCTCATGAAATGGCTGCTACAAAGCACGTCGAGTCTTGCACAAGAAGAATACCATAAAAAATGACAAATAATGTTAATGAGGATTTTCTACACCATTTCCAGCTGGACCAGGGCACTTTACATTAAGCTAATGAGAGTTGAAAGCCAAATTAGATGTTTTTGATGGAGGCTTCATAGCGTGTGGGCACACGCTGACTGCAAATGCAATTATTTTTCAACCCATGGGAGCTTCAATCCGTAGACTTACACACCACTTCATCCAGTAAGGCTGGCCCCCAAATCTGACCCAGCTGACTCTTGTTCTTTTCTGAGGAAATGACTGTAGAGCAGGAAGGAAGAATGTAAAATGATACATGCTGCTCTTGTTCGCCTCCAGCCTGAGATGTTAGGTCTGCTTACAAACACTTTCACATTTCACCTGCGTTAGGACTGAGTCAGGATCCTTCCCATCACTGTGGATATACAACTATAATCAAAAAGAGAGGAAAACCAGAAATGTTTTAAGAAACAAAAAAATCAAGATGGCATGGCTAAAAGAAAAATTCTTTGTCTTCAGTAAAAAGACAGGCTCAGGGAATTGTTCATCAGCTGTATCATCCAAAACAGACACATGGGTGAACTGACAATATCACAAAAGTACTCACCTTCTCAAGAAAATACACTGAAGTAAAAGTTGACAATTATTTCAAAGGAAATTTTGGTTAAAAGATGTGTGAAAGGAGAAGGGTCTCTCACTCTTCCTCAAGTTTTCCTTTTTTCTTCATCTTTGAAACAAAGTTGAAGTAATTGAAGTCATAGCAAAGCAGATGAAATTATTTTTATGCTTATCAGATCAACTCTTGTCACCAGCGTGACAGTTCTTCGTCTCTGCTCCTCACTCTTTGTAGACAGAGGAGAAAAGTCTGATTTTAGTAGGGTGCCTATTTGACAGCATTCACTGTCAGAGCATGCTTTCTTATCTCCTAAATGCTGGAACATCGTCGTGCAGAGTGATACACCTCCATTTGAACCATACTCCACACTTGGATTTGCGTGGCAAGGATTTGGTGGCAGGCGTGGCTTCTCAGAGAAGTTGCTAGAAGCCAATGCCAGCCAGCTTCAAGACAGACCTACTGCTGACCAAGGCTGAGATGTTCAGTGACAGAAGTACCACTCAACACCATGGTGAAGACCGTGGTGAAGCAGGCAGCCCCCTGCAGCCCATGGAGGTCCATGGTGGAGCAGATATCCACCTGCAGCCCATGGAGGGACCCATGCTGGAGCAGGTGGATGTGCGTGAAGGAGATGCCCTGTGGGAAGCCCATCCTGGAGCAGGATCCTGGCAGGACCTGTGGATCCACAGAGAGAGGAGCCCAAAAACCTGTAGTGGGTTTTCTGGCAGAACTTGTGATCCTGCAGGGGAACCATACTGGAGCAGTCTGTTCCTGAAGGACAGCACCCCATGGAAGGGACTCATGCTGGAGCAGTTCATGAAGAACTGCAGCCAGTGGGAAGGATTCATGTTGGAGAAGTTTGTGGAGAACTGTCTCATATGGGAGGTACCCCATGCTGAAGCAGAGGAAGAGCATGATGAGGAAGGAGCTGCAGAAACAACATGTGATGAACTGAACTGCAACTCCCATTCTCCATCCCCCTGCAACACTCAAGGGGGAAGAAGGTAGAAAAAAACTGGGAGTGAAGTTGAGCCCGGGAAGAAGGGAGGGATGGGGGGAAGGTGCTCTTAAAATTTGAGTTTATTTCTCATAATCCTACTCTGATTTGGTTGGTAATAAAAAAAAAATAATTTCCTCAAGTCAAGTCTTGTCTTTCACTATATTTTCTGTCCTCTGCCCAGCTGAGAAGGGCAGTGACAGAGTGGCTTTGATGGGCATCTGGCATTCAGTCAGGGTCAACCTACCAACACATGGAACAACTCTTTGGCTCTGCCACACCCACTATAGCATCCTGGTATGTCTAGACAAAATATGTTGATGGAGGTTGACAACTTCACTATAGCTGATCAGCAACAGCAACCAGGATTGCTGCCACTGTAAGGGAGTACATTAGCTGTGCAAGCCTTAATGAAATCAATGGAAAATGCCATCACTTTGTGTTGACAATTTTTCTCCCATAAAATACGTGTACAGACAGTCAAAGGGTTTTGACTTCAAGTGGTTGTTTCTGCATGTTTTCCCATGTCAAATATTTTTACTATCTTAATCCAGCTATCTACATTGTTTATACAACAGTAGATGTCCAAATCTACTAGGAAGTGACTCTCATAAGTAGCCAGTCCATCATTATACAGCCCTCTGAACCCTGCAGAGGATCACTTACTCTCTTATCACACCAGGAAAGTCATACAGACTGTCCCTCAGCACATCATCTCCAAATCAGAGGGAACTTAACTTAGCTGTCTCAAGGAGGTGATATTAGCCTGACCAGAAAATATCTATAAAGCTTGCAAAGACATTAGATGATTATACTGTTGTTTGGAAATTCAGTCAACCAGAGGGACAACTGTGGAGAACATAATAGCGGCCAGTCAGTGGGTGATTTCTGGTTCTGTGTTCCTACATCAGAATGACAAATGATAGAATAGTGTTAAGAATTATAATGAGTATTGAACCCGCATGCATTTTAGGAAGTCTAACATGTTTTTCCCATGTTTTGACACGGAAAAAGAAAAAAAAAGAGGAACTGTAAGGTAATATAAATTTGACATAAATTTACTTTCAGTGGGAAAGTACTGAACTTTACGAAGATGTGAAATCTGAAAAGATGCAATTAACATAAAATAAAAGCCTTCCTATTTCTCCAGTAGGAGAAAATAAAAAGTCTAGCCCTCACCTATTTCCTTAGGTGAATGAAGTGGCATCAGATCTGATTCAAGTCCTTAAAAATCTCTCTGTTCCTCCCCATATAACTGTAAAACTCATAACCATTCATTTCTCTGCAGTCATATAACCAGTTCATTACTTTCTCATCAATACTGTCCTTTTTCGAAGACTGATTTTTTTTTCATATTCTTTGTTGAGTAAAAAGATGTACAGTGCAGAAGACACCAAACGACAGATTTATTTATAAAAGAGGTGTGATGATCTCCCAGGAGCACCAAGTATCCTCACTGTCAGCTCAAATCAGCAAGAGCAGAGTCTTCAGTCTTCTCCAAAGCTTGGTCTCAAATCTGTAAAAGGCCTTGAACTTCTAATATTATTTTGACTCTTCTCCTTCTTTGAACATGAATATTCCTGCGTACATTTCTGCAATAACCAGGTGCTGTTGTGGGCTAGTATAAATGTACTGGGCTTTTGTAATGGTATTGCCAAAGAAACAAATGCTCCAAAGCAATCACATGGGATTAGCAGATGATGAGCTGTCTGACGTTAGTAAGGGATTTACTCATTGGACAAACATCTACTCCTGACTATGTCATGGTGGTTTCTGCTCAGAATTTTCCCTTGCAAAGTCCTCAGATATTTAACAAACAGGGTACAAATTGCTGTTCGCTAGGAGGAACCTACTTCTGTGGCACCTCCAAACACAGAACAGTTTCGACGGGAACGGACTCTTTAAAAGTCATCTTGTCCAACCCCCCTGCAATGAGCAGGGACATTTTCGAACAGCTCAGGTTGCTTTGACCCTCGACCAACCTGACCGTGAATGTTCCCAGGAATGGGCAATGTAACACCTCTCCGGGCAGCTTGTGCCAGTGTTTCACCACACTCCTATCTGTTTCTTATATCTAGTCTGAATCTGCCTTAGTGTTTTAAAGCCATTACCCCTTGTCCCATTGCTACCAGCCCTACTAAAAAGTCTGTCCCCACCTTTAAGCTCCCTTTAAGTACTGAAGTTCGGCAGGCAAGGGGCGCTGTACCCGGTAACATCGGTGACAGTCCGGGCACTCATCGAGGGGGCGAGGAGAGCTTAGCGACCAACAACTCGAAACCCTTTTGGTAAGCGTTAATGATGCCGGGAAACGGGCAGGGAAAAGAGATCAGAGCAAGGTGTCACAGCGGGTATAACACCTCTCCGACAACTACCCGCACCCCCGGCGGCCCCACCGCCCCCGCCCAGCCGGCTCCACCCCGCTGCGCCGGGGCCGGGGAGGAGGCAGCGCCCGGGGCCGAGACGAGCCAGTGTTGCCGCCCGGGAGGAAGAGGAGGGATTTCACCTGCCCCAGCACGGCCCGCCCCTCCAGGTGCGAGGTGGAGCAGGAAGCGGCGGCGGTGGCGCCGGAGGGGACCCGCGCCCGCCTCGGCGCCGGGTCCATGCGGGGAGATGGCGGCGGGCCGGGCGCTGGCCGCGCTCCTGGCCGCGCTCCTGGCCGCCTCGGCGCAGCTCCTCCCTCCGCAAGGTAGGGACGGGGACAGGGACAGGGATGGGGCGGCGCCCCCCACCCCCGGCTCGGCTTTCCATCACCCCCCATCCTGGGCTCAGCTCCCCCGCTCCGCCGCCCCTGGCTCGGCTCCTCATCACCCCGACCCCCGGCTCCCCGCCACCTCCTGCCCGCCCGACGGGACCCGCCCGGTGTGCGGCTGAGCCCGACTTCGCTTCTCTTGGCCGCAGCGTAGGCGAGAGACCGATTGCTCTGCCTTTATCCCCGTGTGCTGCTACTTTTTAAATAACTATTAGTTGTTTAAAGGGGGCGCGGGTGGGAGCGGAAGATAGGGTTAGGGTTCAGTATCAGCACTCCTCGTCTGAACTTTCCTTTTCTTTCTCTGTGAAAGTGCTATCCAGATAAATGATTTGATCTTTACATCCTCGCTTGCTGGAGCATTGATTATGCAAATAACTTCACAAAGTCCTTTTCCCTGGACGCGAGAGAGGCAGCTGAATTCTCTGTAGGGAGGAGGAGCTCTCAGGACCGTGTACTGTGTCGGACTGTGCAGTCATGTGAGATTTTCAGGAAAGAAAATATTATTTATATAGAGCGATGGATGAACCGTAGAAGCGGGGAAGCGGAATGGCTTGTGTGCCCAGCAGGGTCAGATAGTTTGATGGGGGCTGCTGCTCACTACCAGCTCTGCATCTCTTGGAATTCCCGGATGCTTGATGCAATCCCATGTATCTAAACCATGCATAATTTTCTTAAATCCTGTCTGTGACCCCAGAAGAATTCCAGTTATGAACAAAGGGACAGCGTGTGGGGTTTTCCTCAATTTCCCAAACTGCTTGACTGCTAAAAATACCCATCCTCAAGTCTAAACAGCTTGTTTTATTGCTATCAGTAGTCCTGTTAAAGGCTTTTGAAGTATGAGTCCTTCTGTACAGAATAACTGGTATCACTTGCAGTGACTATGAATAACTGAGAGTCTGATTTGAAATTTGTGCCTTTTTAACATTTCTGTTACCTTTAACTGCTCTGTTTCTGCTGAAGTGGGGATCATGCCATTCTTATTATAAACAATACAGTCTAAATGTTGACTGTGAAATTAGACAGCCCTGAGGTTTAAGTTTCAAGCTGTGTAGTCTTTTAAATAAAATATTTGCATTTAATGTATTGCCTGTGCATTGAGTGAATGACAGCTATTTGCCTTTCTAAGCCTCTCTAAAGGGAAAAGAAAGAATATTGTGCTGTGGTTAATTGTGTTTTGTTTCTAGAGAAAACAAATATTCAAAACCTTGGATGGGTCAGCATTAGAAGCAGAGGACATAGACTTTCTCACGACCTTAGCTTAATCTAGAGGAACCAGGGAGCAGGAGCTCCCCAATCACTGACCTTGCCCTCAGGCAAACCCTGAAGTTGCGCTGTGAAGCAAACTCAGTAACAGTGAAATTGCAAAAAACTTCACTGATAGACCCAGTGGTTTGCTGCCACTGATGGTGACCCCTCTTCCTAACTCCTTCAGTCCCTTCCTTTCCAACTGCATGCTTCTGCCTGCTGGTCTGTCTCCTGCTCAAGCACCACTGCTCCTGTGCTCCAGGTGCTTTGTCATCCTCTCCACCTCTCTAACTTGGTGCCTCCCTCCTCTTTGTGAATCCCCAGGTTCCCCCAAAAGAGGTGGCTCAGTCTCAGTTACATTAGTTGGCAATGTTGCTTGGGTTGGCAAGCTGAAGGTTGCGATGGTGTGAGTGGGAATGGTGCCTTCCCAGCTTTGTTGGTAGATCTCACATGCCTGAAGGTGTCCTTCATTCCAGGGGGAGCTGCTTTTGTTATTGCACAACCAAAACTGTAGCTGGGACACTTCCCTGAGCAAAGGTTTGTCCTTTGAAAGCCCAAGATAGCTCAGGTTAAGATTTTTCCCCACAGCACTACGCAGTTTGTAATTTTTAAGGAGTTCCCTTTGTCCTGGTGCTGATGTTGGTACTGGCTCTGCTCTTGCTGTGTTTTGGCTGCAAGTTGCAGCTTTTAGCAAGGCCAGGTTTAGGCTGGGTGTGCACATGGGCAGTTTATGAGGCACATGTGCCTCTTCTTGGAGGGTGATGATGCTCTAGTGAGAAAATTACAAATTTTGGTGAGCTCTAAAGCTGTCTCTTGTCATCCTCTCTCACTGTCTCCCTCCACCCCTTCCCAGTAGGTACAGTATTACAGTGGTGTTCTTACCATCCTGTAGGAACATGTGGGTCAAGTGTGGCTCATCACATTTTATTCAGAGGAGCTTTTGGGTTTTCTTGAAATGCAACTTCATGCATAATGTAAATTATGAAATTAAATATTGGTTAACTTATAGCTGGAAAACTACAGAAAGAAGTATTTGGTGCAATAGCTGTGCATAGACATGGGAGTGTGAATGAAGTATGGCATATCTGACCTTTCAAAATGTGTTTTCCAACTTAAAACGTGTTCCTTTAAAGCAGTAATAATAAATTTAATCAGGCTTTTATTCTGTCTTTAAAACATAAATATTTCAGATTTAAAGTATCCTTATAAATGTGATAAAATCGGCATATGTGTTTTGGGCTTTGTCTTTAAAATATCATTGTTATGATAAATGAATGTACAGATAGTGCCATTTTTGGCTCTTGCTGTACCCTCCAGTTAACTTTTTCTTGGCAACTGACTGATTTGAGTCATGCGTCAGTCTTAATATGTAAAGCTGCTTCCTTTAACAAAATAAAAAAAAACCCCAAGCTGTTAGCAGGGTCTTTTTGCTGTTCTGACAGAATATAAATAACCAGCCTGTTTGTTCTCCTCTGAAAGTCAATGGAAGCTGGGTCATTTCCATTCTGAATTGTCGTTTGCTCATTCAATTGAGGCCTTTCAAGACCACAACCAATGTGCATGAGTATTCGGCTGTAACTTTTTTATTGCTTACCTCATGCCATTTTCAGTCTGGAGTGCTTAGTTTTTACTCTCTAGAAAATCATGTATTTATAGTAAATTCCTAGTTTGTAGTGTGTCTCAGTTCTGGTGCTACTACCTTAAATTCTCCACTAGAAAATACCCTTAATTTTTTTACAGGTGAACCTTGTCTTTGTGTGTTTTTTGTTCATCTGTAAGTCTGAAGGGATGCAGAGGTAATGTGAAGGCCCAAGCCGGTATGCAAGCTGGTGGGAACATGAAAATATTTGAGGATTAATGCATTGAGCTGATCTCATTGTCCACAGCAGCACAAATGACCACCAATTTGAGTGCCACCACTAGAGATCCTCAGTAAGGTTGTGGTCTCTGGAGTTGGGTGTGAATGAAGTTTCTCCCACAGCTGTACTCTTGGTCATGGGGTTACCCATAAGCAAAACTGAAAATCCCAACAAATAGCAGCCATTTGCCTGGGAAGTGGCACAAGAGAGAAGAAACATGATGTGGTGAGCCAGCTCCTGAGCCTGGCTCCTTAGCTGGTTGGCATCATTTTTTGTGCCTGGGATTGTCATTTGATGAGCTGTGGTGGCTCGTGAGCCAAAAAATAATGAAAGGAAAGCAGGCTGAAAAGGTTTATTTTTTGGCATTGGCTCAAGGCAGAGGACTGGCCAAGGGGGAAACAAGGCGGTAGGATTGGAGGCTGCTGAAACTCATATTCAGAGTACCTCCATGGACTTGTGACATGGAGGAAATTATTTGTTAGCTAGAAGATTGTCCTCCTCTCATTTTTATTACAGCTTCTCTGTATTGTCTTCCTACACTGTAACAAGAGTTTCTAGACAGAAATCAGAGCTTGTTCTATGAAATAAAGGAAGAACCTTTCCCCTACCTGGTATTGGGTGTCATTTGGGTCAGTTGTGCTTAGGCTTGTTAATAACTTATATGGGTTATCTTATCTTTAAATAATATTGAAATAGAAAAGAAAGTAGGAGGAAAACTACTGGAAGAAAAAGTTTTGACTTCTTGAAATATGTAGCACCAGCAGTATTTTCACAAATAAATATTGCTGGGGCTTGGTTTATTGGTATAGCCCTTATCACCCAGCTTAATTGTTATTTATACAGGCATATGTTAAATAAAAATGCTTTGGGCTCCACAGCTGCCAAACCCTCAGTCTTAGCCAGAGGCTGAACAACTTTGCACTTGCTTATTCCAGAAATGTTTCATATTTGAAATAGCATGAGAAACCATTGTTTGCTGAGAACAAAGTCAAGACACTTCTGGCTTGACCTGCGTTGACTGCTACAGCTATGGGTGACAGGCATGTGGTGTGTTTGCAAATTAGCGTAGACGAAGAGTGAGTAACCCTTTTCCTTCTTCATCAGTTTCTGTGTATTGATTGCTTTCTCATTCGCTTTTTGTAATTGCTGATAGCAAAACATGACCTTCTTTGGGTTCTGGGCAGTGATAGATGAGTGCAACACAGGAGCAGTGAATGTGATAGATGAGTGCAACACAGGAGCAGTGAATGTACGTGGAGTTGTGTACCCCTCTGTGTTGTGGCTGGTGCAGAGTCGCTGGTGGTGCTGGGTTATTGCTGGGGCTGTGAGGGGGAAGCTGAGTGTTGCTTGTCACTGTCATGAGGGGGCTGTACCGCTGAACTGAGCTGGCCAGTAGTTTTCTTACTGCGGCAAGGTCCTCCTTCTTCCCACTCTCTTCTGGGTGCCTTCTGAGCTCTCTCTTTGAAGGTTTTCTGGCCTTGGTCTCCACGCAAGAGCTCCTAGAAAGACTCAGCTGCAGCAAAGCATGTGTTGGGCTAGAGGATATGGGGAAAATGGGCCTTGCATGCCAGTTTTGCTCTAAATGGGTTCTTTTTGGCTTAACATTTTAAGTTTCTGTTAAAATATTTTTGCGAATCTGCACCTTTAACGATTTCTATAATTTATAAACCTTTGCCCACCTGGGGGAAAGGCTAAAGGTGTCGCCTTAACAAAGCACTTCTAGCAGTTTCTAGGACATTATTTAACTCCCTGATGCTGCCTGAGTATCCCTGTCAAACCTCAGCTCTGGAGCAGAGAACACACCTGCTTACAGCACAATTGGTTTGTTGGAACCAAACCATTAACCTGTTCCTGTAAGGCACCTGTGACTTTTGGTGCTCTCTTGGTAGGATTTGGCTGATAGAGCCACGTCACCATCCCTCGACTTGAAAACTTCTCTAATTTCTTGGAGGTGTGACCATACAGTTTCTTCTTGCTTCACATCTGCTTGTGCCATCAGGGTGTGAAGGAAAGGATGTGGGCTGGGCTGTGCTCAGTAAATTGTTGGCTGCTGGCTGTTACGTCAGGGCAAAATCTTGTGTTTCTGTATGGGCTGGTGATAGGAGGTGAGGGTTTTTCTGCCTGCAGCTGAACCTGCCTAGTGTGCATAGTATTGGTGGGATGTCCTGGAGGACCTTCAGGAAGACACAGCTGAAGAATTGTGCTGTGATACTTAAGAGATAGGCATTTCATGTATGTTAGTAAGATCTAATCTGCTACTGAGTGCCTGGGCTGCCAGTAGTGTGAGAAAAGTGATTATTTTTTTAATCTCCTATAACAGGGGAAGAACTCTCTACTTTGCCTGTTCTATTGGATACCTTTTAACAGCCATCCACAAGGATGCCATGGGACAGCCTGCCTCGAGCTGTGCCTTTTGGTTTTTTGGGAAACAAAGTGAGTGTAGCTACTTGATGTCAGAGCAAACTCTTATTTTGAGAGGCACGATAATGTCGACATTTTGGAGTTGGCCCTGTCTTTTCTGGGTCCCTGGGCAGACCTGAGAGAGAGCAAACTTTGAGGAGTGAAAAGGGATGATCTGAAGTTCCTCAGAAGTGAGAGACTCACAGCAGGATGTTTGGCATGGGAGGGACCCCTGATTGTGAAATGTGCTTTTACTCCTTTGTTAACTGGAGCCAAGACCTAAGAGCTGCTCAGACATGCTCCAAGATGTCCTCTTGCTGGCTTACCTCAAGGTAGGAATAAACTGTGCAAGCAAACACTCCTTTGATCAAGGGAGGCTCCTGCAGTGACTTGTGTTGTATCAGTGTTCCTTGAGCCAGTGCAACATTTTCTCTCCAGTTGTAGAGACTCATGTGTCGTATGTTTTGTACGTTGTATGCGAGCTGGTGGTCAGCTTGCTGACAGTGTTCACTTCTACAGAAGCAATAAAACTTCGTATCTGTAAAATAACAATAAGGAAAGGGCAGCTCAGAGAAAACATTTTCCTTTACTTAATTACAGCTAAGCTTGCCAAATCACAAAGTGTCTCTTTTTCCCATTTTTGGTGAAAATCAAATTTCTGTTAAAAAAATCTCTTTTTCACAAGTCATCTGAGTGTCTTAATTATCCTCCAAATTATCTTTCTTCTATAGAAAGGGGTAGAAATAGGCTTTTTTTGTTGTTATTTTAAATCTATAGGTACTTTATTCCTGTAAGGCATTACAAATTAATGAATTAACAACTTTTGAATGAGCTAGCTTGTTGGCCTGGGGTGCTAACAGATCTTTTCTGGTGAATTGTGCTGGAATGGCTTGTAACATCACTATGCCAGAAGTGTCCTTCCTTCCTCCCTGATGAGGAGGGGAATGTGTGACATCTCACCTCCTTTGTGTCCCATCCTGTCTTGTCAGTTTAAATAATCAGTGAAGATTAGGGGGCTGTACTGTGTCTGAGGAATGGGTATTCTCCCCCAGCTGCCCTCTCCTGAGATGTGGGTGGTTACCATGTCATAGTAGCAACTGGCAGCATCTATCTGTAGGAGTTTACAAGCTTTGCAGATTTTATTGCTTTAATTTTGTCCTTGATTCCCTGAAAACAATCCTTTCAAAAAATATGGAGCTCATATCCTAAACAAGTGAAGACAGGTCCAAATATAAAGAGATCATCCTGCAGTGGAGAGAGTAGTTAGTTCGCACTTTAAATGTAAACAGAAAACCTGATCACTTGGTAAAGTCAAACAGGATTTCAGCAGCTTGCAGCAAGAAGGGTTAGCTGTAATTTTTGATGATGCTTGTGATCTTCCATTTGCTGCTCTCAGCACAGTTTAGTAGGTGAGAGGAGTCCAAACAGTGTATGGGTCCCTGATTAACTTTGCTAAGGGCTTGAAGGTAATTACCTGAATGGACATTGCCGGTGAGATGGAGGAGTGGATGGTGCTTGGGCAACTGGGTGCTGCAGTTAACTGGAGTTGGACTCAGATTGTCAAAGAAGAAGTCAATAAGACAGGTACAGCATGATTGAGCTGGCAAAGCAGGGAGATGTTTACTCTTTTAAATAGTATTTGGTGTGTTGTTGGCCAATCTGAGTGAACTGTGCAGTGAATTGTGTTGGAGGTGATGCAGAAATAGATGGTCAGGCGCAGCTGTTTGTAGGTATTTCAGCTGAGCCATTGGGGTGTTTGTTCAGGATGTGGGAGCTTGAGCCAGCGATCCCCGTCACAGCCTTGAGGTCCCCTAGCTAGGAGAAGGGTGTTTTGGACATGCAGATGGACAGTGGATTGTTCTGCATGTGTCTTGCTGATGCTGCTGTCTCTTGATCTGATGCTATCCAATAGATCAGGGAGAGGAGTTGGTTTGGTTTGGACCTGAAATAATTCAGATTATGGCGGGGTTAGTGTGTTATCGAGTTGCACCCCTTGCTTCTCACCATCTTGCAGTGACTCTTGCAGTAGATTATGTGTAGTGGAATAATCTCAGCAGGTTATGAGTGTGCCTGTGGGTCAGCATCTCTGAAACGACTCAGAAGTGGTGGTGAGCTTTCCAGGAGAGACTTCCAAACTGTAGAGGCAAACAACATCCCAATGCTATCCTTGTCCCGAGGTGGTGGCACAATACGCTGCAATGAATGAGTCTCTTCTCTGGAGAGGTGTGTTGGTTGTATGGGTTCAGATCCCCTCGGGCAGAACCGGGGTTTGGATACAGGTATTTCATATCCGGAGTGAGTATTGCCGCTACTAGTCTTCCACAACAGCCTGTCTCCTCCAGCTGCTGCCAGCTCATCAGTGGTGTCTGAGTCAGCCCCATCCACCTGGTTTTTATTAAAAATGGCTGTAGTGGAGCAAGGCTGTGATTTAACCAGTTTTTGTAAGTGTAACCCACAGTTTTTGTAAACAATTTTGGCATAAATTAACATCGGGGATTTTGTTGGTCGTGACTCTTGGGGGTTTTGTTTTCTTGGTCTGTCTGGGATTTTTTTTGGTTGTTTTAATCCATCCAGTCAAGTCATGTGAAAAAATCAATAGATGCTTATGGATAAATTACTGCAATAAAATGCAACTGTCTAGCTAAAACTAGTTGGACTCTGTTCTAGCTCCTGCTTTGTTTAGCAAGGCACTGCACATAGCCATAAAAACTTCTGTTCTGCCAAGTCCTTTGCTTGTACATACTTATGCACACTCTCTGTGAGCCCACTGGCTGGACTACTCACCAGCTGCCTTCTACATTGCAACCCCAACTTGTAAAGGAAAATGTCCTTTTGACATTTATCTATACATATTAAAAGTACTGTAAGATTAGTGTCAGGTCCAAACACAGTAGATAAATGTGGGCTAAACTCCTTGGAGTAATCCAGCTTGTTTTACACTATGCAGTTTGTTTCTAACCCCAGTGGGAGAGCTCTGAGCAATAACATTGATGAAAACTTTGGCAATATCATACTGTTGAAGGAAAGCTAGCCAAGCTGTGTTTGTGTGGAGAGGGGCATTAACTCTAGTGACAAAGGGATGCTGTTGGAACAGCTGTTGTGAAGGTGCATTCTTAAAGGAGCATGAGCAATAGAAAAATCCAGCTGTGGCAGAGAGGGTGCGGATTGAGATTAGGGCATTTGAAGAAATATCCAATGGAGCCTGCAAAAATGTAATTGCTTATAGGAAAAGGGGTGAGATCAGCTGTCTGTGTCAGCCTGTGAACCAGCTTGGGGTTGGAGGCTTCATCTCTGACATCTTCTAGCCCAACAATTTCATTGTTGTGTGGACAAAGACGAGATCCAGCTTGGCAATGCTTCCTCTTGTTGGTTTGGATATCCTGTGTGTCATCCCTGTGCAGTAGCGACGAGGCGTGGAAATTGCTTCTTTTGAAGAAACGTGTCCCGTTACCGGTAATCCTAATAAAAAGGCATGCAGTGGGAATCATAGACAAAGATAGATTAGTGTGAGTCACAAGGAGACTCACTTGTGTTTGCCAAAGCTCTCCAATAAAGGTGCTCTTTAAGTAGTCTCTCTATTGTACTGCTTGTGTGGAGCTGTAGTTTGGGGGTTTTAGCCATTTGTTCATTTATTTTTAGCTACTTTGGGATCACTGGGTGTAATTTCTGCATGATTCTTCTATTTTTCCTATGAAAATTAGATTTGATAGTGCAATGTATCTTAGCACATCCTGAGCTGGCTGTTGTTGACATTACAGCACAACACTCCTATTTCTTGGCCAAAATTATCCGTTTCGTCTGTGGAAGCTGTTTGGTGTCTGTCCAATAAAGGTGTCTGTCATCATATGGGCTTCTAGCAGACAGCTTTGCTGAGCCTAATTTTGTATAGATCTGCATCCTTGTTGCCTACTGGGATGGTGATCATTTCAACATTTCGGTGATTTTGCCCAGGTCCTGTTTAGGAAAGCTGAGGCATGAGTCACATCCATACTGGAAAGTGATACTGAGCTGACAAATATTTTATATTCTTGCAGAGGGATCAAATGGAGAATGATTATATGGTCATGAAGTCCACAAGAGGAGAGGGAAGGAGGTAAAAAAAGTCCAGGCAGCAGAATTTGGGTCTTTCAAGGGCCGGGGAAGATGATACTTTGTTTTGACCTGTGTAGGAAGGCTTTGCTTATTTCAAAATGTTAAAAATTCCTATTCCTTGTTTCAGCTCAGGGTGTGTATTTGTTCTGTTTTAAAAGTAGTCATGTGCTTAAGGTTATACTTATATTTAATCCTCATGACTAAAAATCAGAGCCAGGCACCAGCATATGGTGCAGAAGTGCTGGCTGTTAGTGGTCCTGGTGTGTTTCTCTGTCCTCCCAGGTTGGTTGTATGACTGTGCTGGCCCAGGGATGGGAAAAGGAATAGTGATAACTGTTTCACCAGGAAATTAGAAACAGACTTTTCAGTAATACTTATAAACTGTAGATGAGTATGACAATTATCCTATGCAAGAAATAAGTCTCTTTTGTCTGGAATTATTAATTATTGGTATTATGCTATTAACACTTCATGTCAGGGTGACTTAAACATCAGAAAAATTATGACCGTCTTGGTCAAAAGGTATTCTGTGCGCTAAGGGTGATAAATAAAACCCCCCGAAAAAACCAAAAAAGCATCCAGTGTTATGGGAAACAAAACTCTGGGCTAGATTGAAAGTAGTTTCACTTTCTCTTCTGAAGACTGCTTCCTCCTGAAGAATGAGGAAGAGCAGCACTGGTTCCTTGCTTGGCTTTACTCTCTTCTGTTCCCCGCCCCATGGACGTTGCCCCTGCAGTTGTCCCCTGTGTGTTTGGAAGGTCACTGCACAAGGCAGTTTCTAGACTATACTGTCATCTTTTTTTTATTTCCTCAGGAACCCAGGTTGAAAACCTCTGCAAAAGCGGTTCTAAGGCAAAAACCAAGATGTAAAGTGTGCCAGCATTTGGAAGAGGCAGGAGAATTCAGTGTAGGCTCTCGGGTTAGAGTACCGTCCCGTCGACTAAAAGCTGTAAGAAAGTTACTCAGTGACCAGGTTCTCACTAATGGTTTTAGAGGATTGGTAAACTTGTGGTTAAAAGTATGTGCAGCAATTTGGCAAGCCTCGTGGTGTTTGAGATTTTAATTTAAAGCCTTTGATCCTGGAGGCAGGTAGGTAAGGCAGTTTCAAGGGCTTGCTAAGTCTTTTGACTCCAAGCTTGTGTAGAAAAGCTTAGAAAGGCTGCAAAAAGGCTCAAGACCAACAAAATTCAAATAAAAGCATGATGGGGTGTCTCTTTGAATACTCTTTTCTGCCCTATTCTCTTTAGCCATGAGATTTTTGATACCTGGTGTTAACAAATGTGGAACTGCAATGTTCCCAGTGGCAGGGAGGGACAGTAGCCCCTGATCAATCCCCAGGACTTTTACCAAACATTGGAGTAAAAATCAGGCCATGGAAAAACATGAGATTACTGTAAAAATCAGGAGAGTTTTTAAACCTCTCTTAAATAGATCAGGTGGGTTTTGCGTGAAATGGAGTCACTAATGCAACAAGCTTCTCTCTGCAGCTGCAATGGCTAAAGTTTTGAGTTGGGTGGGCATGTTTGTAGAGGATTTCTGGTGTTCTCATCTGCCATGAGAGGGCTCTGCTGATCAAGGATTCCCGTGGTGTGCTCAGCGTTGCTCCCCACAACCCTTGCCAAGTGAGTCCCCGAGTCTCTGGGCTTTGGCCAGCGTCCCTACCACTACTGTGTCAGTAGCAGCTGACATGGACTGTGCTGGTGCTCAAGAGATGGGAAACACTTGGGCAGAGCCTAGGGCATCCTGAGGTGTGGTTTTGTGAGCCTGTTGTTCTCCTACACCTTCCTGGCATGCTGCCTGGCAATGGGAATGGCTTCAGAGGCTCCCTCAGGGTACCGCACTGCTAAGTTTGCCAGGGTAAATCTCTCTTTCTTGGGGTTAAGGAGCAAGAGGATTCCCAACCTGCCATATGGGCAGAGCTTTGTCGTGCAGCCCTGTGTGATGTCCCACTCGGGGAACAGGTGTTTTTGAACAGAACTTGAAGTAACCTTATTTCTAGATCTCTTATTATTTTTTATATACGTATTTTTTAATATATACACTAGAAGCACGACTGCTGTAGATGCTATGATTGTATCTTCCAGTGAAATAAGGAAGGGGGAGCAGTTGAAACAAGTCGTAGAAAACTAATTGACTGACCTGTCATCAGATTTTCACCTGTGGCTGGGATATGGTTGACTTCAATGCAAGCTTTACTTGCTTCAGCCAAGGTTGGGCTCTGTCTTTGCTAAGCATCCAACTGATGCTAATAAAGTCATAATAATTTTGGAGTCATCTTGAATGTCCAGTCAGTGCTTCCTGATGTGTCTTATATTGCATATATATTTTTAAAAAACAGTCAGGTTTGATCTGTTTGTTGATAAACTGCTACCCATAAAATAAAAGATTATTCAACAAACAGTTTATTCTGTGGCTCCAGTAGAGAGCTGCTGCTGCATCTGGTAGTGCTTGAGGCTGGGTTGAAATCTGTGAAGTATTTCCCAAAAGCTCTTAAGTCAGTGATGGTCACATCAGGGATAGAGAGGAGGTGTCCCAGGCCACAGATGCCTTCAGTGCTGTTGAGGGCATTGTGTGGACATCCTGTACCTTTGGGGAATAGGTTGGGAAAGAGGGGGAGGGCAGGAGAAAGCCATGACTGCAGGTATGAATGTCTGTTGGTATGTGCTTTTGGTATCACTGGAATACCTCATCTGGGCTGCAGTAGCTGTTGATGTGTACCCAGAGATTCACCTGTTACCATGGTGTGTGATTGAAGCTGAGGCTTGTTTTGTTGTTTGGCTACTGAGTAAATTTCCTAAATTGAGTCATGACTTGATGGGTATCTTCAGAAATGAAGCAGGCTGTGTGATAACAGACTGAAAGCCAAAGAGAACAAAAATTTGAAAGGAATAGCTGAGCTCCTTTTTAAGTGTGAAGTAAATTACACTAGGGAGTGTAAATTGGAGCAGAACTGTTTCTCCACAAATTCCCTGTGTACCTCTCTTAGGCACATACAGCAAGCATATTCCTGTGTTGTCTGTGCTGACAGAGCCAAGGCACTTTCTATTGGTACAACACTAGAGACTCCTGAAAATGTGGGTGCTAATATTCCTTTGGACATGGTGGCATATGTGGGGATGTGTGGAAAGGCTGATGATCCTCACAGTAGTAAACCACCTCTGTTATCTGTATTTTTTCTTTCTTAGCTTCCTTTACAGTATCTCTTCATAAAATGGACAACACCACAGTTATGATTAAACTGAGACCTGGTGTTTCACGAAGCTGTCAAATTCGCATTAAAGGTGTCATCAGGTCTGAACTCAACATAAAGCCTGGGGAGAATGTGACTTTTACGTTTACTTGTAGTACTCCAGAGAAGTATTTCATCATGGAAATTCAGAAAAATATTGGTAAGATACAGATTTTTTTTTTTCTTTTCCCCTAATGGTAATTTTCCTCCACTAAAACCACATACCCTTTATTCCGGTTACTGTATTAAGATATCCACCTAATGTTAGGTAAGAAAAAAATCTTTGAGCACTGATAAATAACCTTAAATTACTGGAACCATTCAAATTAAAGAAATCTGTATTGGAGTTGGCAGAATTAATGTTAACTTGGCTGTGTTGGAAACAGTTAAATGGTAGTTTGTTGCACTAATTCCTTTCTACCTTTCTTTTTCCCACAATTTATAAACTCATCACAGAATCTTTTTTTTTTTGTCCCCTAACAAAAGCCTCCGAACACTTATAATAATAAATTATGTATTTGATAAACAGCTTGAGTGTATCTATAAGGACAACAGAAACATTAAAGATGTGCACATGTTTCTTTATATTTGATGAATGTCACTGAAGCCAAGAAACTGAAAATTTGGAAGTGTAACTAAAGCTTCATTTACTTTGACTGTTGTCCCTGGTGTATGTACTCTTTAATGTCATGACCATGTGCAACTTCATGACTAGATCCCAAATTCATTGGACATTCAGTCTTTAGTAACATCTTCATTATTTTTGGGATGGTGTTCAAGGATAATTCTCTTTGTGTTTTGGAATTTTATTCATATGATTCATGCAAATAGTAATGCTCACAATATCTCCTGATATATTTGCAAGATGCACTTGTGATATTTCTTCTTCTAAGTTGGAGCCTAGATATGGATTAAAGTATGCTTTTTTTGAGTGTCAATCAATCATTACAATTCTTCAGATTAAAGTTTTCTAGGTTCTCCCCAGAATCCTGGGGTAGTTGTTTTGTTGTCCATCCGGGCACCAAGGAAACAGGAATACAGTTCATTGCAAGCAGTAGAAAATTTAACAATGAATGATTTGACAGGAATTCTCTGACTGAGGTGGGATAAAATGGATTCTCTAGACCTGTGATTTTCAGCCCTGTTGACACTGCATTTTTTCTCTTTTGCCCATTCAGGCTCTACCCTTTTCACTAAATACCTTCTAAATTCTTCAGCAAACAAGGCAGAATACTTGAGACAATGAAACCCTTCTATTACTCAGGCCAACTAAAGCAGGTTTATCCTGCTTGTTCTGTCGGAGACCTGTTTAGAGACAACATGTGAATGTGTTACGGGAGTGTCTTTTAGTGCACTTAGAAGAAAAGTTAAGTGCAGCCTAAAAATTGTGAAAATAGCAAGGAAGGAGAAGTGTCAAATTCCTGATTTACTTGAATGGTTTTCAGAGTGTATTATGGCTCTTCTTTCTCTCCATTTAGACTGTGTGTCAGGCCCATGTCCCTTTGGAGATGTTCATCTTTACCCACTGCAGCTCCCCCGCCTTAATAGGACTTACATCTGGGACGTGAAGGCGAGTACAAAAGCTGGACTTGAACTAAAATTTTCTGCCCCTTGGCTAAGGCAGATTGAACCAGGAGAGACGTGCCCGGATTTCATTAGGTACAACATCAACAGCTGTATTGATAAGGCCACGGTCAACATTGGCACCTTCTGCAGGAATGGCTCAGTGTCTCGCGTCAAGTTGCTGGGAGGAGTTGTCATGTCCCTGCACCTCCCATGGGACTCGCCCCTTACCACCTCAGGCTTCAACATAGCTAACAGGGCTTCCATAAAAAGTAAGTATGGAGTACTGTAATTGAATTATTTAAACCTTTCTTCTCAGCTAACCTTCTAGTTTTGATGCTGCTATCCCTAACTCCCTTCCACTTCATCTTTTCTGGAAACAATTGTTGTATAATTTTTAGTTTGGTAAGCTGGTACTCTTCTGGAGTCAAAATATCTTAGTTTGGTCCATTAATAATTATGAAGACTCTTCTGTTGCTGCTTTTGGTGCCCTGGAGAGAGTCCAGTGGAGGTCCACAAAGAGGATTAAGGGACTGGAGCATTTCCTGTGAGGAGAAACTGCAGGAGCTGGGCCTATTTAGTCTAGAGACAAGAAGACTGAAAAGGGGTCTCACTAATTCATATAAATATCTCAACAGTGGGTGCCAGATTCTTTTCCATGGTACCCAGCAATAGGATGAGGAGCAATGGCCATAAACTAAAACATAGTAAGTTCCACTTCAACATGAGGAAGAACTTCTTTCCATTGAAGGTGGCAGAGCACTGGGACAGGCTGCCCGGGGAGGTCATGGAGTCTCCCTCTCTGGAGACATTCCAAATCCACCTGGCTCCGTTCCTGTGTCACCTGCCTGAAGTGACCCTGCCTTGGCAGGGGAGCTGGACTGGGTGATCTCCAGGGGTCCCTTCCACCCCTAACAATCCTGTGATTATTCATTTCCAATCTCTTTAAACTTCCCAAAACTTTAACGTATCTGCTCTCTTGGTTTTGTGTGTTCAGCTAGGTGAGACTAGGTAGCATAATTAGAATGAACCAAGAGAATTTTTTTATGGTTACAGTGTGTAGTTAGGCTTGCTTATTTTTAAATAAAGCTTTCTTAACTTCTTGGAGGCTCAAACCAATGCCTCTCTTCAGGAGAGGAATGTGGGAAAAGGGGAAGCAATGCCTGGGAGGCATGTGATGTTGCTTAAATACAGTTATCTGTTTCAACCTGCACAGTGTCTCAAAACATTGGGTAATAATCTTCCTAAAATACCTGAAATGTTATTTACCAACCAGTGGGCTATTTTATGATCTCATGACAAATCCTCTTTGGGAGATGTTCTTGCTCTGTACTTGAATTCTGCAGTTGTTGCTATCAGTTATAAAAGCAACTTGGTCCAGGTTCGAGCTTCTAGAACATGAGTTTTTTGTAACTCCTGGCACTCCTTGGAGTTACACATCACCACAGGAGTCCTAGAGCAGGACCATAATCTCTGCCAAGTCATCCAAGCATAAAGTGTATTACAGTCTCCACAGTTCATATTCATGTTGTATCATGCCTTTTTGAGGCTCTTTGCTGGCGTGCTTTTGTTAGATTCAGGAGGTTTTAGGAAAGATTGCTCCATTCTGGTATAAAAGCTCACATCTTCTGTTTCCCAAAACCTGGTGAAGCAGAAACAGTTATCAGGTGGCATGTTTGCTCTTGCAAAGCCAGGGCTAGAAGTACAAACCAGGATCTTTCCCAAGAATAAAGGCTTGTCTTTCTATATGCTTGAAAGGTTAACCCACTAAACTGAAAATGCAGCATTAATATGTTCCTTATCTTTTCTGTAATTGAAGACAAAAGAATCAACTTATATGTTTTAGTCTGAGGGTTTTGTAATAAACTAACCTGTAGCTGAAGTGGATGATCTCACTATAACAATAAAAATACTCTGCCTCTGGGGTGCTAGACATGCCAGTGTGTCTTCATTAATTGGAACTTTTGTGTATTTTCTTCCTCCTGCCCCATGTTTTAGGATTATGCATTATTGAATCCATTTTGAAGGGGGAGTCTTCCATCACCCTGATGTCCCCCAACTATCCACTGGGCTTTCCAGAAGACGAGCTCATGACGTGGCAGTTTGTGGTTCCTTCAAGCATGAGAGCAAGTGTGTTTTTCCACAACTACAGCCTCTCCAACTGCGAAAGGAAAGAGGAGAGGGTAGAGTATTACATCCCTGGCTCCCTCAGCAACCCAGAGGTGTTCAAGCTGAGTGACAGCCAGCCTGCCAATATTGCTGGCAGTTTCAACATGTCCCTGCAGGGCTGTGATCAGGATGCCCAGAACCCAGGCATCCTTCGACTGCTCTTCCAAGTCATCGTTCAACATCCGCAGCTTGATGAGAGTAAGTATCTTTTATTGCTTTTGCTTGCAGACACCTGGACTGAGCACCCAAAGGGAGAGAAATACTTCTTGTTTTGTTATTTTCCTTGAACTTAGGTCCCTCCATGAGTTTAGGGAGGTGGGTTGCCAAGCAACACTGAGGCCTGTTTTACTGCCCTTGGTACCGCTGGCCATCACTACAGCAAGGCGAGCAGTGATGCTGAAATTTTCAATTTGCAATGGAGTATGAAGCTCTGTTTGTAGATTTTATCCTGTAAGCTTGTAAATTGAGGCTCCTTTCCCTTTCCAGCATCTGAATCATGTAATTGCAAAAATGCCTTTAATACCTGCAGTATCAAGATCTTGCATGTTGTATAGACTGTGTTCCTTCTGAAAGTCTGATCAAGCTATGAGGCAAGGACTGTAGCTGCTCAGTTGGAATTGTTTGGGCTTACATGTGGCTGCCTGTTCTCCAGTAAAGAAATCAAGTTCAAGCTCATTTGGACAGTTTTACTTTCAGACGTAAGATTCAACATTTTGAGGACAATTCATAGAATGTGAGCCCAGTTTTCTGCTCTCAACATGGGCAGTTGCATTTAACAAGGTGAAACCTCCTGCCATGGTAGGTAACAAGATCCATAGCATAAACTGGTGAAATGAGAGATGGAAAATTGTCTTGGTATTACTGATGGCATCAATATGCATTTCTTTCCTTCCTTTCTTCCTTCCTTTGAGTTTTATTTTCATTGCCTGAACATCATCTAGTGTGAAGTCACATAGGCACAGAAGTTGTCAGCAAGATACTCCACTAGTATCTCCCACATATTTGGATGTTTTTTATATTTCTTTCTCTACACTAAGAAAATAATTTGTTTGTTTGTTTTTCTAGCCTGAAATTCAGATTGGTTTAACCCAATAACAGAGCAATTTATCTAAAATAATTGTAATATCAGAGCATTTATCTAAAAACAGCTATAAAAGGCCTGGCTAGATAATGAGCTAGTGATTTATTCTCTGACTTGTCAGCTCTGATCTCAGTTCAAGGCGGAGGTTAATAATCAAGGTGTGCTCACTGCAGAAGAGCAGGTGGAGGAAAGTCCACACTTGACCACCATGGTGACAGGAGCTACTTAGAGGCTTTTAAAGTGATTTTAGAGGGAATAAGGTTTGAAAGGCCTGTGCCCTGAAGTCACATAATGTCTATAGCATTTCACCACTGAAATCCTCCATCCTTTGTCTCTCTAGCCTGGCTCCATTTATGAACAGTAAATCCTCACAAAATTGTTGTTAACAAAATTGTGATTGCTTATATTTATTGTGTGTTGCATCTTGGAAGCCAGACAGAATGAAAACATTGTATTCAGTTAATCAGCTTTATTTCCCTTCTACTTTGGAAAGCAAGAAGAGTTTTAATATATTTATGGCCAGTAGACAAGACGATAATCACCTAAAAAATTAAAAACAGGTTGTTATTTTGTGAATGAAATGCAAGTAATAAACCACATAGATTTAAGAGACAACAGTGGATTCTCTAGGGATTTTGTAGGATTTCATGATTGATTTTGTAGTTATGTAAGTTCTATCAAAGATTCAAATTCAGCCCTCAGGTTGCCATCTGCAACATTGCTTTTATTAAAAATGCATTGATATCTGCATATTTTCAAAGCTTCCCAAACATTTGGGTATTCCACGTCTGTCTGTGGTGCTTGTCATTAAATAAGAAGAAAATGTAGCTCTTTGCAGTCACGATAACTTCTTAATGTAAGCCTTGCTGTGTTTGGCTGCTGCAGGAAAAAGCATTCTGAAGAATGGTAGGAATCCTAGGTTCTGTGCTCGGTTGTGCCAATGACCTGGACAATTCCGTTTGACCACTTGCCTTCTTGTGTGTCTGATTTCCCTCACAGGAGAAAGCTGTTTATTCACCTTTTTTGTAAGACTTTGAGATCCATAGCTAAAGCTAGAACCAAAAAATTAGGAGTAGTAATAGAGTATGTGCGTGTGTATGAATTTTTTTATTTTTCTTTTCCCCCTGTTCTTTATAGAATCATAGAATGACTTGGCAGGTTGATAGGGAACTTAAAGGTCATCCAGTTCCGACCCTCCAAGCCATGGGCAGGGATACTTTCCACTATATCAAGTTAATTTCTTTGAGATTAGAGACCCATGGCTTGTTAACAGCATGAGGTTGTTGTGTGGATCCAATATCTATCTTTCCACATGCTAGTCAATCTTTGTGAACTACACTGTGACCCATAACCTTGCATTTTTTCCTCTTTCCTTTTATTTCCTCCTTCCAGATGTTCTAAGTATTTGCAACTGCGCTTAACTTACATGGGAGAAGGTATTTGCCATTGCTGGTTACCCTTGTTGTTCCAACTTGCTGTAGCTGCCCACACATGGGGCTTAGCATATGTATTAACCTGCTATAGCTGGAAAGGGGGAGGGAAATGGGCTTTGTGTGTGGAAAGGCTCAAACCTCTACATTAGAAGAGTGATACAATGCCTCCTGTGTTCGCATTACATTGACAGAGAGAAGTAAATATCTTAGCTGAT
Source organism: Pachyramphus minor (assembly GCA_013397135.1). Lineage (NCBI taxonomy): Eukaryota > Metazoa > Chordata > Aves > Passeriformes > Tyrannidae > Pachyramphus > Pachyramphus minor. Next base: position 59,547 of record VYXB01008777.1, read on the forward strand.
ATAGAAATAGCTGTAACAACTGCTTATATAATGGAATGAGAAGAGACAAAGTTCTGCTTCACACCACGCCTCTGGCCTGTAAATTTCTCTGGAATGTTTTTTTGTTGCAGATGTCACCCATCTGGTTGACCTGAGCAAGGAGCGGAACATGACTGTAACAATACACTTTGAAGGGTGGCCCAGCCACGTCCCACTCATGTCTGAACCCATATGCCTGATCTGTAAGGATCCTCGCACCTGCGACCGCATCTTGACTTTAACGTCTGGCACGGTCTACAGGATCTCCTTTCTGTGCAAGGACTTGTCCCGTCTGAGGATCACGGCTGAAAAAGGCATAAGTATGACAAACGTGGCTTAATGTTGTTGCTTGGGAATGCTTTTGCATGTTTTTCCCTGGGGCTCGGTGAAACCTTCTCTCTCCCTTTGGCTTGAAATGGATTGTGGTTGGAAACCGGGTGTTGGCCAGATGGGTCCAGTGCACCCAGATGGGTACAATGAGACTGGAGGTGACCTTGTTCAGTACATCATTCTACATTTAAAAACAGAAACTGTGTAGTGGTTCCCAGAAGGGAAAGGACAGAAATCACCTATGAATCTTCTCGCTAGGTACTGCAAAATAGGGAAACAGAGCTTGAGAGCCATAAATCTGCCCATGAAAATTCAAGACCAAGGTGGCCATCAGGAATGCATCTTGTGATGCTTGATTGTCCCCTTGCTGTATGATTTTCCTAAATGCTTTCAACTGCTGGTGAAGAAAGAGATTTCAGGTATCTGTACCTTGACTAGTTTGCAACAGTGTCCCAGTCAGCAAGTGATATGGCAAAAGTAGTATCTTAGAATCACAGAATCGTAGAA
>VYXB01008778.1:0-46343 GCA_013397135.1 Pachyramphus minor
AGGAGGAACACCACCAATGAAACAATCTGACAAGCTATGGTACTTAATTTATCAGAAAGGAAGACAAGAAAGGTAAAAACAAAATCGAAAGTATAATGTTATAAAATGAATGCAAACTGTTAATTAATGTCCTTTGATTAAAGCAAGGAGAAATGTCATAGCATAAGAAATAAGATATGTCTTAGAAGATTATTGCTAAGAACTGTTGACTCAGAGCATGAGTCCACAGGTCATCTGAAGATTATTGTCAGTCCATGCAGCCACAAATACTCCAGTCATGAGGCAATTGTGGGGACTAGCTCTTCCCTGGGGCCAGGAGTTTAAGAACAGAGTCTAGCAGCCAGGGTCTGTACATCCTGTATATTACTTGGTGTTTTTATACAGTGACTCATATAGACTGAAGAGGAAAGTTTGTTTATAATTGAAGTAATTTCCAAAATCTTTATGTGTGTGGAGCATATCAGGATCAGACCTTGAGCATAAAGTTCTTGTTTTGAGGCAGGCATTTGACAAAAACTTCTATTAGCAATAAGCAGCCTTAAAGGTTGATTGCATGGCTTAGACTGTTCATAGCTTTGCTGATACACAATAATTTCCTTTGGTAATTGTGTTCAAGTGTATTTACACCTGGTTGCACTTGAAATGTTTTTAATTGTCTTTGGTATGTTTTACTTTAAGATTGGAAAGGAAATGGACCGAACTGTGAGGTGGTCTTATGCATTGAAATTTGATAGTAACTTCTTTCATTCTTTGCCTCAAGTGCAATGCGCTTAATTGGTTCCTAACCACTGCATAGCAATCATGGTTTATGTCTTAGCTAGCAATCTTTAAAGGTGTGGTGCAACTTCATTCGTAACTTTCAAAACACACCTTTATTTCAGTGAACACCATGAGTAGACAAGGAATGTGTCCTTTCACTTTTACAATTTTTTAGTGCTACAGTAAGACATAACAATCACCTTTCACTTCAGGAATCACTCAGTCACTGCTGACATATGATTTGTCATAGACTCCTGTGCTCTCCTGTTTTTCGGAGTTCAAAAATCTTTAAAGCTTGATGTGGAGAGAAAGTGAGAGGAGCTCTGATACCGTACTGCTCCAGAATGGAACACCAAATCCTCACATTTATGTGTTTTGCTTAATAATATTAATATTATTTCCTCACTTTATTTTATAAGATAATAAAAGAAAAATGTTTCTTTGGCATGAATTTTCCATACATAAAATAGATGACAACAGACAGGAACAGATAAATCCACAAACTAACTGCATATATTTATAGTTTGATAAGTACTGCAAATTACACAGCCATTTAATTTTCATTACTGATATTCATATGATTCCCTCTCTTTCACATACCAATTTATTCTATTCTAGGGCCCACTAAACAAATATTTTCACTTTTAAAATAGCAGCAAGACTGCAGCAAGTCTTTAAAGTGTCTTAGCAAGCCATATCTTGCTTGCTGAAAATTTTACCTCTGTTCAAAAAAGCATTCAAGAGCATGTTAAATTTCATGTTAGACAATCAACATGTACATTTCAAATTACAATCAAAAGGACTTCAGCTTGTGTTGAACTGTATTCCCAAAACAGGGCCTCTGTGGGTCAATTTTTGACACATACACTAAAGAAAAGGAGATGAAAAGAACAGATCTTGTTAGTGATGTAGTTTTAACTTTTTCTGAAGAAATTTCAGCCAAGATTTTGAAGACTAAGCTGTATTTAATTGCATTCAGTCTGTTCTGCACAAGTGGAAATTCCTCCACTACATCCAATGTAATAATGTTTCAGTAAATTCTTCTGGAAGACTATATTGTCCTATATTTCTTATTAATGTGTCTATCATTACTTGGAATGAGTAGATCTTCCAGCTAACCAGTAAGACAAGCTTCCATCCAGGAAGGTAGAAGTTGAGCCTTTCAGCATTGCTGAAGCAAACTTGCAGAGAGCAATTCAAGATTACTCACTCTGACTGTAGCAACTTTGTGCTCCACAATGGAAGTTTGCTTTTCCTTTGAAACTGCTGCTTTAGTTATCTTTATGCCCCACTGCAGAAAGGTATTTCTTAGCATATGAAGAATAATAATCTTTCATTTACAATAATACAAGGAAAGACGGTGGGGATGGGTGTGGGAGGTTATTGCCAGAGTGCCAGTTTCTTTTTTGGTCATTCCGTTTCAGGATTTTGTCAACTTCATTGGAATCCTCTCCTGGTAATGCTGTGTATGTAGCCTGAGCTACACTTCCGAGAGCATTTAACTGCTTAAACCTCATACATCAATAATACTCTTCTAAAAGTCCAATAGCAACAACTACAAATACAATACCTTAAACTGGCAACTGATTCTGACCTTGATGCCTTGATTCTGACCACTCTCCATGATTAGATTATTCTCATTTAACTCCACCCACAGGATTGAATCCAGCATTGTTGAGTTAAAATTATAGAAATTTGGCAGGAAATAAGCCCTCTGCCTTCCAGCTAGTCCTTAGAGATCAGAGGGCCTGGGTGCAGCTGGGCTTAATGTCTGATTAGAACAAATTCAGCATTGTAAGTCTAGTTGTATTCAACAGAAACCTTCACAAGCACAGATTCACAAATAGCATGGTTTTGACACTATAAGTCTGGTCATGTTCAATGAGAACTTGTGCAGTCACAGATTCAAAAATTGTGCAATTTGCCAGCCCCTTACTAGAGGTCCGGCTGACTTCAAGAAAAACTTTCATGATCCAGATTTACTAATAGTATGATTTTTTTAAGGAACAGGACATCAGGTTCAGGGTTTTTGGTGATAAATGCATTAACTGCACAGTGTTATACGTGTCACAACACAAAGTATAGTAACAGAGATATAATAGCAATATATATAAAAATAAATATTCCCAGTATTCTCCCACACAGTTGGAGACACAAAGGCCACCTAAAGGTGTCCCATCAAGGTAGGAAAGACCAATCCTAAACAAGCAGAGGTTTCCTCTTTCGTTTCTTCTTTTCTTCTTCCTTTCTTTTTTTTTTTCTTTTTTTTTTTTTTGGTGTTCCCCCCCCCCCCGAACACCTTTTATATTGCAATCTGTGACCCCTCCCAAAAGGGTAGAAAAATCACATGTTATTGATGGAGTTTGGCATTCATAGGGGTGTGAAAGTTAATAAGAAAATAGGGCTTTGAGTCAGAATTCATAGCTGATACAAAAAGTAAAATAAACCTTTTGGTCCTCCTCCACCCACTGAGGGAGGCCTTTGCCAGAGAATCCCTGCACCCATCCTTTTCTCCTCAAAGAACCAGATTTACAACAAGGTTTGTTTTTCAGGGCAAAGGGGGAGTGAGGTTGACAGCTGGTACAGAGATGTGGGTGCTCTTCTGTGCCTCACAGAAGAGGCACAGACAACAGACAACATCGGTCCACGAGGCCTCTGCTTCACCCAAGACATCATTCAGTCATTAGGCATTGCTTAAGCCAGGTGCAGGATAAGCAATGTTTTTTCCCAACCAGCTTCATCAGTTCTTCAGCAATTTAAGGCAACCCTGTAGCAAGTCTAATAATCTAGTCCAACCATAAAAGCGAAACCTTTTATTTCTTTCCTAATCAGATAAAATACGCTTAAAGACTTCCATTAGAAATTAACTGGGTGAATATGAGGACAGATTTTGCCTCTGAATATTTAATCTATGATGGAAATAAATGTAGCAGGTGTTTTACATTGAAACAAAACAAAGCCTTATTTTCCTGGTTCTGGCCAAGAACAGAGTTAATTTTTTGCAGTAGAGGAGAGACGAGGCATGGCTAAGGGGGTGTGGCTGTGACTGAGTTGTCATTGGATACCATCTCACTAGGATTGGGGTGAAAGGACTCTCTGGCTTCCAAGAAGAAGGTGTGTCTTCTGAGCAGGAGCAAGCCTGGTGATGGGGTGCCTGGGGAGGGCTGCTGCCAGGTGCAGTAGCATTGCACTGGGTCTGGCTCAGTGAGCGTTTTGCATGTAAATCACACTCTCTTTTGTACATTTCTGTTATTAATATTGTTACTGTGACTGTTTGTTTTATTATTTCATTGCTGTTTTCAGTACATTTGTCTTATTTCAACCCATGATCTTTAACTTTTGTGCCTCCAATTCTTCTCTCCAGCCACTTGCAGGGGGGAGGCAGGAGAGGGGGGTAGAGGGACTGAGTGAGCAGCAGTATGGTTTGGAGTCTTAATGGGAGAACTAAATTGGGTAACACCATTCCTAAACCACGACAATCATTTATTTATCAATAAATACAGCCGACATCAACTGTACTTGCTATTGTCCAATAAGCTTTTGTCAAATGGAAGCCTAGCATATGTGATATTTATTTTTCAATTTTTATAAATGATATAGTATCCTTTAGCAGATCAACGTCATAGGAAGGATCTGTCATTTTAAAAAATCAGTAGTGTTCTCACTAAATCTCTTATAAAAATACATACAGTTTCTTCAATTAAATTTAAGAGGGAGGGGAAATCACTATAGATGAGCGGTCAGTGCACTACATAATTTTTGAAAGAAACTAGGAAACACTTTTATCTTTTCCATCCGTAGACTGTGGAATTATTCAGCATTTCCTTTGGTTAAATAGTAAGGTAAGAGCTTTCATACGTTGCATGACAGGAGTACCAATGTCTTGATCATTTTATGCAAACGTTTAAGTAGAAGCATACTAACTACCTCATTTAATTCCATCAATCTTATATTTTCCCTTGTACAGCTAATAATCTTTGTGCCAAAATAGTGTGTTCAGAGAATTAGCTGAGAGCACAAATTATTTGAAAAGTGTTTTAAAACCATCTATGATCATTTTAAGTCTAACTACTAAGAGAGTAGTTGCAGTATTTATACTGAATCAGTAGCCGAGTACTCTGCAATGTGGAAACCATTCCTATCATTGAGTATAGTTATAACCAATCAGCTTTTTTTTTTCAAAGGGTTGAATTTTCTCTCTGATACTTTTTATTATAATATTAAGTTGTTCTTCCTTGTAACATTCATAGCTGCTTCTGAGCTACCCAATTAATTTGTATTTGAGTTGGCACGAAGGCAGCACACCCTACCAGCAGTGTCCTGAAGAGGATACCCTCTGTGTGGTGTGAAGAAATCCCAACCACACACTGAGACAAAAGAGGATGCTTCTTCCTCTCTCTGAGGTCTCAGGAACAGAAACACCCTAAATGTAGAGAAAGATAATGACTGTGAAATCTTACAGTGTAACTAATAGATAAACTAGTTTTAATCTCTCTCAAACTAAAGCAGCAAAAAAATGAGTCTACTTAACGCTTGAGTTAACACAGAGTCTTGATGGACAATCAAGGATGATATGCTGACAACTGTCTTGCTGAGGACCTAAATGCTGAAATGTCCCTCTCCAAGCAAACTAGTACCGCTAAGAAAATTACTGCCCCTTGCTATATTGAAGAGACAAAGAATATGCAATCCAAACACATCTACAAGAAGAAGGCTCGTGGTTTTAGTGTTACAGAGAAAAGTAACATATACAGTGGCATGGCCCTCGGCAGCTACTAGACCTCCACTCAGACACTGTCACTCCCCCTCATTAACCAGACAGGGGGAGAAGATAAGGTGGAAAAGCTCATTTGTTTACATCGAGAGATCTCTGACAGGGAGATCTCTGACCAATTTCTGCGATGGGCAAAACAGACTTGACTTAGTAAAATTGATTTAATTTATTAAATGTTTTTAATTAAATGCTTTTGTAATTCAGTAGTTGTAAACGTATATTTGGATGGTGATAAGGCAAAACCTGCTTAAAATATCTCTCCTTCATCCCTGCTCTGCCCAGGCTGAACCTCACTCCTTCATTCCTGACTCCTCTATATTCTACTGTCCAGAGCAATGCAAGGGGATGGGGAACAGCGGGCTGTGGTCAGACCATAACAGCTCATCTCTGCTGATCCTTCCTCTTCACACTTTTCTCTGCAAAACAAATTCCAACAAGTCTATGGAAATTATATCATTTTTCTTCACATGAAATTTCTAATTCTGCAAGGTAGCCCTCCAAAATAAAAGAATGACATCACTTCTTGCGACCCTCCTCCAAAACATTTTTATTAATGCACATGTTTGATGAAAATAAAAAAAAAAGTATCATCAGATGTTTCTTCTTTTATGGAAAGCCTGGAAATATTTTATAGTACTACCTCAAACTATGACTTTTCACTACCGTTTGTTCGACCTTTCCTCACATAATTTTTGGAAAAAGATGTGCCTTTGACTGTGCTGGGAAAGCAATTTACTAAATTGAAAAGAATCTGGTGTCTGAATTTGCCTAGAATTCATTCTCAATACACCTTAGTACTGACTTGTTCTCTTTTTGCAGTTCTCATTATCAGTATATAGTCTATGTTAATTTACCCATCCAGATCCTTTACATCCTCTGAAACGAAACAAAAATTTAAAGAAAACAATTATGGTAGAGCAATTCAAAAGAAGGAATTTATGAAAGAGCAAGGACCATTTGTAAAGTATCAGAAAGTGGCAGATGTGGGACAATAGTCATGGGGCATCAACCACCTCTCTAGGAAGCTTGTTCCAGTGTTTGACCATCTTCTTGATACAGAAATGCTCCTAAGATCCTGTCTAAACCTGCTATGATGCAGCTTTCAAACACTCCCTTGAGTCCTACCATTGGATCCCAGAAAGAAGAGCTCAGCACCCCCTTCTTCCCTTCCCCTCCTCGGGAAGCTGTAGAGAGCAGTGAGGTTGCCACCTAATTTCCTTTTCTCCAAACTAGACAAGACCAAAGTCCTTAGCTGCTCCTTATAGGACATTCCTTCCAGCCCTTTCATCAGCTTTTTTGCCCTCCTCTGGAGGCAGTCACAATTTTCTTAAACTATGGGTCCTAGAACTGCACCCCGTACTCAAGATGAGGCTGCAGGAATGCTGAATAGATACACCTTTTTTGACCAGCTGGATGCAGTTTGCCCTCTGAACTGCCAGTGGACACTGCTGACTCAGATTGAGCTGCTGCCAACCAACACCACCAGATCCTGTTCTTCAGGGCTGCTCTCCAGCCACCATTCTCCTGATTTATACTTGTGCACAGTTATACTACGTATTAGGTGCACAATGCAGCATTTTGACCTGTTAAATTTCATCCCATTTATCATAGCAAAATGCTATGGCCCAAAGCCAATTTTATGAAGTTCAAAAAAGCAAAAGGATGGGTCCTGAACCTGGGTCACGACAATCCCATACAGCACTACAGGCTTGAGGATGAGTAGCTGGAAAGCAGCCCAGCAGAATAGGACCTTGTGATGCTGGTTGACAGCAACTGAACATGAGCCAACAGTGTGCCCAGGTGACCAAGAAGGCCAATGGCACCCTGGCTTGTATTAGGAACAGTATGGTCAGCAGGGCAAGGGAAGTGATTGTCCTTCTGGACTCAACATTATGGAGGCTGCACCTTGAGTACTGTGTTCAGAAAGGAGATTGTAACCAGTGGGGAGTTGGTCTTTTCTCACAAGTAACAGGCAAGGGGGCAAGAGAAAATGATCTCAAGTGTCACCAGAGAAGACTAAGATTGGATATCAAGAAAAATTCCTTCACCAAAGGGGTGGTCAAGCCTTGTAACAGGCTACCCAGGGAGATGGTGGAATTACCATCCCTGGGAGTGTTCAAAAACAAGTGGATGTGCTGCCTAGGGGCATGGTTTAGTGGTGGACTTCGTAGTGTTAGGGTAATGGTTGGATCTAAGAGGTTTTTGCCAACCTTAAAAATTCTATTATTCTATGATTTTATAATTATTCTATTTTATATATATTCCATGATTTATGTATATGCTCCAATGTACCTACATTCATCTGCAAGGCCTTCTGAGAGGCAGAGTCAACAACACCACCATGTTTGGGATCATCATCAAACTTACTAATGGTGCATTTAACTCTTGCATCCAGATCTTTGATAAATCAAGCAAGACGCTGATTGAACTTTGGCCTTTTGTGTCTTCTCCTGGCATATATGAACCACAGCTCTGCACTCACAATACTTTTCAAAAAGATTAAGTATTTTAGGGCCCCTTTTCTAGTGGGCACACTAAGAACCTGTGACAAAATTTATTTCATACAAACGTTAAAAATTTCCAAGACGTCCTCATCAGTGTATTCTCAGGTGATATGTAGGAAGTTGAAATCTGCCGTAAGAACAAGGCCTACCAATTTAGAAATTTCTCCTAATTGCCTATAACACTCATCCTGGCTGACGATTGGTAATACACACCTTCTACAACTTCTCTTTTGTTTTCCATCCCACCAATCTTTACCCAGAGGATCTCAACCACATCATCACTAAGTATGAGGGCCGTGCAGTCAAACCTCTCCTTTAAGTATAGTGCAACATCTTCACCTTGCCTGCCCTGCCTATCCCTCCCAAACAGCCTGTAACGTTCCATCCTATCACTCAATTCATTCCACAAAGTCTCACTAATACCAATGATATTGCAGCTCTGGAGGTTGATCAACCCTTGCAGTTCACCCTGTTTGTCTCATACTGCATTGTGTTGGAGTACAAGCATTTCAGATACACTTCTGAGACCCCTATGCTCCCAGGAGAATTGTAAGTGTTCCCACTAGCAATGCCACCCTCAGATGATGTCATGCCAACCTTTGGTCTACCTACTGCAATTCTTTTGGTATTGCCTTCCTTCATCTGTTCTAGTAATGTACCTATAACACTTCCGAAGGTTGCATTTAGTTGAGTAACCACTCTCCCTGCGTGCCAAATCCTGTTGGCTTAGATGTATAAATCTTAATCACAAGAGAAGTCCTTGCATGATATTAAAGCTCTATGTGAACAGAGACAGATTCACAAAAAATAAATCCCATAATACATATTTGTTTCATGTAAGGCTGGTTGAGAGAATTGCTTATCAGACGTTCTGACTGGAAAACTCTTTTTGTCTCTGAAACTGCAAATTCACTGTTAAACAAAAATAGGAATGGATATGTGTTTAGCAGGAGACATTACACATGACAAACCAAGCATCCATTCTGAATTAATTTTTAAGTTCTATAAAGATCTTTTTTTCACTTTTCTTTCTCTTTCTGGCCTTCCAATGTAAGCAAGATCAAAATAAAGGATGACAAGATACTGTCCACTTGATTTGTATTGTTAACTTAACAGCCATCAGTATCTGTTTTTTAGGGAAAATTCTTTTTAAAAAAAAAAAAAAGTGACTTCTTGGACTACTCTAACTTAACCAATGAGAGTCTCCTTCTTAACCTCAGCAGATTTAACTTTTAAAGATGGAAATCTCACCCTTAGTGATTCTCTTTCTTGCTCGTGAACTGACATACACAGACTCCAGTACCTGTCAAAGGGCTGATCTGGAGATAGAAAGCAAATAGACAAACTGAAGTGTTAAAACCAAAGAACACAATAAGGGTGCTGTTGCTGACTTGTGTTTCAGAGAATGACAGAAAACTTCCAAATGTGTCATATGCCACAAATTTCTAGAGAAAAATGACAGCGAAATACATATTACAATTTGCAGTATTTCAGCTTGTTCAATGTGTACAGCAAGGAACCCAGGAGATTAAGAATGTAATCTGTACAAGTCTAGTTACGCCTTCAGAACAGATTCAGATCCTCTTGAGTTTCTTTTGAAGGAATATCATAGCCAACTATCTTTCACATAATAAAGTCCTTACATCTTAAAAAATCCACCCAACACAGAGAACAAATACTGAATTTTCAATAAGCATACAGAATTTTTACTTTTACTGCAAATATTTCAGATCTTATGAGGTATGATCATCAAATAGATGGTCTATACTTTAAAAAGTAATTAATAGTACAGAAGATTATATGATATGATTTAAACTGCTTGCAAATATGAAGGTGTCAGTTTAATCTGTGATGGAAAAAACATTGTCTTGTGCAGTTAACATAAGAGACTAGGATCAATGATGAATGTTGTTTCAGAAATAAATTGAATGAATTATGAAAAATTCAGTGTTTACTAATATTAGAATATAGGGTAACTTAAAAGATGCATATGTAACATATCTTTCATGATTTTCAAAAGGAAGATAAAGAACATATTTTAATCATCACATCTTCTGTATTTTCTTCAAAAAGCACAGGTAAAAAGAAAATGTTGCCCTAAAAATTATTGCTGAACCCAACCTCTATAGCTCACAAATTGTGTAACCCAATTACTATTTCGAACACTGCTGAAGTTTTATCATTTTTATTAATCATTGTGCACACAGAGAACTATGAAGAGTGAGCACATGATACATTGCAGGTAGATAAACTGCTCTGAAAATTACTTTCCTGATGTCACTTCAAATTTTGAGGATAGCTAAAATCCAGACTTTAAAGTAAAAATGGATTTGATTGAGTTGGAACAAGACCAAACTTCAGAAATATGTAGCAGCTTCAGTGTCAGCAAATATCATAGGGGTAATTATTAGAACTAATATTTCTGAAGAAATTAGAACAAAAATATTGATAAGAATCAGTCTTACAAGTACATTTTTGGGACTTAATTTTTGGACGCAGACTGACAAAGCATTTTCTTTTTTATTTCATACCTTCTCTGGAATTTTCTATAGCTCTATAGAAGACACTTTATGAATCATATCCACCTCTCTCAGCCGAAAAAAGCTATAACAAAATTTTGATGTCATAATATGTAGTGATTTTTAAGTAAATCTAGGTGAGGCAAAGTATGAGATTAATAAAACTCAGTTTATCTGATGTCTCAATGCAACAGGTCAAAGGCATCTAAACATGAGTCAGCAGCATTAAATTACTTTCAGGTAATTTTTTAATGGTTTTGGATGTGGTGGAAACAAATACCATTAAAATAAGTTATACAATATGATGTTGGAAAGAGGGGAAGTGAAAAAGTATTTCTAGAACAGTTTGGGGTTTTTTTAGTGGAGGGAGTCGCACATGAAGGATAAGTCTGTAGATCATATACTGTCAATATCTATACATGTTTTAAAATCACCTTCAGATGGTGTTATTATTTGCTATTTAACACAGCATTGCAAGCTTTTAAGCAGTTAGATTTTTTCCTATATGTTATAAACACAGAACTGCTGCACCCTTTATCTATGTGTAAACAATGAACTTCTACAAAACATTTATGTTTAAATAGCTTTATACACATACACACCATCATCTGAAATGGAAGTACAATATCAACCACATTTGTTCTGCAGGTGTATCCTGACTAGTGTCAGTCTGGTATTCCAAGCGTTGGTATTAGTACAGCTCTGCATACTGACCTTTTCCAAACAATGTGCTCTGTGTGCAGTATACTTGCTGTACACTTTCTTTGGTATATAACCTCACGCAGACTATGCATGTACCCAGCTGTGTTTCAAAAATTTACATTAAAATGAGGTTATTACTCAAGTTCTCTATCATGCATGAAAGTGAGTGCTAAAGCAAACAATTAATAAATTCTAGTTGTGTGACATTTTTTCTTGTTTTATACAACTTACTGAACACAAAGACTGAATTTAACGGAAGGCAATCTCATTAATGCCACTTGCAAGTAGGACTTAGCATGTCGCTCTTAATCAAACTAGAATCCTGAAAATTTTTCATATATATAACTATATTTGCTATATTCATATATATCAATATATAACTCTCAAAGCAGTGATTTTCTAATTAAAACAAATATAGAAGTAAAAGATGAAAGTGCTACAGTATTTGTACGTGAAAGTCTTTATTATTGTTTGAGAAGAGACCACACTTCTCATAAACTTTTTTTCCTGCATGTCTATCCTTCCCATTTTTCTTACATAAATACATCTGAATTGGAATGCATTTTAAAAACATTTTGCTTTACAAGCAGGACATTACTTAGTATTTTTCTCAAAACAATAATTCAAATAAATAAATGCTAAAAGAAAATAATGTGATGGGGAACTTCGAAAGTCAAAAACGGGGAACTTCGAATGTCAAAAAAGACAGACTTTGTGGGACAGATACTTCATTCCACTAAGGTTTAAAACAAGCAAAATAAGTGGGATTTTTTAATTACTTTTTCCCTCTTTATACAACAGGTAGCAGATCTGTGGAACCTCTTGAGAGGAGAAAGTGGTGGATGAGAGAAGTTTATACAGGTTCTGGAGGGGATTGCACAAACACATGGAAAATACAATGCATAGTGAGTCTGTGGAACCTTTATCTAAGTGTTGGTGTCATGTACATCCCCACCAAATATGAAGAACACAAGGACAATAGACAAAGATGAAACACTACTTTAACAATTCACCTGTTTTATCCTAGAATTTACAGAAAGTCTGTTGAATTGTCCAGGTGAATGATGCCTGGTCTCAGTGGCAGGATGCTGTTACTTATTTGTAACTCAAACTGTTACTTCAATTTCAGATTCTCCAGTGAGTCCCCTTTGTGAAAAAGTTCTGGTATGGCAATGTCTCCATCTTTTTCATAGTGAATATTCATGTAAATAATTAATTTACCTTTTCTGCAGTGTTATTATATTTTCCAGAATTTCCTTTTATGCTTTCTTTCCATAGACCTTACAGATAATGGGAGGTTTCTTTTTCCTCATGTCTTAGGAATTAGGTTTTTTATTATTTATTTATTATTTTATTATTTATTTATTTATTTAGAATTAATTTTGACTCCCTAACATAGCTTTTCATCAAACTCTTTTTTGGCCCAACTATGTTTACATAGACCTGTTTACAAATGGGGAAGGGCTGGTAGAATAAGGGGTGCTTCCACAAAATGATAGACTTCTCAATTCTTGGTGAAGTAAGAAAGAGGATCAACAAAAACTCCATTTTGGACTTCTGGAGGTCAGACTTTGACCTGTTCAGGACACTGGTTCAGAGAGTTCCTTGGGAAACAGTCCACAATAACAAAGGGGTCCAGAAAGGCTGTCTGTCCCTGTGTGCTGAAAGATGAGTTTGTGGGGAAGAAGACAAACCTGGCTGAACACAGAGCTCTTACTGGAACTCAGGCTAAAAAAGAGAATTTATGATCTTTGGAAAAACGTGTAGGCAACTGAGGAAGAGGGCAAGGGTGCCATTAGGTCCTGTAGAGAGAAAATTAGAAAGCCAAAAGCTCAGCTAGAACTCAATCTGGCCATCCCTGGGAAAGATGATAGGAAGTGTATTTATAAATACATTAACAACAAAAGGAGGACCAAGGAAAATCTCCATCCTTTACTGGATGTGATGGAAATATTGTCACCAAGGATGAGAAAAAGGCTGAGCTACTTAATGCCTTCTTTGTCTCAGTCTTTAACAGAAAGACCATTTATCCTTAGGGCAACTGACCCTCTGAGCTGGTAGACAGGAGAACCCTTGCAATCCAGAAGGAAGCAGTGAGTGACCTGCTGTGCCACTCAGAAGCTCAGAAGTCTGTGGGGCTGGAGGGAATTCATCTAAGGGTACTGAGGAAGCTCACAGAAAAGCTCACAAAAAAATGCCGAGCCATTCTCCATCATTATTGTCAGTCCTGGTCAACTGGGGAGGTCCCAGGTGTCTGGAAGTTGGCCAGAAGGAGGATCCAGGGAAATATAGGGATAAAGTCTGACCTTGGTCCGGGGAAGGTTATGGAACAGATCATCTTGAGTGTAATGGCACGGCATGTTCAGGACAACCAGGGGATCAGACCCAAGCATCATGGTTTAGGGAAGACCAGTCCAGCTTGGTCAACCTGATCTTTTATGACCAGGTCACCTGCCTAGTGGATGAGGGGAAGGCCGCGGATGTAGTCTACCTGGACTTCAGTAAAATCTGTGATACTTTTTCTCACAGCATTCTTCTGGAGAAGCTGAGAGCCCAGGGCTTGGACAGGTGCACTCTTTACTCTGTTAAGAACTGTCTGGATGGCTGAGTACAGACAGTGGTGCCACATCCAGTTGGTGGCTGGTCACTATTGGCTGGTCACCTCCCCAGGGCTCAATATTGGAGTCAGTCCTGTTTAATGTCTTTATCAATGATTTGGACAAAGGGATCAAACATATCCTCAATAAGTTCACAGACCACATTAAGTTAGGTGGGACTGTTGATCTTCTGGAGGACAGGAAGCCTCTGCAGAAGGATCTGGACAGGCTGGATCAATAGGCCAATTGTATGAGATTCAATAAAGCAAAATGCTGGGTTTTGCATTTGGGTCACAACAACCTCACACAACACTACAGACTTGGGAAGAGTGGCTGGACAGTGGCCCAGCAGAAAAGGACCTGAGGATACTAGCCAGCAGCAGATGAATGCGAGCCAGCAGTGTGCCCAGGTGGCAAAGAAGGGCAGTGACATCCTGGCCTGGATCAAGAATAGTATGTCCCACAGAACTAGGGCAGTGACTGTCTCCCTGTACTTGGCACTGGGGAGGCCTCATTTCAAGTCCTGTGTTCAACTCTGGGCCCCTCACTACAGGAAGGACATCGAAGTGCTGGAGCTTGTCCAGAGAAGGGCAATAAAGCTGATGAAGGGTCTTTAGTACAAATCTTATGAGAAGTGGCTGAGGGACCTCGGGTTGCTTATTCTGGAGAAGCCTCTGGGGAATCTTACTGCTCTCTAGAACTACCTGAAGGGAGGTTGTAGCAAGGGTCAACCTTTTCTCTCAGGCAGGTAGCAACAGAGTGAGAGGAAATGGCCTCAAGCTGTGCCAGGGTAGGTTCAGGTTGAATATCAGGAATTTTTTTTCACTGAAAGGGAGGTTATGCTTTGAAATGGTCTGCCCAGGGAGGTGGTGGAGTCATCATCCGTGGAAGTGTTCATGAAATGACTGGACGTGGCACATAGTGCTATGACTTAGTTGGCATGGTGGAATTTGTTCAAAGGTTGGACTCAATGACCTTGGAGGTCTTTTCCAATATTCTATAAACATTTTGTAGAATAATAGTAATTAAGTTTAGGAAGTTAAAGAAGCAAATTCCAAAAAACTTTATCCACGTCTAAAATCAACTCCTTGTGATGTCAAAAGCACTGCAGATTCATTTTATGCATTAGACTTAATCTTTATATCAACATGTTATGATAGAGGATTCTGATACTATAATTGTAGATGGTTTCCATAGATACATGAAAAAAGACTGGCATATTATGGTAAATATTGAATTACACTGAGAATGCACTGAAGTGTAAATGTTCAGATGACTACATCTATTTTAGAGATTTTCAGAGAGGAAAGACAAATAGAAGGTTTTATAAAATAATAAATCCATGGATAAAATAATATGTTAAACAGAATATGAAAATAAATTGCTTCCACTTTCACTACTGAAATTTTCCTCCACTGAATTGAAAGAGACTCAAGTTCTAATCTTTGCTGTCCCACCAAATTGTTTGCCATAAATGAAACGTGGAGAAAGAAAAAGTAGCTTAGTTTACCAGAGAGATATGCAGTAAAAAATACAACACAATGACCAGTATTCTTCAGGATTTCAAATGTACCTTTTCAGTATGGTTTAGCATTTTTGTTTTTCTAACCATTTTTTTTTGAAGTTATTATTGCAATTATTAATCTTTATTATTGTCATTATTAATCTGTTATTCATAAATATTTTTCTAACATTTTCTTAATTGTTTGTGTACTTCATTCTAAACCACATTTCAAATAAAGCATCATTAGAGATAACATAAACCTCGATGGGCTTTGGAGAGAACCCCTTATGTCTAAGTTCTCACAGTAATTGCATGATAAGAACATGGACAAACATCACCATACATGTACAGCTTAAACTTTTAAACTGATAGAAAAGAATTACATCATACACCTCACTTCAACAAATGATCTTACATTACCTAACAAAGGTGGGGACTAGCCCTCACCCAAAAGACCCATGTTCCCTGGAATACAAAAAAATCTTCTCCTTAACAGGAGTTACCAGCAATTATGCAAGAATGAATCCGAATTAGCACACAGGAGTCTTTAGAGGTCATTCTGTGACAACACCTTAAAACAATGCTGAAATGCTGTTGTATCTTCAGTACAACTTCCTTAGTGTAAAAAATATATTTGTCTATTTGGAAATAGAGTGCTTCTTTTAAATTGTCCTACTATATAATGTCATTGGATCACCTGCAACTTACCAAACTCAGAAGACAAAATGAATTTTTTAGGGATGTTATGTCCTATGTGAACATCCGTTTTTCTTCAAGTAGATTCTACCATAAAAAAAAAATATATATAGTACAGAATGCCGTGTAATAAATGTCTATCACCAATACCAATATATTTTTTTACTCTCTGGAAAGCACTAAAATGTTGAGCATTTCCCTTAGTGCAGCACTTGTTTCAACAGAGAGTGAGAAGCCTCAAAAAGATATTAAATGGGACATCACTCATTTACTGAATTCCCTTACATGTAATCCAATGTAAACCAGAAAAGATAACAGATAAACAAATACCAAAGAAATTCTGCAACATTGCCACATGGTAGTACTACTCCATCATTCAGTGGAAGTCATGAAAAAGGTTATAGTAGATAGTATACCATGTTCCTGTGAACACAGTCCATTGTTGTTTGTCAATAGAAGTGAAACTTTTCAAAGTCTTTTATTTCTAGATTTTGTTAAATTATTTCCTAATTGCTTTTGAAAAGGTTGCATCAAAAAGACTGGCTACATTTTGTGGGTTATCAATAAGAGTCAAAATACATTTTTTATTGCTTTGAATGAAGACCAGTGTAGGAGAAGTGAAACAAGACAGCACTAGACACCTGGATGATAGAAGAAGAAAATATTAAAGCTAAAATATTGTAGTCCTGAGTGAACCAGAGCTGAGATTAGTGTGTGTGTGTGAAAAGAATTGCAAGGTCAAGCTGGAAAGCCACTTGAAGCATGATTGTTCTTTGTGGCTGAAGGCAGCCACAGGAGTGTCTGTATGGTATGTATGCAGATAAGTAACACCTGGCCTAGCTTGATAGCTTGGACCCTTATTCTGTATATAAATGGAGTAATAAGGTTACAAGAGAGTTCTGCCTGGAAAAAGTCTGTCTCCCGTGGATTCACTCTCTGCAAAGGGTGCTGAGTGAAGGATTTTCGCTGCAGACCAAAGCTAAGAAAATGTTTTAACTGCACAGGATAATGCAAAGTGTAGTGTTTCGGCTCAGGTACAGAAGATCGGATTGTATAACAGTTGACTTTTGCAGATATAAAAAAAAACCTCTAATTTTTTAATTATCATTATTATTATTATAGCTAACATTATTAGTGTCTCTCCTTTAAAATAAATACATTTAAAATTAAACTAAAAAAAAAACAAAACAGGAAAAAAAGAAAGAACTCAGCATATCACAATTTTTATTTTTTGTTGGTGGGCTGGTTTATTGGGGTTTTTTTTAACTGTTCAAGAGATTTGCATTTGCAAGTAATTCCTCCTGTTCTTGAGGTTCCATTTCACATTTTTTATATATTTACTCTTTAAAGTGGTTCTAATGTACAGAAACACTGTGAAGACCAAGCCTATGGGGACAAAAAGAATCTTGGTGAAATTCAAGCCAAAAGACTTAGTAGTTTTAAACTAGCAAGGAAAGGATTTTGCTCTACATCTGTAATAAAATGTTAGATTATGCTTTTTTCCATAATCTTTTTCTTTTTGTATTCATTCAGTTTTATACTCATACAATTGTTTGTGTCCTCTAATGTTATTTTAGGTGATGTGTGTACTTTAGAAGAATACATTTTATATTGGAAAAGATATTAAATAAAGTAAAAAAGTCACTATCCACATCAATACAGAAGCAGTTCATGTAATTTAACTATTGGTTTGAATTATAGATTTCTTGCTTAGATTAACCAACTTCTCCATAAACATTTGTAAAACTAATACATTATAATTAGAGGATGACATATGTAATGGAGATTGGGTTCATCAAACAATTATGCTTCTCAGTTTGAAAGATATTAAAGTGTTTCCCACCTAATGGGTGACAAAAGACATAATTTATAATTATATCTTTCTTATTTGCAATTGTTTCATTATGTAAAGAAAAAAAAAGTCTTCTGTTTAATCAGAGTTTATCCAGATAATCTGTAACTGCTGTATGCAATAAGAAGTCTTCCAATAAGAAGCATCTTATTCTCAAACTCAGTTTTCCAGATATTTATAGTATTCTACATTCTATATTTTTTATTTCTATTTTCTACATTCTGTCTGTGAAGAAAGAAAGACTATTCATCCAGGGAAAGCCTGATTCCTCTTCGCCTCTTCTTGCTTCACTATCCTGTGTTGGCTCTTTGATTCGCTGTTTCATCAAAGCAACGTGTCATGACTGGAAAAAAGACTAAATATGACAAAGGTATTTAGCATGACTGATACAATGTAGCTGTAATGCTCAGTGCTCTTTGGCACTACTGGAAAACAAAGGAGTTAATCCATATCCAGTTAATCTAATCTTGATTTTGTCTCTCAAAAAACTATTAACAACATTGCACAGTTTTAACATGAATTTACACAAGTAAAGTACATATACAGTATTAAAATAAATAGGTTATAAAATTATAATAGAAGTTCCTATGGCCATATATAGCACACTATATCAATTTCATAGATTTTTTAAAAAAATGGCTGTAATAAAAAAATCTGATGAAAACTGAAAAATTTTATTCAAAATTTCAAAATTAAATCTGATATGAAAAGCATGTAGTTCCTAACTGAGTTCAAAATGTAGAACTTTGCATCAATTTTAAAAAGAAGCTTATATGTATAAACTAGAGCAATGGAGAAGCTAAAAGTTAAAATTCCTTCATAAATTACTTAGTGGATGGAAAACATTAATATACAAGATGAGTGAAAAAGTACTAAAATTAAAAAAGTCGTTATTAGTTTTCATATAGGATTCGGTATCAGATTCCCCCTATTTTTCCTGTGTTTTCATAATTTCTGTAATATTTTCAAATAGGAGGGAGTAAACAACAGAAGGTGAGGAAATAAAAGAGAATGAGAAAAGAAAGCTGTGTTTAATTTCCAAATGTTTCAGGTTTGTGCAGGTTTGTGCTTGTTGCATTTTCTCTATGAAATGAAAAAAAAAAAGATCCCCAAAACATTTTGAGAAAGTGGAACACCCAGAGATTTGTTTTTCCTTTTCTAAAAAACCCTGCTGCTGCTGAAATATTCTTACAACGAGTCATTTTTCTCCTTTAGGATTTTGTTTAAGTATCTTGGAGTTCAGTCATCTGGAATTCTAGACCATTGAGATAAATACTTTCACTCTTTCATGAAAGATATTTGAAATTCAAGTTTAACCTGAATATAAGAATATGAGTTCACTACTCACAAGCATGTGACTTCTTCACCAAAAAAGCATATCATAAATTCATAGTGCATGGTACAAACATGGATATACTAATAGATATGCAGGATACTTAGACAGGTTGTATAGCAAACCAAATGACAGCCTTTAACTTTTACACTTCCATAAGGAGACATTACATTTATAATTAAAATCTGAAACTGGTTAATTAGAAAAAAACAAATTAATTATCTTTAAAGAATTTCCCCTGATATGATGTGTTATTCCATATTTTGAATAGCATAATTATTGATAGTCTAGATTTATTTATTTTGCAAGTGCATACAACAATGTAGAGTAATAGTATAATGCATATCTCTTGCTAGTGCTAGATTTGAAGAAAACATAGAGCTCATTCAGTGTAGGAATGTAATCAGATCTGCTCTGATTGAGCATGAGATAGAAGAGAAAGATTAAAAAAAATGAAGTCTCTCTACAGGTACTGAACACAAATTTTGCAGTTTACATCACCAACCAATAAAAACAACCCAAAGCACAATAGAAAGACACATAAAGATTAGCAAATTGATGTTCAATATTAGAAATAGGACAGTGATGAAGGTTAGTAACGGTTCTCTATTTAGTGGAGTATTAAAACCAGCAAAAATGAGCTTTAGAATGGCCTAAGTTTTGAATGCTTATTTTCATGCAAGTCCTTATCAGTCTTAAATTAAAAGGTCATTTTAAATCAGACATTTAATGCCATTAAAATCAGAGAAAAAAGGGCACTAACACAATATTAGAGACAAAGGATAAGATCTCAACTTTGATAGAAAAAGAAAGGTCAGAGATTATTTATGAAAGCTTCCAATTTAGTCAAGTAGTCTCTAACTTGCTCTTTATTCAGGGGTTATCTTGCTCTATTGTAGTTGCAATTATTGTGATTATCATCTGAATATTTTGTGAAACAAATAAATGTAAAAATATTAAATTTGTCTGCTGGACCTGAGAAATTTTGTACTAGACACAAGCAGATCTGGCTGTGGCAATCTTAGATTTGCTAAAAGTTATCTTTAATAGTCCATTGCATTGAAGGATAGGACAAAGATAGCTTTGTGTCTTCAGGGGAAAAAAAAAAAGAGAAAGAAATGCAAATTAACAAAATAATTTTGCTCCTCAGAAAAAATACAATTTGCAGGTATCTGCAAGAAAACAACAATGAACTGAAATGTCTCTTTTATGATAACATGCACTGTGAAGAGAATCAATGGCTAAGAAAAATAGATGCAATAAACATTTTAATTCCTTTGCATTCTATGATCTTAAGCAAGTGAAGAAAACAATCTCTAGGTTCATTCACTAAGAACTGGCCACAGAGGTGGATAGAGTGAAATAACCTGTTATGTCCAAAGAAAAAAATAGGCATAACAGAGTTTCACTGGTATTTGGTGTGAATCTACCAATAACTCAGTTGAAATAAACAAAAAGTATCTTTAGGAAGTCAAAACTGAGTTCAATGATATTCCAAGACTAGATTCTAATTTATCAAGTCAAAGATTGTCAGTAGGCATGCATACTTGTATAGTGACACATGTAGTGAGAAGTTTTGCAGAAAAGATCAGTGATTACAACAGATCACCAGATGGATATGAGCCAATAATGTCATCCTTTTGTTAAATATAGGGAGCTGTATATATGCACATGAATGCATTAGTAGGAAATAAAGAAATAAAGTAGGAAATAAAGTAGGAAATAAAGTCAATAACTTTGATTGAAAAACTTGTCACTTTTGCACACTGCAGCTCAAGAAGTTGGCAATCTAATGAGTGCAGAAGAAAAAGATAATCAGGGATCTAGAAATAATTGTCTACAAGAAAGGAGTGAAAAATTTTCCAGTGCTTAGTTTAAAAAGGAGACAGATGTTGGAGATACAGTAGCTCTTCTCAGATGCAAAAAAGCATCAAAGGGAATAATCCACCATGAACATGGATAAATAAAACTATAGGGGGTTTGAGCTGCAAAAAGAGGGACTTAGATATTAAAAGAAGCTTTGGAATCATAACTATAGTAAAACATTGGAATAAGCTGTCTGGGGAGTCACTATAATATAAGATCTTGCAAGAATATATATGTTGAAAGTATTTAAATATAATTCATCCTTCTTGGAGCTATGCAGAATGATACATATGACTTCTTGAGGTCTTTTTACAGAGGTTTATTCTAAGATAGTGTGAAACATGAATGAAATGATAAGAGATCACACAGAGAATCAACCTCACTGCCAGAGCCATTTCCCTATAATTTCTATCAAAGTTTCTCTCATAATTTTTTACCCGTTGTTTCATATAAAGGCACCAAGGTGAAAAATGCTACTGTTGTAAAGTAGGTAGCTTTGTAGGCATTTTAAAGAAGAAATGACTGAACCACCAAAAATAAGCAGATAACAAGGTAAGCATCAAAGACAATGATAGTATTAAATTTTTTATAACTCTATTATGAGTTAAAAGCAAATCTAAACATCAGGTTTGTGTATTCAGGGTAAAAAAAAGCTTGGCTTAGCCTTTGTACAAGAAAAGAAAAAGATACACCAACATAATCTTGAACTTAGAAGATCCATGAAGAAGTTCTCTCATGAACCTCTGTCCAGTTGCTAAGTCAGTGCAAAAGAAATACATTGCTGTACATGAAACCTTAAAGCTGAAGGTATTACTTCAATCCTATCAAATTTAGAAAGGTTAATTAGCTGAGATGCATCCCTCAGAGCATGACAGTACCTCTTTTGAATGGGAGAAACCGTTGCTGGAGATGCTCAGCATGCAAACAGTGTGGAACATCTCATTGCATTTCTTGGCATACATTTGGCAGAGATAGAGGGAGACTGGGAAAAGTCTCCCTTCATCTGGAGAGCCCTGTTTTAATATTTTGAGAGAAGACAGAACTACACCTACCAGAGGGACACACGTTTCGCTTTTCTTTTGTGACTGTGACAGTGCTGCAACTGCCACCTTTCAAAAAGGAGTAATAATTTCTTTCAGTGAAAGAATGTTTTGTTCAAATATATACCTTAGATCTGTTCACATGATTTGTAGGAAACAATGCACGAGTCTAAAAGAATCCTCGAAAAATACCAAACACATTCCTATCTATCAAGAGAGTACTCTGCAGTGAGATTCCATCACCAAGATGCGCAAGTTTGGTCTCTCAGTGTTCAAAGCAGGTTTCTTGACAAGAGTGGTCTACCTGATTTCAAAAGCCGTGATGATAAAACAGAAATACACCTGCTGACTGGGCAGAGGCAAGTGAAGCCATTTAAAACTTTCAAGCTATTAATCAAAGCCTCTCAGTCCTTTGTATGGATTTTGAAGGCAGACTTACTGCACTTGCTCAGCTAACTTGTCTGGGCTAGTTTGTCACTTGACTGTGTCAGCTCTATCTGGAGGAAAAGAGTACTTCTAATGGAGTACAGCAGTCTGGAGGCCTGTCATTAAGATCTGTGTCAAGAAAAACTCTTCATGCGTACTTAAGTTATAGGACTCTTTTTAACTCAATTTTCAGCATAACGATTTTTGAAGAAAAGCTACAGCTTTACCCACTGTCAGAATGTATAAACTGCAATACAACAATGTGAGTTCTTTTACATCCATAGACAGCTTTATTGAGGGTAAGAAGCTGGTGAGAAAGTGTAAAAAAGACACCTTTCTTCCCTTTACAACATCTCATATGGAAATGTTACAAGCTCATTTGTATGATTTTTCTGTAATTAAAGCATAATATGTAACTAATTATTTCAAAGTAAATGATCACAGTAGTACATTCTATCTAGAATATGATCTACTGGGAGTGATGATATTCCATGTAAAGTATAATAATCTTTTTTCTTCATCATATTATAAAGATAGATGTATCAGAACTGGAAAGGAAGTTTATCTTGGTGCCAAGAGGAAAAGAAATTGCATTGATAATGCTGAACTAGAGAGAATAAAGAATAATATTTTCTTAAATCTTAATTATTACAGTTTTCTATTGTACATAGACATCAAAATAAGCTTTGCTTCAAATACTGGAAATGGAAAAAATTGCTTTATTTTTTCTTAAAATAAAGTCACTACTGTGACAATATAATATAGAGGCCTATGCTGTATGTAAACATATATCTACCATTATTGGAAGTCAAATTATAGAAACAAAATACAGCTGCTGTTTCTAGGTGATGATGAATAAAACAGCACATTGTTTCCCTCAAATGCACACTAAATTCCCAAAACAATAGTTTTAGGAGAGAAACATGTTTTGGAAAAAATTGTGTGAGAACATATCTTTTTCCTAGTAAGTTAATTAGTACTAGAGATTAAGTTATAAGTTACTTTCTACAGAGTTTGAGAATTTTAATTGAGGACAGAGCCTGGTTTTTTTGGAACACTTAAAAAAACCCCACAAACCAAAAAATCTTCCAGCAAGGAATTTAAAAGAATATTCCCCTTGCATCTGTTTATTCATTTTTATCTTATGCTCTAAACTCCATTATATATTGAAGATGATATTCACCCATCTGCCTCAGTATGAATGATTCAGTTCTTTCTAACACTTGTATGCAAATAGAAACACATAAATTACTAAGCATATTGGCAATTAAAACACTATATTTATGCAGTTAAAATTATTTTGAACTTCTACTATGGACTCTTCTAGAAATGTGCATTATTCATCAGGTAAAATTTAAAAAATTGATAGAGTTGCCAAAATCACTGTCTATGCTATATGTTAGTCTAATAAGATAGAAACAGAAAATCAATTTCTACTATCACATTCTTACCTATGAATACAGGCAACAGTTTGTAGTTTCATATGAATTTTAAGCAGAACTATTATGAAGCCTTTTCATCCTCTGAGGCTGTTCATAAATGATTTCCCACTTTAATCCCTTAATCACTGGCCTTTGGTGTTGTCATGCTAAAAACAGATCACGTCAAGCTGTGGATCTGACAATTACTGACTCTAGAAAAGCTTTGATTTGAAATAATTTAGCTTCAAATACCAGGCATCTTGTTTGAATGATAACAGATTTTAAACTGATTGTTTGATTCTACAAATTTTTTACTTTTTTATTCCTTTCTAAAGCAGATCTCCAATTGTTGCTGCTTCACATAGTTAATATACAGAGTTATGTCGCTTCATGCTGCTGATATGACAATCACAATGATTCCGCATACACTGAGGAAGTGAATTGTTACTTAGAATTTAACCCTCACACAATAAAATAAGACCAACATGATAGACTTTCAAAAAATTGGATTCTGAGTAATGTCTGCCTCTTATTGCATAAAACACATAACTTCAGTATGTTCTAGGAGAAGACTTTGTTTTCTAATGCTAAACCAGGAAGCTGATAAATAAGAGTTCCTGTTAAGACATTATGACTCAGTGTTTAGAAGTTAATGTTTATAAGAAACAAGGTACAGAACAGACCGTCTGTAGAGGACAATCAGATTGGAAAAAGATTCTAATCAGAAGAGGAAATATTAATAGAATATCCCCTGGGTTTCAGCTACAGCTCTTTCCTGTATATTGTTCTCAACTTTATAATCATGGTCCTGGCAGATAAAGTATTTCCAGTTGTTCTGGTTTGAGAATTGTCATTTGAAATTCTGGTTTCCTAATGTAAATTTTCTTTCTGTAGAAGAAGCACTGAACAAGAGAAGTTTATCCACTTGTATCTCCTTCCTGGTGGAGAATAAGATCTTCTGCCTGCTTTTCAGCGTACCTTGAGAGACTTGTGCTAATTGAGAACTCCCTTTCCAAATATTATTTTACTGAATACCAAAACTGCACAATGTCTATGAAACTGTTAGGTAAGAAATAACATTTAAGGCTCTTCATAGAACACCTTGCTCACATACTCTCATTGTGAGTCCCCCTGTCTCTCCCTATAGATATATGTCTATGTATCTATGTATATTTATATATGTTCTTACGTGTATATTTATAAATAAAACTATATATGCAACAATCTGCTGGGATAAATACACTTAAATGATAAAAAAACCCCTACTTTTATTGTTTAGGGAATAGGTAATCTTATTATCATTAAGGATTTTACAATCATTATGTACATGTAGAAGTTAATAGAAGTTGCTTTTGCTGGAATCTATTAAGAGAATAGAGCTAGCTTTGAGTTTTTCTCTCTAATATTGTGAGAAAGCTAAAATAGAAACAGATTAATTTCTGTGTATTTTATGCTTTGTGCCTTGTTTTGTGTCTTAAATTTAAGCAGCATGCACAAACAACAGCAACAATGTTCTTGCCATGTTAGATAAAATTGTGTGCTCATCTTTGTTTTTGACAGATCTGTTGATGACTCTGATGCCAATTTCTTTGAATAGAAAAAAAACCCACAAAGAACCCAATTTGACAGCTTACAGAATAGTTATTATATGTTTGAAAAATACAATTAATTATTTTGAATAGCCAACTACCAAAAAATATTTGCCTATATTTTCTATTTCAACAGGTTCTTTTAGATATGAGTCTATGATTTATTTCCACAATTACATGGGCAAGTATATTTTCTATCAATTTAGTATTTGAGTGTTTGAAATTTCCTACAAAATGTATAGCAAAACACCATATAATCTGAAAAAGCATAGATAGATAAAACTCTAGAAAAATCCAAAATGAATAGGTAAAGTAGGCTCATTTCTCTGAAAGGATGAGGATTTACTTGGTTTGGGTCTTTTGTTTGTTTATTTCTGTGTTTTGGTTTTTTTGGGGGGGCTGGTTGGTTGGTTGATTTTTAGTTGTTGTTCTGCTTCTATTTTTTTTTCTTTTCTTAATGATGTCACTGCTTTTCTCAATCTAAATTCTTCCATTTAATTGCTGGTCAAATAAAGTAATTTATTTTTCTTTTCTCTGTTCTGGTTTGCAGTGTGACTTCTGGGGAAAATACAGGCACATAATATGTAGGTGCATAAATCAGTCTAAGTTCATAAATCAATGCAAGTTTATAAGTGATTCTCAGCAAAGCAATGCTGATGTAATGTCTGGGTTAGATCAAGGGTAATGTAAATTTATTGAACTAATAACGGAGCAGATACTTTTTTTCAATTGTTTACTCATTTCAATTGTTTCACTAAAATAAGGGGGTTTTCCCCCACTTTGCATAACTTCTCTGTCTACTACAGACAAGTTTTCTACCCTGTATTGAGTTCTGATATAGCAATTTTGACCTGTGTATATTTAAAAGCTTAAGATGATTCCTGTACTGTAATTTGACTAATATCATACTACTAGCTTAATTATAATGTTATCTACTATTACAATAATTGGTGATTAATTTGGAAAAAAGGAGATGAAATTGAAAAAATATCAATGCATGCGGCTTTTACAGATGAAGTACTTTAGTCTCAAATTCTAAAACGTGGCTTTTTAAATGTTACTTTAAAACTGCTCTTTGCAATTTTAGTTTTAAAACTTACATATCTTTGACTTGAAGTGATGTACTTCAATCAATCCCACAGAACCATGTAATCTGAAATCGTTAAGAAAAAACTGTGAAAGGGAAAAAAAAATCCAGAGTGTTAGAAGAATGATCGAAAAATGAAGCTTCATTAATGTGAAGGACAAAGGAGGGAAACTCAAATAGCAATATACGATATATAACTTCAAGCTAAAAATATTTCTGTCAAAAAAAATCTTTATTATGCCAAGGAGCTGCTACTGAAAGGTATTACAGCAATGAGAATAGCAATCATTATACAAAGAATAATATGAATATGAAACTCTCAGGCATACAAAACACAAATCTTGTGGATGGTCCTGTGCTAAGAATTGGACTTGATGATCCTTATGGTTCCCTTTCAACTCAGCATATTTTGTGATTCTCTGAAGTACTGCTAATTATGTATATAAAAAAAGGAAGTTTACTGATCTATTTAGGCATGATATGAAGTAGAAGTTTCAATCTGACAGTCTGGAACCAGTAGAAGTACCAGCTTATTCACAAGAGATTACCTTCTGGCTGACATTGCAACACTTCAGAGTTAGAAAAAACAAAAAACAAAAATCAAACAATTCTAGAATTAGATCTTGTCAAAGCAACTAGAATTCAATAAGCAAAATATTCCATTTAGTCCAAACTGAAAGATAAAGAAAGAAGATATTATACAGGTGTTTTGAAATTAAATCCAAAATAATAGGACGAATACAGGAGAAATTGGGAGATATATAGGATTGAAGCAGAACTCAAAATTCGAATCAATGGTCAGCATACTGAACGCTTCTTGCTGGGCCAACCACCATGAGCTGAGCTTTGGTCAGGTGTCTGGAGAAAACATGAACTAGAAAATTTGCAAGCCTTTGTTAATTTTCTACAATGAAAAATATGTGGGAAAGAGAAAGGTTAGGCTAGCTTCCCTTAAATCTAACAGGACATACCATAACTAAAACGCAGATAGCATGGAAGACTTTTCTCAGACTACATACCTGAGATTTTATTTTTTTTCACATAGATCCTAGCTCTAAAGTTGTCCAAGAAAGAAGTATTAATTCTGGTTTTTTCAGCTTTATAGAGTTAGAATTACATGTCTGAATTTTCTGTGTACATTTGTGAGTACAAAGCATTGGGAAACAGTAGAATAATAGAAAATGAAGTTATTTAACCTCAGATCAATTACCTTCATGCAGAAAAAAAGTCTGCAGAAAAAGGCTGCAGAAATATATATTTTTCAGCAGAAATACTAAAACTTTGATTCCATTTGATATCATATGAACATGAATCCTTAAAAAAATATCTAAGTAACTTATAAATACCAGTTTTAAAAGTTACTTCGAGTGGGGCTTTGGAACTGCAAATCCTACACTGCTTTCAGTTCAGCTCTTATTATCTTAGTAGCATGTTCTCCTTGTTGGTTTTTTAGGCAGAAGTTTTCAGTAATGTAAAAGGTCTTATTGAGCATGTTAGGTACCAAGTCATTTAACAGTTTTGCACCTCAGTCTCATTATATCCTAATATCGAATGCATTGACACAAAATAACCATTTTTGACTGAACCTAATACTGATTTTTTGATTGAGCCTTTAATTAAATGAAACTTATTTTGATGAGTATTGTGCTGCATTATGGGGTACTTGAATGTAGGCATTTATGTAAATGTGATCTGAGTTTTTTTATAATGTATTTTATTGAAATAGACCTGTTATTCATTCTTAGTAATGAGTCTACACAAACAGTAGAATGAACTGAGACTGAACACAGATTTGAAGCAGAAGTAACTGGTTTTAGCTGGTGTGCCACAGAGAGTGGGAATTTTTTTGTCTTTAATTTACACCTGTAATGTTAGCATTTAGACAAGCTACTTTTATGCTGTGTAGGAAGAGTTATTTTTTATTTCATTCTGAAACAACTCAGTCAATTCCAAAAGTTACATATAAATTCTTAAGCACTAATTTAATAGTTATAGTGTCTCTGTTCATTCCTACAGTTCAAGAAAATATTAACATAGGTTTACATTAATATCTTTTTCAAGAAAGATCTTAGTTTTTTTTTAAGTTTAGATGTGCACATAACCCTCATTGATATCAATGAGACATAATCTATGTTTCAGTTTCTGAATGGGAATGATTTCCTAAATTGATACCTTTAACTCCCAAGAATTCAGTATTGTACCTACAATTGGATGCAGAAGAAGTGAGCATCTTCTTCTTTTACTCGAAGAAAAATACTTCTAGAATTAAAACTTTGTCATTGCATTATATCGAGCACTTACTCTCTTTTCAGTGTGCCTGATGACAGGATAAGAGGTAGTGGGGCATAAATGGAAACATAGAAGTTTTGTCTGAACATCAGGAAATGTTTTTGCTGTGAAGGTAACTGAGTGTTGACATAAGATGCCCATAGAGGTTGTGGAGTCTCAATTCTTGAAGATACTCTAAAAATCTCTGGACATTGCTCTGGGCTCTAGATGGCCTTACTTGAGCAGAGGGCGTTGAGGGTTGGAAATTGTTAACTCTGTGTTTTAATTATTGTGCATTATATGTACTATGTTTTACTCCTCAGGTATGTAAATCCTGTGGTCTCATTGGTTGTCTCACCTGTCCATCCCTGGTTCCTGGGTTCCCATGGTTACTCTATTGTCTCCTCTCATTGGCTGGCCGAGCAGCAAAACCCATCTCTCCTGGCACCTTATAAGCTGTGGGGAAATTGAAGAAACCCCTCTTTGCTGCTGGACCCCCTGCGTGCTGCTTGACCTTTGTTTGTCGGCATCGGGGCCTCCGCCGCCTGTCTCTGCCCTAAAGAGATGGACGGTGGGGAGCAATTCTTCCCCCCAAACCCTACAAGCAGATTTGGACTAGATGACCTTCAACGTTCCCCTCTACTTCCAACTATTCTTTGATTCTATGAAATGTTACGTCTTGGAGGAAAAAACACTTATATTGATGAATTAAACTCAATTAGATGTGCTGTTCTAGTTCTAAAACAGATTAAAAAGTGCAAAACACACCTAGAATTATAAAACAGGCATTATAAAAACATCTGCACTTTTACAGAAATAAGTACAGATGTACCAAATAGGTTACAAGTCTGTAGAATATAATTCTTCTAGTATGCTCCGCATGTAAAAAAAGTACAACAACAGACATAAGGGAAAAAATGAGAAAATACAAATTAGAGTTAATTAAACCCATCTGCAATAGGAGTTTGGGAAATGGTTAAATATTGGGACCCTAACTTTCTTAGAGTGTGTTTTTGCCAGCTGTATTTAAAAGTTCAGTAAACAAAATGTGATTTTCATAATTTGTGAGTGTTAAACTAATTTTAGAAGCACCCCTTGAAAACAAAAGGGTCCCTTGGAAACAAAGGGGTCCAGGAAGGATGGACATGCTTCAAGAAGGAAGTCTTGAACACACAGGAGCAGGCTGTCCCAGTCTGCCGAAAGGCAAACTGGCAGGGAAGATGACCAGTCTGGCTCAGGAGGGAGATTTTGAAGGAATTTAGGGTAAAAAAGAGACCCTACTGATTATGGAAAAAAGAGCTGACTACTCAGGAAGAGTTTAGGAATATAGATAGGTTTTGTAGAAAGAAAATCCGTGAGATGAAGGCAAAATTTGAACTCAATCTTGCCACTTCTTTAAGGACAACAAAAAGTCTTTCTATAGATACATCAATAGCAAGAGAAGGGGCAAGGAAAACCTACATTCTTTATGGGACATGAGTGGAAACATAGTTATAAAAGATGAGGACAAGGCTGAGGTATTTAACTCCTTCTTTACCTCAGTCTTCAACAGTAAGACAAATTAACCTGAGGACAGCTGGCTTCTGGAGCTTGTAGACAGGGATAAGAAGCTGAATAGCCCCCTGTAATGAAGGAGGAAACAGTTAGTGACCTGCTGAGCCACTTGGATCCTCATAAATCTATGACACCAGATGGGATCCACCTAAGGGTGATGAGGAAGCTGGCAGAAGATCTCACCAAGCCATTCTCCATCATTTACCAACAGTTCTGGCTCACTGGAGAGGTCCCAGATGATTGGAAGTTGGCGAATGCTATGCCAATCCACAAAAAGGGTTGCAAGGAGGACCTGGGAAACTAGAGGCCTGTCAGCCTGACCTCAGTNAGAGGTGCACTCTGTGCTGGGTTAGGAACTGGCTGGATGGCCGGGCCCAGAGAGTGCTGGTGAACGGGGCTGCATCCAGCTGGTGACCGGTCACCAGTGGTGTTCCCCAGGGTCAGTGTTGGGTCCAGTTCTGCTTAACATCTTTATTGATGATTTAGATGAGGGCACTGAGTCCACCACTAGTAAATTTGCAGATGACACCAACTGGGTGGGAGTGTAGATCAGCTGGAAGGCAGGAGGGCTCTGCAGAGAGACCTGGACAAGCTGGAGAGATGATCTGATTCCAATGGGATGAAGTTCAACCAGGCCAAGTGCTGGGTCTTGCATAAATCCATCTCATATACTGTGAGACAGAATGACAATAAGGTCAAAAAGACAGCAAACTTCTTTTAAAGATGTGTTTTCTTGACTCCTGCCACAATCTTCACAGCCCCTTTCTGCCACCTAACTGATTTTCTTTGCTTCTAATATGCAGGAAAAGATCTAAAGCATATAGCTGTTCCTTTGGGCTGATGGTCTTGAAGAATGTTTGCTCATGATACTGCAAGTTATATGTAACAGCACCATAGAGGATATCAGAGATCAGTTCTGTGCATTTAACCAAAAACTCAGCGGACTTTATTAGACTTTGATCTATATCATCAAGAGATGGCTCCACTTACCCTATTACCTGTGGTCAACTGCAGTCACCATCCATATGGTTAAATTGTGTGCTCCCTCAGCACAAATTTAGTTGTTTCCCTGTGGGAGATTTCTATTTTCTTAAATATGGTAGCATTAAAATTTTTTGGAGCATATATTTTCAGAAACAATTGGGTCTTTAATATTCAAGATATCTTTTTCTTCAGATGTAGATTAGTCTTTTAAAACTCATCACTGATGTTTTTCCAGACATTGTTCAAGAAGTACCTAGTAAAAATTATATTTTGAGATCTCAAGCCAACCATAAAAACTGCCCTTCCTTCTTCAACCTCTTCACTGATTTTTTTAATTTAAATATGAAGATCTTTTCTCTGAAAGTTATTGCAACACTATTCCTATTTAGAATTAAAAAGTAAATGAACACTGTAAATACACTGAAAGACATAATGCAAAATTAAAATTAGAAAAACTAAAAAAACCCCACACAAACCCCAGATGTTTGAATTTTTTCCATTTTAACTAATTTGGATAGATTGATCTTAGTTCTGTATCTGTGCGTAAATATTTATGCTTGTATCTTTTTATAAAAAAATATCAACAATGTATTCATGCTCTTCGTCCCAAATTCTCTTAAGTGAATGATATTATTCCTATTCAATTGCATCACAGTACTCTAAATGTCTAAATGGTGAATCATTAAATGACTATGATGAATCATTAAATATTAAATGAGAAGATATACAGATAATTTTAGAATTCTTGCACAAATAACAATGGTGTATCATCAATCAAGTCACTGAGAGTAACGTAAAAATATTTGCTGAAAGTGAGTTCTTAATTTCAAATGGAAGGGTAATAATGAGAATATCCCAGCAAGAGATCTGCAGGATAGTGAAGTCTAAAAGAACATGTTTAGTGACCAAGATTGAGATCAATAAAATCATTACATTAATGAAGAAAATACTATAAAATATACGTAATAACCCAATAATGCCTTAATCTTCTAATTATTTCTTCTATTATAATCTTCTAATTTGATTTTCTAATACAATAATTCCTTGTTTTCCTTTTTTAGTTTCTCACCATTCCCACACTTACTGTTATTTTATTGAGGTTTTTTTTACTAAATATTTTCACCTTCCTTTTCTTTACTTTGTTCTTCATACCATTTATAAAAGACTTTTTTATTATTTAAAATTTCCTCAGTCATTATATTTAAGTAGTCAAAAAGCTAAAATTCTTTCCACTCCCAGTCAAATTCATTATTTCAGGGGTGTTAGGATTCCCTGAAGGAATTGTCAGCATATAGAGGCAAAAATTTTCATAAATTTTGCTTGAGGTCCTCAAGAACTCCTTCTCTGTCCTAATTATTACTTGGTTTTCTGGAGAATATGCTTGCTATTAAAGTCAATAAGACTCAAATAATGTAATTGCTCTCAAGACATTCCTATATAAAAAAAGTAGAATAGCTTTTACTATAATAATAAGTGAAAAAACAAAGAGGTGTTTCTCTTCAAATGCTGCCTTGGCAGTATAAAAATTATTTGTTGCCAAACTTCATGAAAACAAACTGTACAAACAAAAGCAAAACTTGTTATCTTCCAGGGTACCTAAACTTCTGAAAGCGTTCCATTAACAAGATGTTCACGCAGTTTCTATGAGGGACTGCCATAAACCTGCTATAATTAAAATTTTAAAAAATTAAAACACAAAACCAAAAACAAAAAAAGAAAAAAAAAAGAGCAAAATCTCAGAAATTCTTAAGCACTTTAGCTGTGACACATAAACAGAAGTAAAATCACTTGCATATACCACAAAAAAAAACACATCTAAATCATTTTAATCTGTATATTTAATAGTGATTTATTACTGAGATAATATCTGTTATCATGTCTGATCCATCATTTCCTCATGTCTTCGTATAGGTGTAAAGGACCTATTGAATAATACTGACCTTCTTTCATTGCAGAACAGGGGAAGATTAGACCCCTACAGAATCTAACAGAAGCATAACAAGCATTTGCTTTTCATTCCTTTTTGTTCATCATACAATTTTTAATTTCCTTCTTCCAAATAGAGTAATACTTGTGCATCTTTTCTATTAGTACCCACTCTTCATTTCTCAGTTATTTCCTAGAGTTTAAGATGTTCTTCAGTATGTTTTACCATTATTTTCTTCTTCAATTCCTCCTTTTATAGTATTCTGTTTTCTTTCATTCTTGTGCGTCTTTCAAGTAGGGTTTTTCTCATGCTTCTCTACTTCTCTTATCAAAGGCGTTTTTTCCCTGTGTGCTGAAAAATTTATTTTTATTATTCTTGACAAGTTTAAATACTTGTCACTAAGTACATACATCTTTTTATCTTACTACTTGACCTATCGCTGCGGGCATATCTCCAGACTGGTGTGAATTGTCCTATTGTCATGTATGGTTTTTTCTGTAGAGGGATGAACAAGTATAACTTGTTCTGTATGCTACTTGTCACACATGCCATATACAAATTATAGAATTATTTTGCAAAATTTCTTTGTAAGAAGATCTTCTAAGACCAAATTTTTGTACAATTCAGTCTAGTGCTGGAAACAGTTATTTTGATAACCATTCCAGTTTACATGCTAGATTTAAGCACACTGAAGCAAACCTTTGAATCAACTGATGATGTGAAACTTGTCTCTGGAAAGGTGTTGTACTGAAGGCCAACAGTTTGCAAAAAAGAAGAAAACATTCAGTCAAAGGATAGTAAATAAGTGAGAACTCTTTCCTAACTTTAGGTTAGACTTTCAATCTGTTCTTCAGTATTTTCTGATCATAGTAAATAAATACCATACCGAAATATATTGTGTTGTTATTTAGTCCCAGCTGGCAACTAAGTATTGCTATGCAGCCGCTCACTTCCTTCTCACTCCCTTTCGCTTCTGAGAATGGGATGATGAGGAGGATCAGAAAAAGTGAAACTCATAGACTGAGGTAAGAACAGCTTTATCACTGAAACAAAATAAAATATTATAATAAAAATACTAATACAAATAACACAAATATTAGTAATAATAATACAATAATAGTAATAATTGTGATGAAAAGGTGAGAGAGAGAAACAGAGAGAGAAGGAGGGAGAGGAATAAAACCCAAGGGGTGCACAGTACAATTGCTTACAACCCACTGACCACTGCCCAGCCCATCCCCTGGCAGCAATCAGTGGCACCCAACTGTGGGTATGCATGCTCCCTGCATCCTCCTTAGGCTTTCTCCATGACCTCGGGAGCTCCTGATAAACTTTGACTGAAACAACTGAGCAGCGACGTGCCTCTTTACTGTACCAGTTAGGTGGTACCTTGACCATACCAGGATTTCTTACATGGTAAAGGGGAGACCAATTTGGACTGTAAAAGGAACATCATCAGGAAAAGATCAGATAACTCACAGATAACCCAGCCTTAAGCAGGAAGTCCTTTCCAACCTAAATTTTCCTGGGTTCTGTACATTAACACTCACATGATCGGGATTAATTTATTAATAAATTTAATTAGCAGCTTGATATCCATATTTTAAGGCACCATTGTTCTTTGTTTCAGCTTGTGTATATTAAGGGTTGAGGCTACTGCAAGTAGGAGTTTAGAAGTTCTGAAAAACAAAGAACTAATGAAAACACTGCAAGGACACAGAGCCACCTTCCAAATATAACAGTAACCTTGTCCCAGCTTACAAAGAGTAGCAACAGAAGAGCTACTTACCAGAGTTAAACAGGACCTGAGATCACCACGGGAGCAAGTGCATTATTGTAAAAGATTATATCAAAAGATTATATTAAATATATAAAAAAAGTAAAAATATAGATTGGGTTGATTTCCTGAATGAAACAGTTCTCTTTGTTTTTTATGGTCAAACAATAGTAAGGCTTCATGTGGACTCTTGTAGAAAATTGGTTAGCCAAGCTGTATATTGGTTCTCACACAGTAGGGTTAGATTTGTTTTGTCACAGGAGTGAAACGAAGCAAATTAGAGAGGATAGCTGCTATATCTTTATCTGTGTAGTTCAATACTAGATAATTAATTCTAAGCATGTCATAGTCATAGTCCTGAAAAAAACCCCACAAACAAACCCAAAAACCTATAACTGATTTTTTTGTCTGCCTTCAAAAGCTAGAAACTATTTTTCTAGTTTCTTGAATTTCTTCAATAGAGTAATGGATGAAATATGTCAAATTTCTCCTACTACATGACAGCTGAGCCTCATTTGTCAAGTAATATTATATATGGGTATTTGTCTGTGTGTTTGTATTTAAGGGAATGTGTTTATTTTTGTGCACTGTATTTAGCTTTATCTTAAGACAGAATATTGACAATATTACTGGAAGATATGTTCTTTGTATTATTTTTCATATGGGATCAGAGAATTCTACATGATCACTCAGTCAAATAAAAACTATTTTGTATAAGTATTCAAAGTCTAGATGATGGTATCAACCATATTGAGTTAAATATTGGAATGTATTGAGTAGCACTCATTATGCCCAATTTTTAAGCTTCTTTCTCAATCGGCTCAAAATGTATTAATTTCTTGTGGTAGTTTTTATGTGTTGGGCCTGGCTGACAATAACATTAGGATATTAATCAGCCATGTAGGACAAAGTAGTAGCTTAATTATAGGAGCAAATCAATTCTTCTTTAAGCATAAAGAAACTGGCCGTCAATCATTGTGAAAGCTGTGATACTGATGACAACCTTTGGGATGGAATTTGACCTACAGCAACAGCGAGAACTAACTGTTAGTAAACAAATTTATTTGAATAGATCAGTCAGTAATTGGATATCCTCTACCCAATCCAACAGGATACAGAGTGGAGAGAGAGAACTAAGAGACGTACTAGGGACTCCACAGGCCCTCGTGCTATGCATAGCTCAAACAAGTGTGCCGATTCCCTAATTTACTTCCTGAACCATGCCTTCTGGAAGTGTTCAAGTGTCAACTGGATGTGGCACTTGTGTATCCAGCTTAGAGGTGAGTATGCTAGGTTGACAGTTGGATTAGATGATCTTGAAGATCTCTTCCAATCTTGATGATTCTGTCATTCTGGGACTTTGAAAGGATGTAAAAATGTCCTTATTTTCATGTCTAATTTATAAAAAGAAATATCTGTTAATACCATTTACTAAAAATTACTACATGTGTTGTCAGGGATTGCCCATCAGTTTAATTGTGCAATGTGAAAAATCTTCAGGATGTTTTAAGATATTTAGGTCATGGCCTCTGAAAACAAAATAATAAATTTAAGAAATACCATAGTTGTTATGGGAGTAAGAATGACATAGAGAAACTGAAGATTTTGGAGGGGAAAAAAAAGTAAAATTCCATGCAATGCTTTAATATAAAGTACAGTTTAGAGGAGACTAACTATTGCTCTTGCACCTTTCTTCATTCAGTGGCATGGATATCAAATATGTTTTCTTAAGCTTCGATTAATTGCTCTTTTTCTAAATTACAAATACCTCTTGTAAATCATAAAGTGATTAAAGGAAATCACTTTGAAGGAAAAAGATTAAGTTTACATCCAGTATAAATGTCTTTAAGAAATTAGTCT
This sequence comes from Pachyramphus minor, assembly GCA_013397135.1. Classification (NCBI taxonomy): domain Eukaryota; kingdom Metazoa; phylum Chordata; class Aves; order Passeriformes; family Tyrannidae; genus Pachyramphus; species Pachyramphus minor. The sequence goes on from VYXB01008778.1 coordinate 37,040, forward strand.
ACACTGAATTGTTGTGCTGTCTCAATATCAGAAAGAGGTTCATGTCTATGTGAAGTAAATTTTACGAAGTATATAAAGGATACTAAAGAAGATAAGGACTGCCCAAATTTTGAGTCCATTTGTGCTATGGATGCCTTAAGTCTATAAGGAAACAGCTCCTCTCCTTACCTGTGCCACTCTTTATGGAATTTTAACCAACACTCAAGTCCCCTAAGTTGTCTCACCAATTTTCTTTCATTCTCCTTACATCAAAGTACCTCTGTGGATTTATCTACTATTTTCTGCCTTCTTTCTTCCATGTTATGAGTGACTTGTAATTCTGACAGCATCAATAATACAATAGGTAATGTTGTTAACAGTACTGTTAATATTCTAAGATGGAAAATAAAAAGCTGACAGTTGTTGGGAAGAGTAGTTTTTAGAAAATTTAAATAATATCTTGAAAGCAACCCTTTTTGGAAAGAGTGTTTTTACTATGATATCGTGTTTTGTTGGATGATAATTCACTATTACCTTCAAAGTAAGTGCCTACATGAACTGGTTTGGTTGTTTGTTGTTGTTTTTTTTTTAACCTTGTATGTTAAAGCTATGAATCTCAAGTTTAGCGAAGTTTGCTAAATGTGGGTTAAAATGTGGTTCTTCGACTAGAAAGGTCTGAATACATCTTATTGTTGGAAAAAGAAATCTGCTCTTAGACTCAAAAGTAACTAGTAAAAGTGAGTAAGCCTTACTCTGGAGAAAACAGCTTAATCCTTTTGAGGTAGACTGGTCTTCTGTTATTGATGCTCATTCTTGGAAACCTCCTCTTAATACATATGAAAGAACACTTTTTCCTCTCTTTCTAGACTTCCAAGCTAGTTCTTTGGAAGTTTCATACACCCACAGAATAAAAGAAGGGGAAATGTAAACTACAGGGCTTCACAAACCCATCTCATATCCTAGGCTCTTATCCATAGCCAAGATACTTTTACACGCAAGTCTGAAGTAGCTGAACTCTGAGGAATTTCTAACAGGAGACATGGTGAAGCTGGGCTTATTCATTTCTGTTCTGCAAGTATCTTTGTCTTTCAGAACCTCCTGAAAGTCATTAGACTGCTGGTTTGTAAAAAACTTTGCCTAGATGAACTATTTTCCCTACTCAGTACACAGCAGTGTAACAAACAATAGTTTAAACAATTGCAATAGAAAGTAACTAATTTGAGCTTATTTGTGGATTCCTCACAGATAAGAGAAGTAAACTCAAATCTACCAGAAGGTGTTACAATTAACAATGAGGTAAAATCTCTCCCCGCAGGCAAAAAGGAAAATTAATACAACATAGAAAAAAATAAAGATTCTTTCTTCATGTGTTACAGGAAGGTTTTAGCTGTTTAACAAAACCAAATATAAAGACAGCTATAGGGAGACATCAATCATTTGATTCTTTTTTTTTTCCTTATTAATGTATTTCAGGATAAAACCTAAAATTTCTGTGTCAAAAACATGTCTGTCATTTAAGTATTACATACAGGAAAGCCAATGAAATACAAGAAACTCCAGGAGGCTAGTAGATCAATGATGTGCATAGTAATTATGCTGAAGTGCTTTTCAAAACATGCCAAGCAGCTTTGTATTCATGTTAGCAGAGAAACTGAACCAGGTAAACAAATCAGCCAATTCACTCTATCCTTCATCAAACAAAACTCTTTGAAGATTGAAAAGTGACTACTGTACTATTTTCTCAATAATCATTTATTAGAAAGCTACACTGGCCTGTTTCTCTGCGTGTTTCCTGGAATAAATATTGCAATCAGATGTGATAAGATGAATTTATAGACTTCTGATGTTATACAGAATGTTTCACCTTCCCATTAGGATATCAGAAACTAATCATGAGGGAAGACTGGAGTTTACTATAAGAGATTATTGTACCTAGTGGCATGGAAGAAAAAGTGAACTGCCCCACACAGTGAGTTTGGTGGTCAGTATTTCCTAACAAGAGAAGAAAGACCAAGATTATATGAGAAAACAGCAAGTTCCACTAGGCTGGTTTTTCTGCTCATCTTTCCTGATTTCTGTTTTGGTTTTTTTTGGGTTTGTGTTTTTGTTTTGGATAACTTCAAATTAATTTCTACATGAAAGACCTCTCACACTTTACTTCGTCATCTTTTTTCTTTATCTTCTTTTTCTGATGCTTTCAGATGAAGACTCCAAAATTGCTACATTTCTCCATCCTCTACATTATTCCTCAAAAAAAAGAAAAATCCAAAATTAAGACCTCTGTTATTTACTAGCTATTAATAAGTAATAATAGTACCTTAACTGGAGAACTATGCTGAGCAAATGATTGTTATGCAGTTGTTTTGGTTGAGTTTAGTGAGTGAATATAAGTAAAACCAAATAGGAAAAAAAAATGTTTGGATATACTTCTGAGACCCTGATTGAGAAGATAAACTAACATAATTCAGAATTCTTTCTACAGTCAATTTCTAAATTCTAAGGTTGTTTTTTACTGTGTACCTGAGTTCTCTCTATCTTACCCCTCTCCCCATTCAAAAAAACCCCAAACTCATCCTCCCCCAAAAATCAAACCAAAACAAACCAAATGAAACAAACAAAAAAGAAATACATTAATAATAATATAACCTCAGAACTTTGGGAAAAAATCAAAGGATTTCCCATCATGGCAAGACATCTTCCCATCCTTCCCCACCAGACTCCTCCTGTTGAATGAAAACTCCCTTTAAGCACTTGTATGTCTGATGATTTCAGCTGCCATTAGACCACACTGTTCAGACCTCCATCCACCCTGGCATTTAACCATCTTGGCTATCTCGTGAATTACCCTGAAAGAAAGAACCAACAGAAAACTATCTTCAACTTTTTCAGGGAAGTACAGATGATAAATGCAGTATTATGACCCTTTCTTTGAGTTGACCGTACCAAGACAGTTTCATATCCACATCAGTATGAATGATCTACTGTGCTCAAATAAAACAAATGTAATATCGTTATCAATAATCTCAGGTTAGTCAAGGAAAATACTCTGTCCAGTTCTGGGCTCCTCAGTACAAGAAAGTCATGGAGCTCCTAAAGTGAGTCCAGCAGAAATGATTAAGGGACTGGAGCATCTCAAGGCTGAAAGAGCTGAACCTGTTCAGCCTTGAGAAGAGACAACTGAGAGGGGACCTTATCAATGTATGTATGTGTCTGAAGGGGAGGTGCCACGAGGACAGAGTCAGGCTTTTTGTGGTGGTGCCCAGCAATATAACAACTGTCAGAAACTGATGCACAGAAAGTTCCACCTGAATGTGAGGAAAAACTGTACTGTGCGGGTGACTGAGCACTACCCAGAGAACAGGTTGCCCAGAGAGGTTGTGGAGCCTCGCTCACTAGACACAATCCTGTGCAACATGCTCTGGGATGACCCTACTTGAGCAGGGAGGTTGGACCAGATGATCCACTGTGGTCCCTTTCAACCTGACCCATTCTGTGATTGTGTCAATATCTGTAAATACTTATGAATTCAGAAATGGAGTTCTATCTTTCAAATAATACTTCAAATTCAAATAATTCAAATAATTCAAATAATGTGTAAGACAGTGAGAAGTACTCCTCAGTGGTGATCACACTGGGGATTTAGTTTGGTTGTAATGCCATCTCTAAATTCGCCTTCTTTGATGATCTCTCTCAGTTTCTCAAGACCAAAATACTCTGTCAAGTAGGGGCATACTGAGGAATACCAGTTGTTGAGGAAAGGTCAGAAGTCTAGGTTATCAAATCAACCTGTGAGATTCAAATCCATACAACCCCAGGGCTCTGTTCATTGAATTGTATGACACACATTTGAAAGCTGATAGACCTAAACAGTTTAAATTCTATATAGAAATGTGCGAGTTCTACTTTACAGTATATATTTTTTAATTTGTTCAATGTCTTTTCCTTTGCTTTGTATCACTGTAGTTTTTGAGGGGTTTTTGGCATAATATACAAAAAAGGCATTTTAATTTTTACTGAATATCTCACACAGACCATTAAAAAGCAGACTCTGATAGTATAACTATACTTAAAATATAATCCAACATAAATTTGACATATTTGACAATGTTTTTAAACAATCCATCATACTCCAGATAAACTAATTGTTTACAGAATTAAGATTTTACAGAATCATCAACTTTACATTATTTTGGCCAATTGTGTGGAGGAATAGACAGGAAATAAACATAGTTCAGTAAAAATTTCTGTACTGCAGCATCTTAAAAGTATATTGGTTTGGGGTTTTTTTCTGTAAAACATTCTGGTAACATTATGACAAGCTGTTTTATTGATAAAACTTTTCTCATAGAAGTTAATAGGTATTCATTTATTTAAAGTGGATATACAATGATTGTTTCAGTTTAGCCTGTTTATTCTTTCATATATAACAGTGTCCTTACTGTTATTAAACAAAACTTATAATCTCTAATTTTCTGTAAACAGAAAATAAGTTTATTTAAAACTTACTGATAATTTGTGGTTATAATATCTCTTTTGCATTTTCTTTTTAAAAATGGCTATCCCCATAGGAATCGACTTTCTACATTTTTAGGTACTTCTTCACCCTCAGAAAGTCCATATGACTATATTGATGTCGTTTTCATTATATTAATACAGTTTTAGTTTAATGTGACACTAATTCTACATCTTTTTTGGAAATGTCTTTAATTCCAAAACAATATTTATTAACAAAAATATTTTGTTACATCTCAAAGCCTAACAGTAATTTACATCATATAAACTGAATTTTCGTAAAGGAAAATATGAATTAAAATATTTCAAAATATTTGACATACTAAATACATTACATGTTCCTTAAACATCTTAATCATAAATAAGTTTTATACATCAGAACTGTGAAACAGAAACTTTTTTCTAAACTTAACCACTACATGTCATGTTCTGAGTTTTCAGTCTTGCCTGTTAACTTTATTTAGCCAGAAACTCAAACTGTATTTCAATTGTATTCAACAACAGATAAATACACAACTTGTTTGATTTTATTTTCAAAGCTATGTAGTCATATAAACCTTAATGATATTAATAAATCAGTCTACAAGTGAAAGTAGCATAATTTTCCACTTACTTTGCACTCATTGCACACATGTTTAAGCAATTATAAAGGGACTGGACTGTGAAGAATTTGGTTGTTAGTCTTTAAAATCAATATTTTTCTCAAAGTAGTCTGTAATAACTACTTCTGAGGATACGAAAGCCACCTCAGTTACCCAAGATGTGTGAATACTTAATGTTTAATAGGAAGAAGCAAAGCACCTATAATTAAGGAAAAGGTCAATTCTGTATGAAATCTAAATTCTCTTCAGCCTCTGGAATGAGAATTAAAGTATAGAAAACATAGTGAAAATTTCAAGTCCAAGACATTCAAAACTGATTAATGTATGATAGATATTGAAGTGATTATCAGTGAGTTCAGAATAACTCAGTAGCATATAAAGAGCACTGTTTGCCTAGGCCTTAATGTGGGTAGAGCTTAGAGAAAGGTGGATTCATTCATTTCAACATTATGACACTTCACTGGTATCTGGGGACAATTTAGGAAAAAAGATATTCAGTCAGTCAATAATGAGGTTTCATGTCTTTGTATTACAGTCAGTGTTTTTTAACACACAGACATCTGTGCTTGCAATATGCACTGATTAATCTGTGGCTCTTGAGACTTAAACTGCCATTCTCAGGGTTGCCTTTTTACTATGAAACCAACCTAAGAAAAAAAAAAGGGACATTTCTCTTAAACTGCAAAAAAAATTTAGAAATGCATTATATTTCATACTGCTGCAGGTAATAAAATAAAGCCCCATGAACATTTTGATAAGAGGACAATATGATAATACTGCCTTTGAGAAACTCTCAAAGTGGACCCACAAAAACAAATTCCTTCCTTTAAACAAATTCTTTTTCAATTCTATTGACTCTTAATCTCTGTTGAAATTTGCCTTGAAAAATACACTTTCTAATAGAGACTGGCTTACCGCATTCTGCATGTAACACATACATAGTACAAACTATTTTATCTCTGTCTTTTAGCATTGTGTTCAAGTTTAATCCATCCGTGGTGCTTATAAACTCCCATCTTTGTGTACAAGCACCTGACATTCTCAATAAAAGGATTCACAGACTCTTCCAATGAAATAGACAAGCAGTGGAAATGGATGTATAAATCTCAGCTTTGCATTTTATCCAGTGACTGCTTACCTTCAAGTTAAGTCAGTCCCTCAAGTAACTCTAGGAAACCCCTACGAATCTTGATCACTGGAGTACAGGCATCTTTCCTCTGACTCAGTGATCTTCTCTTCCACAACAACACACCTGCAACGAGAAGAATCAGATATCTGACAAGACAGACTGACGATATCTTGTGCAGAGACATGCAGGTTGTGAAACTCAGTGTAAAGGAAGTTTTAAGCCAGATCTAATGCTTCCTGGCAAAACCTAACCACTGACCTACCACACTAAGATGACATTAATATTGCCTTAAATCCTGTCTTTTTTAATGGAAAGGCTCTTTTGAAGGGTTGCAATACCCAAAAAGAAGAGCTTTCTAAGTAGTGAACTTGTGTAGATGTTTCCTGACAGTCCCAGATAAAGTATCCCTTTCCAATATACTCCTTTTCAACCTTTATAGTAAGACAGTCAACTTGCAGTCTCTGTAATGCTTGACATGCGGGAATAATATTAAGATTTATTACTAGTAAGATAAAGACTAAAGAATAATATATACAACAATGCTAACTAGGTTTTCTTACCTTATGAAGAAAATGTTAGGTATTTACAAAAGTATCTCTCCCTCCTGTATCAGTCCAGGAGGAGAAAGTCTCTTCTTTCTGAAGCAATTCTGCAGCACTGGAAAGTTTTTCTTCTATTATCTTTAGGGTGACAGCTCCAATCTGTTGTAGCTGGAAATCTCTTTCTCTGCTTCACATCGACCTCAGGACTGGGCCTGCCCTTCTTCCATTCGGGCCAGAGGCCAGGGCCGGTGGAAGGTACCCGGGCTCTGTGAGGTCTTCCATGGAGTGCAAGAGGACAACTTGTTGCACCAAGGTCTTCAACCATGACTACAGGAAATGGTTTTGAGTCCTTTTCTGCTGTGTGGAGGTCCCTTACCATGGGAGACAGTCTTGATGGACCTCTGCCCGTGGGTCACTCCCCTAAGGACAACAGCTCTTCCATACTCTGCTGTCCCTTAGGGTCACAAATGAGCTGTACCAGCACAGATCCCTCACTGGGACTACGAGTTCTACTCGAGACAACTTCCTCCAGCATAGCTTTCTCTCTCTATGGGCCACAGGTCTCCAGCAGGACTCTGCTTCATCTTAGGCCTCCCACAAGAGGTTACAGCCTCCTCGTGCGTTCATCTGCACCGGCAAAGGCTCTTTCACGAGCTGCAGGGGGTTTTTGCACCCCAGTAATCTTCTACAGGCAGCAAGGGTTTTCAACTTTCAGTCTTTCCCCTGATGGAGGAAGAGCGGGGGGGCTCCCCCATGCCTCTGTTCCCTCCTTCTGTTGCACTGACCTTGGAGGCTCCGTGTTATCTCACGTCTTCTTCTGCTCTCCACTGGGCTGGAATTTTTCTGCAATACATCTCAGCCAGGCAGTTTCCTCTAGAGCTTCTTCTCCACTTCGTTACATGTCTTGACCTGGGGGGCTTCAGTGCCATCCATGCCCCTGACCCAGGGCTGGGAGAAGAGGGGACCTGGCCCCGTTTTGAGGGCCTGCAACCTCCCTCTTACTTCATGGCTCCTAATTTCTTCTGCTCAATCAACCTTCTCTTCCGTTTTCTTAAACATGTCATTAGCAGAGGCGTTACCATGGACCTCTAAAACTAAAATTAGCTTTGCACCAGAAATCCACATGGACCTGACTATTTTCAGCCCAGGGGGGCTATTAAACCCACAACAGTGCCATACTCAGGAATTCTAATTCCATTTTCCAATATAATCAATCCTTGCCTATCTGTTTGTAAGTAGCCTGTGCACAACCTGCACAGAAGAGGATGTAGTATTCAATCCCAGGCTATTATCTGTTTTACTGCTCTTTCTCTTCCTGTGGAGTTTTTGTTTGATAAACCTCATTCTGCAAGCACCAGAAAGACAGGTTCTAGATGCAACATTCTTTTAATATATACTGTCAACAAAGGGCAAGTAAAATTATCATTTAGTAAAGATTATTACTAAATATAGTAATATTTTGCACAAGTTTTCCACAGAATTCAAACTGAATTTATCACGTTTAGCTTTGTATGTCAATAGATATGCAGCTAGCTACATTAGTACACTACTGAATTTCATAAAGACCTCACTGTGACTTCTATTCATACATAAAATCTGTTTCTTGCATCAGAATCCATGAGAATATTTCACCATTAGAACGGCAACCTCTATTGTAGTCTATGTACCAGTACCTAAACATGAAAAACATTTATGACTTAATTTCTGTACAAAAATATTGTCTAATTGTGTGATTCATGGGAATCAATCCAAGGGCTAAACATATGTAAACAAGCTAGTCTATCAGTGCTATAAAACTACTAGAGCAACCTTATCAATAACCTACCTGCCAACACTTCTTCCAGGAATTTCTTTTACAGTGTGCCAATAGATGTAAAACAAGAGATGCAAGATTTTTTTTCTCTTAACTTAGGATAGAAACTCCATGAAGTGAAAAATGAAAAGGTTACCCACTTCCAAAACCTTCATTAAATGAACAGACCCAAAAGGTCTCTGATGATGAATAGCTCATTATTTGATCTCATTATGCTGGCTTGTACATCTACGAAGTGATTGGAAACTAAGAAGTTGTAGCCCACAAGCTTTACAGAGTGTCTGCTAAGGATTGGCACACTTTCCAATACATCTATAGTTTAGGGTCCATAAAAATGTAGTATAAAAAATAATTGAAAAACTCACAGAATTAATTGCTTGAGAAGACAGAAAGGAACCTTTGCTGTCAAAGGAAATTCTTTCCTTATCAAGCCAAAATTTCAGTAAATAATTGAATGCATTCACTAGTTGAGAAGTTGTTAGTGCTATAAAAATAACCTCCTGTGTAAACAGGTTCAGGACTTAAACAACAAGATAGAAGTGCATATTTAACACATAGAATCATAGAATCGATCGGGTTGGAAAAGACCTCAGAGATCATTGAGTCTAACCCTTTGTCCAACTCCAGGCCGTTTATTAGATCATGTTATGTCCAATCTCAGTTTAAAAACCTCCAGGGACGGTGAATCCACCACCTCCCTGGGCAAGCCATTCCAATGCCTGACCAC